>JANUYF010000001.1:188804783-189272283 GCA_026167975.1 Phrynosoma blainvillii | reverse complement strand
TGGCTTGACAGTATCATTTGCCAATCTTATTGCAGTTTCTTTTATACTTTCCTTTCCGTGAACTCTTTCTGAAAGTAGCTTATAGATTTTTGAAGTCAGCTTTTGTTTGTTACCTTCAAGCAGATTATCTAAGGCATTTTTTGTAGTTTCAAAGCCTTCTCATTTTCTATCAAATCTGTCTGTTAATTGTTTATGTAATAACCAATGACTTTTTGGTTCTAATTCTTTCATTTCCTCCAAAGATTTCATAGCTTATTCTTGATGTGGGTTTTTTTCTTTTCTTTTCTTTTCTTTTCTTTTCTTTTCTTTTCTTTTCTTTTTTTTTGTGTGTGATGATGTCTCTGTATCTTAACCAGTTCTTTGACGTACTGTTTCTGTTGTAGAAGGCTTCTTGGGGTGACACCCAACCTGGTATCTTGATATAAAAGGCTGATCTTATTTTTAGCCAGATATTGAGAACAGCTTTTCTAATAAAATGTGGTTAAATTCTTTATGTACTTTATATTTCTCATACAATAGAATAGGCATGCCACTCAAATCTTAAATTGAAGCCCTCATAATTTAGCAGTTTTTTAAATTTTCCAGACAGATCCAATCTGTTAGCCCAACTAGTATATTTGCCTGATAATAGAGTTGTAAATTTGGTACATTGCATCCTCCATTTTGCTTTGAGTCCATTAAAATCTTCCATCTAATGCAAGGTTTCTTTACCTCCCAAAGAAACTTCTTAAGTTCCTTATTCCATAATTGGAAGGGTTTTTGATTTGCTATAATTGGAAGATCTGCAAAGAGAAAATTAAATTTTGGGAGTATAATCATCTTTATTATAGCTATTCTGCCTGAAGAGGATAATATGAGTTTGTCCAGTTTTGAAAGTCTTTTTGTATACCTTTCCATGTGTTATCATAATTGTTATCAAAGCACTCTGTATTTTTATTGGATATCCAGATTCCTAAGTATCTAACTTTCATGACAATCTTACAGTTGGAGATTCTTTGTAATTCAATATTTTTGGTATCTGTTATATTTTTTATAATTAATACAGATTTATCCTTATTTGAGTCCAGCTATCTTCCCAAAATTTTCAATGGTGTAGATTAGCTTACAAATGTCTTCCAAAGGGTCTTCTAAGAAGAACATCAGATCGTCTGCATAAGCCTTCAATTTAAATTCACTTCCTTTGATTTTAGTGCTTTGGGTCTCTTTATCTTCTCTTATTATTTGATTTAGATTTTCCAGAACCTGTATAAAAAGCAGCAGAGAAAGAGGGCATCCCTGCCTTGTTGTTTTCTGTATTTTGATAGGATCTAATATTTTTTTGTTTACAATGAGCTGTGCTGCTTGTTTGCTATATATATTCTCTACCCAGCTTATGTTAGCACTGAGTCCCAAGGGAAAATGTACATTGTGGGAAAGTGCAGCAGCCATGATGACACAGCATTTGGCCACAGCTGAGTCATGCAGCCTCATGCTGATGTAACAGGAAATGACATCATGGGGGTAGTCACCTGGTGCTGGAAAGCATAGAAACTGCTGCAAAAGTGCTGTAAAACTGCAGTGTCACTCAGGTGAGTGACAGGTGTCCAGCAGGAAGAGGCAGGGCTAGAAAGCCATGTGGAGCACAGGCTATATAAGGCACAAGCCTCTGGACACACATGTGGGTTGTGGATTGTTGATGGTGGATTGCGTATTGCTGTTGGAGTTGCATTGGTGTATGCTGTACATATCTGTATATAGAGCAACAAAGATTAAAGCCTCATTCATGAGACATCTGGCTGTGGAGTCTCTGTGCTCTATCTGGAAGGGGAGAGGAGTTTCTCCAGCTGACAAGCAGCCTGCTTCATCGGAGAAGTCTGGATCCTGGTGCTTCACGTTATGTGGTATCCATGCGCTGCGTTACCACACCTAACAGCTTATGTATTTTTTTCTTAGTTCCATATTTTCCAATGTTTTTAACATACAATCCCATTTAAGATTGTCAAAAGCTCTTTCGGCATCCACTAGCAACATTGCATATTTCTTATTGTTGTGTTTCTCATAATATTCCACTAGATCTATTACTACTCTGATCATTTCTTTAAGTTGCCTCCTAGGTAGGAATCCTACTTGGTCTTTGTGTATTTGTCTGTCTAGAATTTCTTTCAATCTTTCTGTCAGGAAAGTTGTGAAGATTTTATAATCTAGATTAAGTAATGATATGGGCCTTTAGCCACCCATTTTTGTTTTCTCCTTCCCTTCCTTGTAAATAAAATGAATGTTCACTATTTTCCAAGATTCAGATATTCCTTCTTTTGTTATGGAATTCATTGTGTCTCTTGGTGTTTTTTAAGGATTTCTATTAGTTTTTTTTATAATAGCTGATGGTGAAACCATCTGGTCCAGGGGATTTGCCTGATTTTAATGATTGTATTGGTCTTGTTATTTCTTCTTCTTTAATGTCCTCATTTAGGGTTTTGAGGTCTTTTTCTGGTATAGCTTGCCATCTTTTTTCTTTGAAAAAGTCTTCTAACAGATCTCGGTTCTCTTTCTTTACTTCAACTCCTCTTTGTATAATCAAACCATGGGCTACTGCCTTACTGGCATCCCAGATTAATTTCATTTTTGTCTGTTTTGTAGTATTTTCTTTAAAATATTGTTGGAGTTGGTATTTTACTTTATTTAAGAATTCTTTGTCTTGTAAAAGTTTTTCATTCAGTTTCCAGTTGTATTGTATTTTCACTATTGGTATTTCAAGGATTAGATTATGGTCTGATTCAATTTTTGGTAAGATTTCCATCTTGGCTATCTTAGGAATTATACTATTTGTGGTAAAGAGCATATTTATGTGTGATGATGAATTAAATGTGTGACTAGGTGCATTCCTGTATAATTCAGTCCAGACATCCTTCACTGAGAGCTGTTCTTTCATTTTGAAGAAGGATTTTGGCAGTTTGCCTAATGTTCTTTTTATTTTTCTCATTTTGTGAAAAATTCTATGTTTTTGGGTGTTGATGACTGCATTCCAGTCTCCTAGAATTAGGAGTTCATCAAATGTTTGCTCTTCTATTTTTTCTCTAAGCTTATAAAAGAAATATGTTTTATTTTCTATTGTTGTATATATTCTGATGAGGAGCATTGTACTATCTTGGATTTTTATTTCTAGTCCTATAAAGTGACCTAAGTGATCTTTAAATAGTTTGTTTGTTGTAAAGCTACAATAGATATAAAATACTCCTCTTTTTTTTCTTATAGTTGTTTGAGGAAAACATTTGGCCCAATTTTGGATTTGTAAGGTATTTTGCATCTTCTTTTTAATTTTTGTTTCCTGTAAGCATAAAATACCATATTTTTTCTTCTCAAGATGGTGAAACAGTCTTCTTCTCTTGAAAGCTGAGTTTAGTCCTTTGATGTCCCAAGAACAGATTTTCAATGACATTTTAAGTTATTAAATTTTTAATTATTAAATTTTCTGTGTCTCTTTTTTCTTTCTCTTTTTCCTCCTCTTCCTCTTCCTTATTTTTTTTTCTTTGCCTGATGATTTTCTCTCATCACTTATATCTTCTGCACTTGATCTTATTTCCTATGATTGGTGTTCTTTAATTTATTTTTTTGTTTTCTTCCCTATTTCTTTCTTGGATTTCCCCCCATATTCTTTGGGTTTTTCTTGCTTTTCTGTTTTTTTTCCCCCCTTTAACTTTCCTCCTTTTTTCTTTGACCTCTTCTGCCTTTTCTTCTAACATTCCTCCCTGAATTCATCTTTCCATTTCTTCAGCTTTTTCTTTGGAGTTAATTCTGTATCTTTTTTGTTTGTATGTAAATGTGATTCCTTCTCATTTATCCCAGGAGTAGTTTATCTTTTGTTTTGCCAGAGTCTGTGTCAGGGGTCTCTGTTTTAGAATTATAGCAGGTATATCTTTGTAGATTCTAACTTGGTTCCCTTCGATTTGTAATTTGTCAGAATAGCTTCTGTTTAGGATTAGATCTATCCTGGTTCTGGTAAAACTTATTACTTTGTCTCTAGTTAGTTTGTTTTCCTTAGCAAATGTTGAGTTGACTCTAAGTATTTTAATGATTTCAATGTCCAGTTGTCCTTCTGGAATTTCTATAAAATTGGCTAAGTGTGATATGATTCTGGCATATAATGTTTCATTAAAAATTTCAGGAAGACCTCTTATCTTCAGGCATTTCTGCCTGTATCACAATTCCTAGGTCAGAGTTATATTTTCTTCTCTTTTTTGTCTTTCTGATAACAATTTTGAGTTGTCTTCCAAGTCTTGTGTTTTCATCTTTAAATTTTCTATATCTTCTTTTATATTTGTGACTTCTTTTATTATTTTCATCTAGTTTTTTAAAGCTTATCAAGACCCTTGTTTAAGTTTTCTTCCAATTCTTTCCTATTATCCTTTAATTCTTGTCTGATTTCCTGTTTAAAGTTCTTCATTTCTTCTATTAATTGTTGGATTGGATCTGTTTGTCTGGTTATCATTTCTGTAGATCCTCTTCTCCCTGTGTTGTAAGCCTGCATCTTAGTTTGGCTTCTCCTGCTGGAGGCCATTCTGAAAAAGAATTTAATTTCTGCTTATTTGAAACTCTCTGTGATATACTGTTCTTATTTTAGAATAATAGTTCAGGACTCAAATTTGTTGTAGTATGTAAAAGGATGTTCTGGTCTTCTGTGATTTCTTTAACCCTTCTGTCTGTTATTTTATCATATTTGAAGGTTTTTTTTGCTCTGTCAGATGTCAGTGATGGGTTATTTGTTTAGCTATTTCTCTGCTATTAAAATAGAGTTCTGATTAAATTACATATATATATATATATATATATTCTTATTTCATCAGTTGGTAGCTTTAACAATAGTAGTCTTAATTTAACAATAAAAAACCCTGAGAATATATTTAGTTGGCAGATTGCTATCAAATGTAATGATAAAATTCTGCTTTCTAAATAACCCAGCTTGAAGACAGAGTTTTATCTTATAGACAATACAACTCCTACTATAGTTGAAGAGAAAGAAATTAGAGTATCTTTCCTTAATATTTTGAATACAATCTTAAATAGTGAAGATATATAAGTAAGTAAATGTGTAGGCCAAATATGTATTTAAAGAAAGAAAAAATTAGTAGGATAAATCTATTATTCTCACAAAGGGCCTTTGCAGACTGCTAGAAATAGTGCAAATTGAGTCCACTTTAACTGTCCTAGCAAAGGAATCATGGGAATTTCATTTTTTTGGATAATATTAGATCATTGGTTGATATTATAGAATATTCTGAGAAATATAAAGAGAGGAAAATGGGTATTATTTTACTTGATTTAGAAAAAGCATTTGATAACGCAAATTGGAACTTTATGAAAGTGGTATTAGAGCAAAGTAGAATAGGTAAAAATATACAAAAATGGATTAATGCTGTTTACTTGCAACAATTTGCACAGATAGAAGTAAATGGGGAAAAAACAATAAAATGTAAAATCAATAAAGGCACTCGACAAGGGTGCCCATTGTCACCATTATTATTTATAATGATGATGTAAATATTGATGAGGAAAATAAGAGAAGACAATCAAATTAAAGGCTTACATATAAAAAAATCATCAATTTAAAATTAAAGCATTTGCCGATGACATTGCCATAGTGTTAGACAATCCTAAGAAGAGCATTGGAGAATTAGGGCTAATTTTGGAACAGGTCAGTAATTTGGCTGGTTTAAAAATCAATAAATATAAAAGTAGAATATTGACAAAAAATCTTATGAAAAAAGAAGATAAGGAATTGGAAATAATATCGGGGCTGAAAACAGTTCAAAAAACAAAATATCTGGGAATAATAATGACAAATAGAAATCAAGACTTGTTTGAAAATAATTATACTAAAACTTGGGATAAAATTAAAGAGAAGTTAAGTAAATGGAAGTCACTGCAATTATCTTTACTGGGGAGAATTGCTTTATTACAGATGTATGTATTACCTAAAATGCTTTATCTCTTCCAAACTATTCCTATAATTACATCTAACACTATATTTAAGGAATGGGAAAAAGACATTAGAGAATTTGTTTGGAGAGGGAAAAAAGCTAGAATTAAAATGAAAATAATGCAGGATTTTAAAAAGAAAGGGGGACTAGGGCTACCGAACCTCCAAATATATTATGAGGCTTCGGTGATGACGTGGTTAAAAGAATGGATAAAACTAAAAAATGAAAGATTATTGACATTAGAGGAATTGAAATGGAAAACGGGTGGCATAGATATCTGGGATATGAGGAAGAAACAACATTTAAAAAGTTTAACAATCATATAATAAGAAGATCATTATACAAAATATGGAGTAAATACCAAAAAAAATTGTATACTAAAATTCCAAGTTGGATATCTGTACAGGAAGCATTTCATAAAACAGAAAAATCATTTAGAGGGGAATGGATAAGATTTAGAGACATTATTAATAAAAAAGGGAAAAAGGGAAAATTTAAAACTATGCAAGAACTTCAAAAGGAAGGAACAGAAGTACAATGGTTATTATATCTTCAATTAAAATAAGATTTAATAAAGATAATAAACAAATAGGAATAGAACATCAGAAAAATGCATTGGAAAAATATTTGAAAAGGGTGAAAAACATATGATATCTAGACTTTATAAGATGTTACTAGATATTACAATGAAAGAAGAAACAATTAAAAACTACATGGTCAAATGGATGCAGGATCTATTCTACATGAAAAAATCTTACTGAACATGTGGGAAAAGGTATGGACAAAAAACTTAAAATTTACCAGGAGTGCAAACTTAATCGAAAACTATTATAAAATGTTCTACAGGTGGCACTTAACACCGGCAAAAATGGCAAAAATAAATAAGAACAAAAAAAGCAATTGTTGGAAATGTGAACACCAAAATGTGGATTTTTTCAATATGTGGTGGGGATGTGAAGAGGCATATAATTTTTTGGGGAAAATATATATAAAGATACAAGAGTTATTTCAAATTAAGTTTGAAAAGGATCCAAAGTTATTTTTGTTAAATATAACTGATGGTCTTAAAATGAAACTTGGGAAAGGGGATAGAGATGTAATCTTATATATGGTGACCACGGCCTGCCTAATATATGCAAAACATTGAAAAAGAAAAAATGAATACCTACTGGAAGAATGGATAATTAAGGTGAATGACTTAATGGGGATGGATAAATTAACGATGGCAATCAAAGGGAAATCAGAACAAAAATATCTTAAAAATGGGAAAAAGTTAAGAACCTCTGGATATAAGGGATGTAAGAAAATCCTAAATGATACAGAGTTAAAAGATAGGCACCGCTGCTCCACCCTCTGTCTGGATTTATAAAGAAATATTGCTAAAATATGAATACTTTTCCAAATAAATATATGCAAACAATATATACATCTTAAGAAAAAAATTTAGATAGTTAAATAGGATTGTTAAAGAATAGGTTTTTACTGTGTGTAAATATAATGGAAGGAATTGTTTGTATATATTTTTTTTCTTTTCAATGACGCAATAAAAAAAAGGAATTTCATTTTTTGGGGAGACATTGAGCCTTCTCTGTCAGAGAGCTCTGGTGTCACAATAAACTACAGTTCCCATGATTCCCTAGCACTGAGCCAGGACAGTTAAAATGGACTCAATTTGCACTATTTCTAGCAGTCTGCAAAGGCCCAAAGAAATGTTGTAAAGTCCCAGAATTAATGTTAGCCTATTATTCCCTCTGTATGTAATGTGTGGCACAGTTGTTTTTTTAATCAATTGTTTGTTTTCTTTAGCTTTAAAAAATTGGAATAAACCTGTTAATCTCACAGAGAATGTTGTATAATCCAAAATGTAGGGTACAGTTTCAAATCACCCACTTTCTGTTTAGCTCTAAAATGAACAACAAACAAAAATCCCTATCATTCTCACAAGATGATGTTGTGAGGAGCAAAGGGCAGGATATCTTTTTGTTCAGTTGCTTATTCTATTTATCTTTGAGAAAAGATAAAGTAAACCTGTTATTCTCACAGAATGTTGTTATAAACCTGTTATTATAACAGGATGATGTTGTAATATCCGAGTATAGGATACAGTTTCTGATCAATTAACTATTGTAAAAGTTTTAAAGAAAAAAAGAAGAAAGGACAAAATTAAAGTATCCCTGTGGTACCCATTAGATATATTTTTAAAGTCCAAAATTCAGGATATAGTATCTAATCAATTGCTTTCTATTTAGCTTTGTGAAAGAATGAAAAAAGAGAGAGAAAATGAGAAAAAAGGAGTTGGATCTGTTGTTCACACAGGATGTTGTATAAGGTCTAAAAAAAATAGGATACAGTTAGCTTTGAAAATAAGTGAATAAAATAAACTTGTTATTCTCACAGGGTGTTAATGTAAGTCTATTAGAGTAAACCTATTACTCCACAGGATAATTTTGTCAGCTCTCAAAATGCAAAATAAATTTTGTTGATCCTGTATCTGTTTTTGTTTATCTCCAAGTTTTGGTTGCTTTCTCTATCTTCTTTCACTTTTCACTCTATACCTTTGGCTTCCTCTAACTGTCCAGCTACTACTCTGATTTCATTTTTTGTCCTTGTCTTCTTTGCTCTCTTTGGGCTGATGCAGATCGGCCTAAAGGGCCAGCCTGGGGGTGGAATTGGGGAGGGGCAGCTGCATACTGGCTGCCCTGACACCGCTTGGACACTGCTGTCACACTGCGTACCCAACCACACAGTGCACGGCATCAGGGCGCCCCATTGGTGCAGCGTGCGCACACAGTGCATGAAAAGGGCACAAAGGATTCGCACCAGCAGCTCTAAGGATGGCTTTTTGCCACCCCAAAAAGGAGCGGAGTTTGCTAGCTCTTTTTGGAGCAGCAAAAAGGTGGATTGGGGCCATTGCATGTGGTTGCCGTGGTCCCAATCTGGGGCAACCAGGGACGGCACAGAGCTGCCCTTTAGGGGTCATCTGCATCAGTCTTTTAGCTCAGCTGTTTTCTTGTCATGTCCACCCCAGTACCTCAGCTTTAACTCCTTCCAGTTTCTTTTGCTGCTGTTCTGGTATTTAATTCTCAGCGTCATATATTTTTAGTTCTGGCTTGATTAATTTGATCTTTCTTTGTGTTCTTTCTGGGTGATTTTATGGTTGTTGCTGGTGTGATTTATTGGGCTTGTTTTCCCCCAGAGCTTCAGTTCAATGATTTTAGGACTTACCTGTGTTGCTATTCTAATCTGCAGGGTTTGTTTGTTTTGTCTGCAATAGTCTGCTCCTGACTGTTTCCAGCTGTGCTCAGATGGAGGATCCCCAGTTGTATTCAATTTGTTGCTTTGGGTTTCCTTAGTTTTATTAAATTTGTTGAATATATTGGGACGTTTCAAAGTTGTTGAACAATTTCCCCCTTTAAAGTCATTTATATTGCTGTTATTACTGGGCTTTTGGTCTTATCAAGTCTTACTTGTTTGGTCTGGTTTTGTCTCAAAGCATCTCATACATGCAGATGCTTGTATATTTTTAAAAGCTCTTTTCTGTTATTCAGTTAAATTGGAGTAACTATGGTATCTTAGGGGGGAAGCACACGAGTGCTTCCAGGATGCCGCGGGACAGTGCGCCGCGGGACCGCGGCATCCGTACCGCAGCGCACCGCCGGCGCCTCTGAAAGGAGCGCTAAATCAGCGCTCCTTTCAGATGTCAGTGAAAGTGTGCCCCCAAAGCGTAGGGCGCACTTTCACTGACTTTTCCACCGCAGAGTGTGCGGATGCTGTGGCGGGAGGTTGCCTTGGGAGCGCTGGCCTTGCGGAGGGCTGGCAGCTCCGAGGGCAACCTCGGGAGGAGGAAGGGGCGCCGAGCGTGCGGCTGCCCCTCCTCTTCCCTGCCTCGGAGATGGATCTATTAGCCATCTGCCAAGGCCCTTAATCGGGTATTCATTTATCAGCTTTCCAGATTGTAGCTTTAGCTGTATATTGTTGCCACTGTTTTGCCTTAGTGATACCAAGGTATACAGAGGGGCAGCTGGCTGCTTGCGGATTGCTCTGGGGACCTTCCCTTCCCTTTCAACAGCTTGTTGCTATGAATATCCTCTGTGTCCACAACTTGCTATGTAGGGGGGGGTGTCCTCCAAACCTCTTTCAAACTCCTTTTCTAACTTCTCTTCCCAGGGTGTTGGGTATATTAGGAAGACTATGGGCCTAAGCAGACTGCCAGAAATAGTGCACATTAAATTGAGGCACTGCCCCGGCTCAGTGCTAGGGAATCATGGGAACTGTAATTTATTGTGGCACCAGAGCTCTCTGACAGAGAAGGCTCAATGTCTCACAAAAAAAGAAATACAATAATGTGATTCCCTAGCACTGAGCCAGGGCAGTGCCTCAATTTAATGTGCACTATTCTGGCAGTCTGCAAAGGCCCACATTCTCCCCAGTGTAGCCATTTCTGAGTTACCAGTGTGTGTATGTGTGAGTGTACATGTCTGGGGGATTAATGCATCCATCCCTCTTCTTGTAGCTGGATGTGTCATCACTTACCCTCAACCACTCTGAAATGGCTGTATTGGGGGGAGTGTGTGGTTAAAAAATAGATTTGGGGTGGGGGGTTAGCATCAGGATGACATGTAGCTACATCTAATCTCAGCCAGTGTCAAAGCCAGGGAGGAGTGTCAGCAAATAAGGTTGAATGAGAGTCAATCCAGGAGGTTCAAAATAAAATAAAAATGATTAATTTACAGAATTCACTATCATAATATGTGACAAGAGTGAAAGCAATGAGGTTTGTTATAGACCTGGAAATAGGGAAGACTTTTCCTCCAGGCAATTGGTAGACTTCTTTTTCTTAAAGGTAATTAACCCCCACACACACAACACACAAAAGAATTACAAAAGTCTGTCACTAGACAGATTAACCTTCTGACACATGTTGGTCTAGCGGCTGCTTGGAGAGTCAGTTCTGAGCCTTCCTTCCACCATGCTAGTTCTAGAAACAATAACAATAATTAAAAAATGAAGAGGCTTTAGATTTCCTTTCCCAAAGCCCAGAAGACATCAGAACTTAATAAAACCTTGTGAAATATCCTCAGCTTTATTGGGGTAGCTTAGCAACAGTGCAGCACTGCACATGTGGAAGGTGTTAATGAGGAATTCCCTTTTAAAACAATGCAGTCCAGAGTCTAAAGAAATGTGGATGAGAAGTAAGAACAAGTAAAGATAGCAAGCATATACCCAGAATGCAATTTTTTAAAAAGTCAGGTTCACTTACAGTGATACCTAGTGATTCCCTTGTCAAGGCGGCAGGGAATCCACTCTGGCTTCTAGTTTGTAGTTTAAAGGAACTATCCAAGGCACTGAATCCTAGGCTCAGCACTTTGGAGGGATAGAACCTGCTATGAATTTACCACTCTACTATCATTGAGGCTAGTAGGTGCTACTGCTCACTTCTTTCAATATATGTTAACTACTTGAATAGGATTTCAGATCATAGAAGCCTTCACTACAGAGAAAATCCCTCAGTGCAGTGGCATTATTGGGGGGTTGTGAGGGATTCAGACCAGACCAGGTGACAAGAGAAGGGGTGACACCTGGTAGGGCCTTCCTCCAACTGCATCTGAGGGGTGCATCCCTCATTGCACCCCCAGCGCACCCCTCATGGCTTCACCACTGCCTTGGCTCTCTCCCTGGGGAAGAAACTGAGGTGGCAACAAGGGTGGCAGGTGAGCAAGGTAGTAGGAGGGGATGGTGGGGCAGGTTGTCACCCCCCCTCCCCTTGGCAGCTCTTCCCCTCCCTGCACTGGGTGTCACCAAGCCTGGGGATGCCACTGCCTCAGTGCACATCTTTGGACTCAGTGTGCACTTGGTCCCAAGGGCCACAAAGCCTGAGGGTGCAGTCACAAAATTTTGTGGCCATCTGTATCTAGTGAAAAGTGGTACTTTACTCAAGAAAGACTACTGCCTTCTAGTCTAGCTAGGTACATCAAAATATAAAGGTTTGTCAAAGGGGAAAATAAGTATTACATTTTTAAAAATATATATATTCTGTGGGTCCAGTGCTGTTTGTTTGTTTTTCCACCAGCAAATCATCTTTGGAAAGAGAAGATGTAGCAGAAACAATGCATGTGAGTTTGTCTGCATGTGCTCACACTCGTTCCCATCCTATTTATCCATTCTATTAACTGCTGTTTTCCTGTTGTTCAACTTCAACTGAATTTGTCCCTTCACAAAATATATTTTGAACTCAGTCATCAGAAAGCTGCTGCAGCGTGCCTCTTCCCTCTACATCTCTGCTGTTTACAAATAACATTTTTTTAAATAAAGGAAATGAACAAATGAATGGAATCCAGAGTTACCAGGGGCAAAATATGATAGCAAAATGGAACTTCCATATTCAGGAGTAGTCTGCCACTGGATAACAGCCAAAGAACAGAAACAGAACTGCTGCCTTCATATCCTGCATGCTGGTTTCAAAAAAACAAAAAAAAACAAAACAAAAAACAAAAAACAAAACCACAACTGGTTGGTGGAAGGAAAGAAAAAAGTCCCATAACCTTGGTCTGATCTATCAGGTCTTATAACATTCTACTGCTGGGATGACTCACCCAACACTCAGGAGGAGACCATGTTGCAGTGGGTGTCCTAGAAGGCCAGTGCCACACTGTAGGAACCTTCTGTGTGGCTGCATGGAGGGGGGGGTCACTCTTCGTGAGGCAGGAGGGTCTTGTGAGGCTTGTCATGAGAATTGGGAGCCAAGATCTTGCCCCAGCTCTTGGAGGATATTGCGGGGCTTCCTAGTCTCACAAAACTTGCTCTGATATGGCAGCGCCTTATATAGGCTAACGCCATGTGGCTGTGGCCGTTCATGGGTCAGCAGCCCATTGAGGAGGACGATTCTGTGGTGCTCTTTTCCTTTCAGAGTCCTAGCAGCTCGATCTCTTTTACAGGCCTGTTTTTGGGGAACCAGATAATGGGAGGGATGGAGTGGTGTGTGAAGGTGGTGGGGATAGGGGGTGAATGATGAGGGTTCAGGGATGGGTGCTGGGGAGATCAGGCATCCAGGGATGCAGTCGGGTCCTAGAGGGGCAGATGACAGCAGCTCACTGGGCACTCAGTGCTGTTGCTGGACTTGGGGGTGGGGGGCGGAGAGCATGATGGCCAGCCTTTTGCCACCATGCCAGTCCATGCCGGCAATACCAGGAGGACCTGGGGGGAGGTGATGACAATGGTGGGTTTGTTCACGCCATGCTGCATCATGCCACCAGTTACCTGGCTACCCTGGGAGGACCTGGGGAGGATAATGAGGATAACGACAGGCTTTTCATGTGCAATGGTGAGGACGATGGTGGGCTTTACACTCCCAAATTGCCAATTGCTGCTGATTGCCTGGTGATGCTGATTGGCTGGGGGGGGGGGGACATGGTGGCTGGCCATTCACCACAATGCTGCCTCATGCCACTGGGAGGACCTTGTGGGGGAGGTGTTAGTTGGTTTTGCCACATTATGCTGCTTGGCTCCTGGCAATGCTGGGACGGCCTTGTAGTTAAGAGTGTTATTATGGGAAATTTATAATTAGCTCAAATTACAAGAGGGGCTGGCTACAACAGCCCTGTGGATATCACCCCCCGATATGTATACCAATTAGACCAGGAGATTCAAGAAATGGAGCAGAGACAGGCTTCTCCAATTAATATCCTAATTTTAGTAATAACAATGGCAACATGCACAATACACATGCATACACACACTAATACAAGGCTCAGGAGATTGGGGGTTTGCTTGGGAAAGGTTTCAAGGCAAAACTACGGGTGATACTCACTATAGATGAAGCCTTCTCCGGGGCCCAGTTGGATGAAGTGGTGTGAGACACAACTGTTCTGAGAGTGTGGGATGAACGGAGGTAAGTAAATCAGAGAACAAAGTGACGCAGGGGCCCCCTGAACTCAGACTAGCGACCCTGAGTGGAAGAATCCAGGGGTTTTAAAAGGTAAAATCGAGCCCCTGGCGATGTGCTTAATTGCTTGGCTAACACCTAGACAAAAAGGTTTGATTGCTTAGCCATAGCTTGGATTGTTTGGTTAAGGTTTAGACAAAGGTGTTAGATTGCCTAGCTGAGGTAATCTGGACTGGCAATATTCAAGGGGAAATGAGAGGAGATTGAGTTGTCTGACTGGCCCGTCAGATGAGATATCTTGGCCATTATTACTCATCCTTCTGATTATGGAGGCGATGATAGCCCATTTGCGACTCCCACACTAACTGCCTGGCTCAGGGGTTGGGGATTTTCCAGTCCTCCAGGTGATCTGGGCATGACTTTTTGGCTGAAGAGTGGGGTATAAATACATAACAACAACAACAACAACAACCTCTTTACCATGCCATGGAGGCACATGGAGTTCACTGCAGAGTGCATCTGGGGCCATGTGGAATTCATACCCACACCAAAATAAAGTAAAATGCACTCATGGTAACAGCCTGGGGAGAAGAGATGGCAGTGGCACTTCTGGCCCCATGCCACCACATGCTGTCAGGGGATCAAGACTAGGGCAGAGCGGTGTGTGGTGGGCCCACTCTTGGTCAGGGGGCGAGTTGGGGGAAGGCCTATCAGGCACTGTCCACAAGTGCCTCCCGGAACCTGTGCCCTGCGAGGGAGGGTTTGTGTGCCCAGGCTTCCCTTAGTGGGGAGTTGATAAGGACCATGTTGCGGCAATGGGGAGGGGCTATGAAGGGTCTCCTCCTATTCCTTATTGTGTTTTCTCACTTTATCCCTCATTTTGCTTTATTTATTTATTTATTTATTATCTCTTTTTCTTTCCCTGTAACGCAGTGGGCATGGCCCCCATTTTCTCACGATTTTAATTTTATTGTTATTATTGTTTTCTCTCTTTATTTTTCCACATGGTGTGGTTCTTATTATTACTATCATCATCATCATCATCATCATCATCATCTCTCTTTTACTTCACTTCCTTTTCTCACATTAATAATATAAGTATTAATATTTTTCTCCCTTTCTTTCTCTTTATGTTTTCACGATATATCATGTTATCATTCTTATTCTGGTCGTTTGATTCTCACCTTTTCTCCTTCTAGTTTTCCCACATTATGTTTATCCTATTATTTTCCTTATTGCCTTTCTCATTAATTTATTTTATGCTAATTTTCTCTTCATATTGCTAATATTTATTATTGGGTTTATTATTGTTATGATTGTTATTATTATTGTTATTTTCTCTCTTTCTAACTTGCTATCTGATTTGATTTTGAATTCTTTTTATTTCCTTACTTAATCTTGTCTTTGCTGTTTTCTTGCATTTCGTTATCTTTCTCTCTCGGTAGCCCCTATTATTCTCATTCACTCCCCTTCCTATCTCCTCCCTTTAGCTTGACTTGATTTACAGCATGCTGGTGGAGGGGGGGTGCTGCTGTCCTTTACTGATCTAACATGATCCATTATGTCACCTTTGGTGGTCTGGTGTTGGTGGACTCTCACCTGTTTAGCAGGTTGTTTTCAATTCTGGACTGCTGTTTGATTGTGCTAACACTTTAGTGGATTTTGGAATCTGTCTCCTTTGCTCTTAGGCTGTTAACATTGCATTTATGTGTGGCTATTGGGGAGCTTGTTGTCTGTTTTATTCTTGTTTCTATTGCTTGCTTGCTTAATTGCTTTTAATCACGGTACTTTGTTTCTCTTGTCTCTCACAGGTTTATCATGCCACAGAGTAGGCCCAAAAGGTCAATCTCTTCCTCAGTGGTCCAAAAGGGCCATAGCCATCCCAGCAAAAAGGCCAAGATGGATGATGCTGTGCTGGCACGGTTGGAGCAGCTGTCCAACAGAATGGCTGCTATAAAGGCTGAGCAGGCAGCAGAGTGAGTGGTTACTCACACCGGGGATGCCATGATCCCTGCTCCTTCATTACTTGTTCCTCCTGTCCCCCAGGAACTTCTTGGTGATCAGTTAGTCAATGCAGGTGATCAGCCTTCGCTGGCCAATATTTATAAAGTTCTGGCATCTCCAGGGCAAAAGGGAGTTGCTCCTGCCCAACCAACCCCAGTAGATCTATATCAGTTAGCCCATGGGGTCAAAGCCAGCCAGGGAGCGGGTGGGGCTGGGGCAGGGGCAAGCCCCTTTGTTTCACAAGGCATTTCTGCCCCACAAGAGGTTGCATCCATAAATACAGCAGAGACTTCTCACATGGTTCCTGAGGCAGGAGTGATTTCAGCGACCAATGGTCAATGCAGGCGCATCCACCTCAGTTTCAGCTTCAGGTATGTCAGTTTTGCAGGCTCAGGCTTGGCCTGTGGCAGTGTAGTCAGCAAATGCATCCTGTCCAGAGGTTAGACCATTGGTTTGCATCCTGTCCAGAGGTTTGACCTCGAGGGAGGCAACGATCGCTCAGTGTCATGGTGATGGGGGTGAGTCAAATCTGGGTGCAGGAGTAGTGATTGTGGCACTGGGAATCCCAAAGACTTGCCCCATAAAGAAACTCCACCCACAGGGTCGGCGGTATCAGGAGAACCCAGCGCAGCACCAGATCCCTCCCCTGCATGCATCTTCAAAGGCAGGTGGGGAGACTCACTAGTGACTCCAGCTGGAAAGGTTGCCCTTCATTCCTTGTATTGTAGCCCATACTTGGAGCTCTCCTTCCCACTGGGGGAGCATCTCTGTTAGCAGACGTCCTATATATTTTAGCCATATGGAGTTCCCTATGACCCCAGCCTGACCCTTGGGAGATGGCAGCCATAATCCCCTAGATATGAGGTCAGGTAAGCAAGCTAAAAATTGCTTAAGACCACTAAGGATTTCCTGGACAGGCAGGTTTTGGGAGTTGCCCTTGGGAATATCCCATTATGTTGGAAAACATACCTAATAGTGTTTGTTTGTCTCAGCCTCACACTTGATGAGACAGTGATTAGATTTGATGACACCTCCTTTCTCTAGCTTCCTTTCCTTGATTGCTTTGATACCAAATGCATTGTTTAGACTATGCCCAGACTTAAGTAAACAATGAAAAGCCCATCATGCCTTTGTCTAGCTATTGTCCGGCCCATGGCTAGAAGGCAGAAATCTCCCTTAAAAACCCCTGGATTTTAGCAGACATCGTGCTACCTTGGAAGTGCATGCTGAAACTCTGTCGGTCTGTACTCTGAGATAGTTCCTGTGACCCCCCTCTTGCCGGTCGTGCCCCTTCCACGGAGCTCATCCTCATTCACCGCCAAAGCCCAGAGGAGTCGCTCGGGTGTGAGTATATCTCCCTCTGTCCTGGTTTCCCTCTTTGCCTTCTCCGCTCTCGCTCTTCCCCCGCTCATTCTTCTAGCATGTGTGTGTGTGTGTGTGTGTGTGCCGCATTTGGATGTTTGCTTATTTTGTTAATAAAAGATTTCATACTTTAATTGGAGCTTGGTCCGTTTCAGTGTCTTCCCAGCCAAAAACTCTTATATCTCCCATAGATAATTGGATAAGGTCCTAGAAGCGAAGTTGGGCGCTTCCCTCACATTTGAGCTAATTATAAATCCCCCAAAATTAGGTCTTGGTTTCCCAACATCTCCTCCCAGTCATGAAGGAGTGCATTTTAAAGGGTGAGTATGTGGACCTTTTGTCCCTGGTTTTCCACTATCCAGAGCCTCATGTCATGATTAAGGATGGAGTCCTCATTAGCCTTCCTAAGGAACTGCAGCAGTTTAAGCAGCCTTAGCTAGATAAAATTTTCCTTAACTGGCTGGTGGGTTGGGCCATCTGTGCAGTTGTCCTAACTGATATGGAACCTAATTGCCATTGTGGTGGTAGACAGCTCCTGAAGTACTAGGATAATATTCTTAGATCCCACAATTCAGTTAGGGGTTCGGCTTGGTTGCAGTATGATGAGCAGTTCCGTATGCGTAAGGCAGTCAACCCCCTACTACCCTGGAACCAGAAGCATTTAGAGTTATGGTCTGATGTTATGATGTGCAACTGGGTCTATCCCTAACAACTGTTGCGACAGTGGCTACGTCCCTGCTGGGGCCAGTCAAAAGGTACATTTGTGAGGCCTGCTTTCCACAAAAAAAGGGTGGCCAGTGTGCTGAGATTACAACACAGGTAAGTGCAAGTGACAGATTTGCAAGTCTGACCACCGATGCATCTCCTGTGGTGGCAACCATCCCAACTTCTCCTGCTTTAAAGGTAAGTGGAGTGGTGGAGACAGTTCATCAGATGATGGACAGGGAGCCAAGGGCATCAACTCCCATTAATCTGGTCTTTCTCTCATTCTAGCTATCACTGTACCCAAAGTGGAACAGTACAATATACATTTTAAAGGGCTTCACTGATAGTTTTCATATTCCATATTCAGGGGAGAGGGCATTTCACTTTGTTCCCAATTCCAAGTCTGTTGATAATTTGAGGGATTTGTGAGGGAAAAACTTCAAAAAGAAAATCTGGCTGGCAGAATTTCTGGGCCCCATGAGTCCACTGCCCATATCCACACTTCACCTATCCCTGCTGGCCAACATGGGGCGGGGTGTTATCAGTATGCTGATGACTCCAAAATATATTTCTCCATGTCTCGGTCAGCAGCCATGACAACAGATGGCATTTCTCCCCTCAATCAATGCCTTGAAGCGGTAATGGACTGGATGAGGAAAAACAGACTCAAACTGAATACAGAGAAAATGGAGGTGCCTACAGTAGGGGCCCCTAAGCCAGGTATCTGGATACAATCTCCAGTCCTAGATGGAGTCATGCTCTCCTCAAAGGACTGTGTTCACAGTTTGGGGGTGCTCCCTAGACCTGTCACTTCACATGATTGATCAGGTGAATGTGATGGTCAGGAATGCCTGTTATCAGCTTTGGCTGATACGCCAACTGCACCCTTACCTGGAAATAAGGGACCTAGAAACTGTAGTACATGCACTGGTAACCTCACGACTCAATTTCTGTAATGCACTCTACATGGGGCTACCCTTATACCTAGTTTGGAAACTACAACTGGTACAAAATATGGCAGCCAGGCTTATTACTGGGAAGGGATCATATTACACAAATTCTGAAATCCCTTCATTGGCTGCCTATGGGTTTCCAAGCACAGTATAAGGTGTTGGTGCTGACCTTTAAAGCCCTACATGGCCTAGGTCCAACCTATCTACCTCCTTCCATATAATCCTCCCCACATCCTCAGATCCTCTGGGAGGAACCTACTGCAACAGAGAAAAACTAGATTAGCAGTAACCTCCCAGAGCAGGGGTTGGCAACCTTCCCTTACCTGGGGCCGGTCACTTCCAGCAGGCTGGGGGGGGAATGGCAGCGTGCACGCTCATGCGTGTGCACATCACCCCTGCCACCGCTCGCTTTGCCGCTGCCACCATTTTGTTTGACAAAATGGTGGCCACGACTCGTTTGCGCATGTGCAGGAGTACTGCACATGTGCAAACGAATCGCGGCCACCACTTTGCCAAACAAAATGGCAGCCGCGATGTGCGCGGCCGTGTGGTGGCCAGAACACGTGGCGGCAGTGGCAGGCGGTGGCGGCGGAGGTTGGCGGGGGCCGGTAAGTGGGGGTCCATGGGCCAGATGTGGCCCACGGGCTGTAGGATGCCGACCCCTGTCCCAGAGGTCTTTCTCTATCTTTGCTCCCAGACTATGGAATGCCTTGCCAGGAGAGATCCATCAAATAACCAGCTTGGACGATTTTAAAAAAGCCATCAAGATGAATCTCTTCTAGCAGGCCTTCCCTGAATAAAATAGACTCTACCTCAGTCTGTCTCTACCTCTTTTACATCTTAATGGTTCTAGAACACCAGTCATTTTTAACTTATTTTAGTAGTTGCATTTAATTTATTTTTTTAAAAGGGGGGAAAAACTTGTTTTTATCATGTTTTATTGTTCAATGTGGGTTTTGTTTTATCTATCTTAACGATGTAAGCCACCTTGATTTTCTTGGCAAAAGGTGGGATACAAAAATAAAGTTTATTATTTATTATTATGGTTAGCAAAAAGACGATCGGTGAGTATTGGTTTATTCATAACCTTTTTTCTCCCAAGGGTGATTCGGTTAACAATGCTATAGATCCTGCCTTATGTTCGGTTAAGTATGCTTCCTTTGATGCTGCAGTCAGGATGATTGGAGATTTGGACAAAGGTGCCCTGTTGGCTAAATGTGACATCAAGTCTGCATTCTGGCTTCTTCTGGTGCACCTGGAGGACTTTGATCTATTGGGAATCAGATCTGAAGGGCCTAATACTATGACAAAGCCATGCCCATGGGCTGTTTGATATCTTGCTTTGCCTTTGAGCAGTTCAGCACATTCCTCAAGTGGTGTGCAGTAAAAAAAAATCAGGCAATAAAACAATCACACATTACCTAGATGATTTCCTTTTTGCTGGGGGGGCAGGGACCTTGGTCTGTGCCTCCACTTTAAGATCTTTCTAGGGATTGGCTTAAGAGTTGGGTGTTCCACTGGCACAAGAAAAGACTGAGGGGCTGGATACAAAGCTTAGTTTTCTGGGAATAGAACTGGATATGGTCTCTAACATCTTCTACTTACCCGCCAAGAAGCTCTCAGCACTGACCCAACAGGTTACCAGCATGGGGGCTAGGAAGAAGGCTATGTTGTGGGATTTCCAGGTATTGGCTGGCTTCTTAAACTTTGCTTGCAAGGTGGTAGTGCCTGGACGAGCATTCAATGCATGACTGTACAAAGCTATGAGAGGGATTGCTTCACCTCATCATCACATTAGGATAACTAAGCAAATACAGGACTAGGGAGTGTGGCTGTCTTTCCTGAGGGATTACAATCGGGTTTCCTTTTGGAGAACTGAACTGCTCCTTTATGCAGACCTGCAAGTTCAATTGGATGCTTCTGGTACTCACAGCTTTGGTCTCTACTGACAAGGGCAGTGGTATGCTGAAAGGTGGCCAGAGGATTGGGTAAGTGTGGGGCTGGACAGGGATCTAACATTTCTGGAGCTTTTCCCCATTATAGTTGCACTTATGGGCAGAAAAATTTGCTAAGAAGTCAGTGCTTTTCTGGTATGACAATCAGGCTGTGGTCCAGGTGGTCAACTTCCAGAGCTCTAAATCACCCAGAGTTATGAACCTGATAAGTATCATGGTCTTGCAGTGTCTGAGAAATAACATTGTCTTCCAGTCTCAGCAAATTCAATAGCAGATGCTCTCTCCCATTTTCAGTTTGACAAGTTTCAGATTCTGCAGGCTTCCCCCCAACCATTAGAAGTCCCAGTGCACCTATGGACTCTTGGCAGATTGAAGTGAATCAGGCCATCCTCCTTTGATTGGCCCCATCGACCCGAGTGCCATATCATTGGAGTTGGCTCATATTCTGAAGGTTCCTGGCAGCAGTAGATGTGAGGGAAGTGTGGCTGATACCAGTGGCCATGATTCTCCACTTTGCCATTCACCTCAAGGAAGCCAGTTTGTCTACCCGCACGATATGAGGTTGTCTAGCTGTCTTAGCATTCTATTCCAGGGCTAGTAGTTTCCCTGACCACATAGGTGATTTTCATGTGTGCAGGGTTCTTGAGGGGTGGACCAGAGAAGCACCCCCCTCCTGGATTCCTGACTTCCAGTTTCCAAAGTGGTCTTACAGCAGATGCTGCCTGCCCTATCATTGGGATGCAACTCCACTTTTTAAACCATATTATTCCAGACCACTGTCACAGTTGCCTTTTTCATAGTGACTCACATTAGTGAACTCCAGTCTAAGTCCAAGTCACATAAGTCAGGAAGGGCCCTCCAGATCAATCTCTGATACAGGTACAGTAATCTGCTTCTGGTGCCCCAAGACCAATGAGGGCAGGAAAGGTCAGTCCATTTTCCTGAACAGGGCTTCAGTTGGACAGGTTTGCCCAGTTAGGGCAGTTCAGCAGTATCTAAAGATTTGCCCTTCTGTCTGAGATTGTCTTTTTGTTCATGTATCTCAGTGTGCCTTTAATTCAGTTTCAATTCCAGGTGGTTATTAAGAAGACCATTGCACAGGTTGGATCATGCCCTGGCCATTTCTCTACTCACTCTTTCTGCATCGGAGCTGGGATGGCTGCTGCAACACACAGATTGCCCCCCGTGGTAGTCCATAGGGTGGGCTGATGGAGGTCCTGAGCGTACACTACCTATGTGCACAAGCAACCAGCATCAAACTGGTGGGGTACTTGGGGGGGGGGGCAACCCCTGTTGTCTAATTATCAATGTTTTTGAGCAGACTTACTTCCTATGGTTTGGATCATCGGGCACAGCATTGATTTCCAGGCAGAGCATCACGCACTATTCTCTGGCAGAGGAAGTGGCCTGGGCTTGGCTGTGGTGGCCAACATCTGCTGGGCTGGGCATTGGGGGATGCTGTAGGGGTGTTGCTCCTACCATGCATGATTGAGATGGCTAAGGAGGGAGCACACCCTGATGTTATGTTAATACATCTGGGTGAAAATGACTTGTACTATCCGCACTACAGATCTTTGGACAAATTACAGCGGACCTCCACATATTAAGGGTCAGTTTCCTCAGGTGACCATTCTTTGGACAAAGCTGCTACCTAGGAGGGCATGGCCAGGTGCCCGAAGTGAGTTTGCAATCAACACTGCTTGATGATAAGTCAACTGAGATGTTGTGCAAAATTTGACACAGTTTCACATTGAAGCATTCGGGTGGAATTTCAGTTTCACATTGAAGCATTCGGGTGGAATTGCCCGGCTTATTCGGGGTGATGGTATTCATTTGTTTCTGCTAGGATGTGATCTGCACTTAGATGAGGTGTCCCATGTTAGTGATTCTGTCCAAGAGAGGGTTGGTGGGGGGGGGGGGGGAGGCCAAGCTGGAGGTATTAGATCTTGTGGAGGTATTAGATAACCTCTTTTTGATGGAATCATATATTGGAGTGGCAGTCATTCAACAGGAGGATACCAAATGATTTATGGGGGGGGGGGTTAATTAAATGATTTATGCCTTGTCACTGAATGATTTATTATCTTGTCATCAATGATTTATGGAGCAAATTATGATTGATTTATGTAGCGAATAATGATTGATTACCCCTATGATTTATGAGCAATTTATTAACAAATTATGATTGATTTACGATCGCTTTATGAATGATTAAAAACCTGACATGCTTACCTGTTTTATGACTGCTGCTTGCATATCTATGCTACATCATGCATTATATGATGATGCTTCCTAAATGTGATTTGTGTTGGCCTGTCCATCACCCTTGTATATGCAATAATGGTGTTGCCTAATTTTAACCAAAACTGATAGTTTCTGGTTCTTCGAGTCCCACTACAAGACTCACCCTGACACTCAGGAAGGGGCCATGTTGCTTCAGGCACCCTGGTGATTTGCAACCCCAGGCTTCAGCTGGTCGCCTTAGAGGGCCAAAAAGGAATTTTCCCATGTTATTGGATCATGGGGTTTTTTTTTTTTTTGCCTTCCTGGGGGTGTGCAGAAGATAGTTTAGTGATGTGTTGTTTGCCATGTGTTGCTTTGCATATATTTCATACTATTATTGTGTATGGTAGTTGTGCCTTGTGCTAGTTCTTGCTTATTCATGTTTTCCATACTGGCTGGCATGATATCTATGTTATGCTGTGTTCCATATTCTGTCACAACTGGTGCTATATTGAATTAGGGTGGATCATTCAACAGGAGTATAGCAAATGATTTATGGGGGGTAATTAATGATTTATGCCTTGTCACTGAATGATTTATTATCTTGTCATCAATGATTTATGGAGCAAATTATGATTGATTTATGTAGTGAATTATGATTGATTACCCCTATGATTTATGAGCAAGTTATTAATAAATTATGATTGATTTACGATCCCTTTATGAATGATTTATGACCTGATATGCTTACCTGTTTTATGACTGCTACTTGCTTATCTATGCTACATCATGTGTTTTATGGTGCTGTTTCCTAATTGTGATTTGTGTTGGCCTGCCCATCACCCCTGTATATGCAATAAAATCCAGTCCTGCTGCAATCTCCATTTTGAATCCCCAGATACTGTTGGCTTTCAGGTCCCAGAAGACCTCAGTGGCCCAGGTGCTGCTGGATTTTTTTGCTCTCAGAACAGCTAAGTGGCAAAGCATTTTGGAGTTGCAGTTCAATAACAAGAAGTTTAGGATGGGATCTACTCTCCCAATGGATTGCTCTCATGAACATGCCCTCAACTGTTTCATCTCCTGAGTACTGTGTACACTTTGCCAAACTGAAATGTAGACTTTTTTTCGTTTCTCTCTATCAAAAATGTACACCCAGGCTCATTTGTCAGCCAGCTTTATTGATTTTATCATGTGTAATTCCCCCCCCCCTTTATTGAAAAAATGTTCCCAGGTTTCAGATTATTTACACAGTGTTGATTACTCTTTAGAGGCAAGCAAATAGTTTCACCATTTATGAAAGACAATAAGTGCTTGCAAATGAACTTTTCAGATACATGCACCATCATTCCAGTGAAAATCATGGCTACTTATTAAGTTACACAAGGTTTGACAATTAAAGGGTAATAGAATTCTTCTGCTTAGGGAAACTCTTAGATTTTAGAGCGAAATGTGTTAATGTGCTGTGAAAAGAAGATTCCACCTGCTCATTATATAATTATTACCTTTCTCCTTAATTCAGTTTTATTGCTAATGGAAGTTTTGATAAGCCCACAATCTGATTATCTTCCTAACGTTATTTACTCAGCAATTTTGTTGATTCAGGGGCTAGTGCCTTGTTTATGAAATCATATTAATTCTGATAGCAGCCAAGAAATATAAACATCACATACCTATGTTATGATACCAAATGATTACTACAGCAGCTCATAGGAAGAAGTGTTGCTTCCCAGAGGCAAACACTGCCTTAAAGCCCAAAGGCTATTTCAAAAATAAATAAACAAATAAGAAAATATAGTTCCTGTAAAGGTTGTCATGGCAGAAGAGTGGTTGGCTGTTATTGTTTGGCAAATGCATTTCTCAAACTTGAATTCATGCCATGTGAATCTATGAAATTAATCAAACTGGAAATTTGCCGTGAATACTCATTTCAGTTTAATTAAAAACAGTGTTGAGTCTCCAGGCTTCATTCCTATTTGAATTAGACCCATGCATAATCTCCAATCTAAACTGTCTATTTGCCTAGCTGAAGATCATATTTTAAGTTAATATTCAGGAATCTCTGAAGAAGCTGCCTAGAGGTATTTAGCCTTGCTAGATTTCAATAACCGTAACATTTCCAACTCTCATTCCCTACCTTTCTTTCACTCCAGTGTGTAATCAGCATTTTTCACAGAAACATTCTAATCTACACATATGGGAACCCTGTTCCATCTTTAAGGGTGTTTTTTTAAATAAAAAATACACAAAATCTTACAGTGCTTGGTCCTCTGATCAGTGGACAAAAGCAGAGCCTGTTTCACTTCAGTACCACAGACAAGTGGAAGTTGGCTTGAATGTTCTTTCTGGAATAAAGTTGTGACATGGATCAAAACTCTATGCTGCCTCTGAGTGTGGTGGAATCTCCTTCTATGGAGGTTTTAAAACAAAAGCTGGATGGCCATCTGTCAGAAGTACTTTGATTGTGTATTCCTGCATGGCAGGGGGTTGGACTGGATGGCCCTTGGGGTTCTTTCCTACTCTATTATTCTAAGCCTCTATTAGCGACTCCATTTTCTCACAACTGAAGCTGGCACAATCACTTTATTTATATCCTGCCTTTCCCCAAAAAATGGGGCCAAAGGCAACCTACATAATAAAAAAATATCCAGATAAAAGCACATATAGCTTAAAAAATACAAAAAGTTAAGATTAAAATAATATTACGCTGTCTATAGAAATAAACTATATAAAACATTAATTTTAAAATACAGATTACAATCAGTATACCACTGAAATAGAAGATGCATTATAGAAAACAACCAGTTCCCAAGTGCCTTTTGGATTAGAAAAATCTTCACTTGATAGTGGAAAAGACCGTGAAGAAGGATTCCACCCAGCCTCCCTAGGAAGGGAGTTCCAGAATGTATGAAAAATCATGGAGAAGACCCTCTCCCATGTTCCTATGATACATGCCAATGAAGCTGATGAGATTGAGAGAGGTGTCACCTCCAAAGATTTTACATTTAAGGCAGCCTCATATGGAAAGATACCATTCTTCAGATAGCCTGGATTTGAGTTGTACAGGGTTTTATCAGTTGTGGCCAACAATTTTTAAATGGTTTTATAGTGTTTTAATGTGGGATTTTAAACTGGTTTGAAACTTTTTGTTTTAAAGGTTTTTAATTCATTGTTTTGGAAGCAGCCTCGAGTCTTTTCCTGGGAGAAAGATGACATATAAATAAATAAATAAATAAATGAATTTGAATTTGAACAAAAACCAGTGAAGCTGTTGTCAACAAAGGGGTCAGATGCTCCCTGTAACAATCTGGCTGCAGCCTTTTTCTAAAGCAGACACATGAAGAAAGACACCCCCCCGACAAGTTGGGAGGGGGCATCCTGTTGCATCTGCCTTAAAAGGACTCCGACGTGCGATTGGCCAAGCTGACCGGAAGTCCCACCCCTCCCGGTCAGCTTGGCCAATGGGAAGAGGGTCTCGCTCCCGGATCTCGTGAGAATTCAAGTCTCGCATGGTTTGGGAGCGAGACTTGCGGGGCTATATAGCTCCGCGCTGCTACATGTTGGCAGCCATTTCATTTGAGACAAGCAAGGAGCACCTTGCTCGTCTATTGTGGATCTGGGCCTTTTTTGGGCCTTTTGGAAAGCCTGGGCCCGCGATTTCAGCCCCGTTTAGGGGAAAGTCGGGCGCGGCTTCAAGTCGCGGGACGCCTGCTTCCCGGTGGGCTCAAGGTGGGCATCCAGCCATCCAGAGGCCAGCGCAGGGCCGTGCCACTGGCTGGAGAGCCCAAAGAGTTGCTGATCGGGCGCGGCGGGGCCGCTTGCGTGCCCCCGGCAAGGAGCTGTTAGGCCAAGTCGCAGGGTTGGCTTGGCCTTCTTCTGGGTCTGTTCGACCCCAGGTTTGAGGAGCAGAGTGAAGAGCGGCTGTTAAAAAAAAAAAAGCCCGCTCCTCATACAGTTTCTAACTGCTCCTGGCTGGCCATTTAGGCCTTGTTTGGCACTATTTGGGTGCGCATTAAGCTCATAAGAGGGACAGGCCCTGGGAGGAGCAGACGGCCTTGGGTGTTCAAGGCCCGCCCCCCCTCACTACTCATTACCACCAATTTGTTTCGCTGGGAGGTGGTGAGGTGCCCCCCCCCCGTTGATCTCCTTAGGGAGTAAAACGATCAGGCTCAGGTTGGGGGAGAGTTGATTGTACAACTTGGCCTGGCCATTACTAATTATAACATCAAAAGAAAAATTTAATAACGGCCTCCTCTTATGTGGTTGCTAACTTGTTTGGTTAGCAGTGTTTGATTGGGGGCACGTGCGGGCAGGTGCAGACACTACACAATAAAATTGATTGGTGGCACAGGTATAGATTTAATTTGCAATTATATAACCTGCACCAAGTAGTCTCAATTACTAATATTAACTTAACGACTATGACGCGGAGTAAGGCTCAGTCGAAGCAGCGTGCGACCACACCTGGTCCTAAAGCTGGTCAGCCCGCTCCTAAGCGAGCCCCTAACACTCAAGCTAAGGTGGACGACATCACTACACACTTGGCTCAGATAGGTCGCACGATGCAGGCTTGTGCGGCTGTATGCGAGTAATTGGCACAACATCACTTGCAAATAGGGGGTCAAGTAGCAGCCTCTACATATGTACACACAAATGTGAATTTGGACCAGAATGCTGCACAACAGCCTATAGATACTCCAATTTCATCACCAGACACTGCATGTGCCTTCCCAAGTACATCAGCTATGGAGGTTGGGCAACCAACCGTAGCTGATGTAATGGAGCTTTTGAGGAAAGTTCCTGGTGTGGGGCACCATGGTGCGGCTGCTCCTATGTCTAATCAACCTACCTTGACTGATTTGTTTCACTTTCTTCAAAGTGTGGTCGTTACAGGCCAGAATAATGTGTCGACACCTGAGACATCTGCGGCTTGCAGTAACAATGTACCAGCCGCACATGGTGGTCAGCACAACACTCGAGCTGTTTCTGCAACCCTCACGGTGGGAGCTCAGCAAGCATCAGGGGATGCTTCTCCTCACCCAGCGAGCTCAGGTTTGTTAGATACCAATAATGTTCAGGCCACTTGGCCTTCAGCGGTATGGGCTTCAGGCGGGCAGACAGGGTTGACTTCAATAAGCGACCGCCCTAGCCCTGTACCTGTGACAGCACCTCTAGTGGGCATGGGCTTATCCCAGAGTACGGATTCAAGTGTCCAGCCTAGCACAAGTATCAACACCACGGTAAGTCAGATGAGGGAAACTGCTGTGGTAAGTGCATTGGGCATATCTGGAGCTGACCCGTCTTTTGAATGTAATCCTTATGCAGGGATGTCTACGCCATTGGGGTCACACCTTCCTATGGCTACAAAAGAAAGGATTTGGAAGGGTGAATACATTGATTTGCTCTCATTAACATTTCGTGATCCTGAGCCTAGGATCATGGTCAAGGATGGAGTGGTTTTTACCCTCCCGAAAGAGTTTCAGTCACATAAGCGCCCTAAGTTGGAAAGAAACTTTATAAACTGGATTATGGGTTTTACAATTTACAGGGGCGTGTTAGAAGAAAAGGACCCAGCTAGATCCCCTGACTTCTCCAAGTACCAGGAGATAATGATTAAGGCTTACACCAATTGTCATGTTAATTCTAGAGGCTCTGCTTGGCTTCAATACGATGAGCAATTTAGGATGAGGGCGGCTTTAGATCACTCTTTATCTTGGCGCCATGTACAGTCCGAACTGTGGGCTGATGTCATGGTTGGTGCCTCCCCTTCGAGCCGGTGTGATAATGGGTTCGTACCTATGGTCACACAGCTGAGAGGGCAAAATGCGAGGACTAGCACGGGAGAGAGAAAGCAGTTCGGACTGTGCTGGGACTTCAATGCAGGTAAGTGCAAAAGGCAGGCCTGCAGGTTTGAGCATAAGTGTACTACCTGTAGAGGGAACCACCCAGGATCGGCTTGCTTTAAGTTCAAGAAAGCAGGAGGTGGTGCCCCCTCTCAACAATCACTTAATTCAGGAAAGAGCACCAACACCAATTAATTTGGATGTGCTACCCAATTGGTTGAAGATATACCCTAAAAGGGAGGCCGCTCAGTATTTGTTAGAAGGTTTTTATCAAGGTTTTCGTATTCCCTATGTTGGTTTAAGGGCATATCGTTTCGCTCCTAACGCACGTTTTGTTAGGGAATTGCCAGAGATTGTGAAGGTCAAGCTGGCTAAAGAAATAACAGCAGGTAGGATCTCGGGCCCTCATGAGCATTTGCCTATGGCAAATTTGAGATTATCACCCCTTGGTGTTGTCCCTAAGAAAACACCGGAGGAATATCAATTAATACACAATTTATCTTACCCGAGAGGCGAATCAGTGAATGATGCTATTGATCCTCAGTTATCATCAGTCAAATACGCTTCATTTGATTCAGCAGTTAAAATGATTAAAGCCAGGGGTAGGCAACCTTTCTCCTTTAAGGACTGAGGGACTTCAGCTCCCAGAAGCCTCAGCCATGTTGGCCAATAGTCCCATGTTGGCCAATAGCTCCTGGGATTCTGGGAGCTGAAGTCCCTCGGCCCTTAAAGGGGAAAGGTTGCCTACGCCTGATTAAAGCTTTAGGAAAAGGAGCATTATTGGCAAAATGTGACATCAAATCTGCTTTTAGGTTACTCCCAGTTCATCCGGACGATTTTGATTTATTGGGCTTCCAATTTGATGGGAAATACTATTTTGATAAAGCTATGCCGATGGGGTGTTCCATTTCTTGCTCTGCATTTGAGACATTTAGCACTTTCTTGCATTGGTGTGCCTCTAAGAGGTCTGGTAGTAAAGCAATTACTCATTATCTGGATGATTTCTTATTTGCTGGGGCATCTGGGACAAATGATTGTGCAGATTTGCTATTGGTATTTCAGCACTTAATGAAAGAAATGGAAGTACCCTTGGCTGAGCAAAAAACTGAGGGCCCTGATACACGTTTGACTTTTTTGAGAATTGAATTAGATACTGAGGAGGGTATTTCTCGTCTACCATCTGACAAGCTCATAGCTATGAGACTACAGGTGACGACGATGAAAAATAAATCCAAAGCCACACTTCGGGAATTTCAATCTTTGGCAGGTTTATTGAACTTTGAATGTAAGATCATAGTCCCTGGGAGGGCATTCTGCTCACGCTTACACAGAGCCAGCAGGGGAATAAAGGCACCACATCATCACATTAGAATTAACTCTGGGATAAAGGAAGATCTGAGGATATGGGAGTCATTTTTGATACAATTCAACAGTATATCATTTTGGAGGTCCGAAATGCTCCTAAGAGCAGACTTTCAAGTACACTCCAATGCTTCAGGGGCCTGTGGTTTTGGAGTGTACTTTAATGGCCAGTGGGCAGCTGAGGGATGGCCAGTAACCTGGGTTGAGAAAGGTTGGACTAGGGACCTCACCTTTTTGGAATTATTCCCTATTGTGGTGGCGGTCCATTTATGGCCAGACCAATTTGCGAACAAAACGGTCCGTTTTTGGTGCGATAACCAGGCTGTAGTTGACATTGTTAACTCTTTGACTTCTAAATTGGACAGGGTAATGACATTGGTAAGAAAACTTGTGACTCAATGCTTGAAGTTTAATATTTTGTTTCAAGCTCAACATATTTTTGGTTTATTAAATCTGTTGGCAGATGCCCTCTCGCGTTTTCAGTTTCACAGATTCCGTCAGTTGGTGCCAGAGGCAGCAGCTCATCCTTTGGAGGTACCGAAACAACTCTGGAGCCTTGGCGCATAGAAATTGAAAAGGCGATTTTCCAGTCCGTCGCCTCGTCGACACGCAAGTCATATCAGCTCGCTTTGCGAGCATTCAGATCTTTCTTGTTGGCTGTTGGGGAGTTGGAGGTCTGGCCCTTAGAGGTCGAGGTTATCCTCCATTTCATAGTTCATCTCAGGCAGTCGGGTTTATCGACAGTCACAATTAGAGGAAGATTAGCAGCACTTTCATTCTATTCTAGAGCAGGAGGTTTTAAAGACCCTACAGTTGATTTTAGAGTTCGTAGGGCTTTAGAGGGATGGGCCAGGGAGTCTCCAACAATTCAGGATGGTCATTTGCCAATAACTGGGCCAATTTTGATGAAGATATGGCAAAGCCTTCCCACTACATGTTCTACACCAGAGGAGGTGATTTTGTTCAAGGCTGTGTTTTCCTTGGCATTTTTTGCTGCCTTGAGAATAAGCGAAATTGTTCCTGGTTCTTGTAATGATAGTTCTGGTAGGGCTCTTTTGTTAATGGACATTCAAGTTTCTAACCAGGAAATACATCTGTCAATTCGGCGTTCAAAAACTGATCAGTTGGGAAAAGGCCAAAGCATAACGTTAGCTAAGGCTCCTACTGGCCACATTTGCCCTGTGCAGGCCTTGACTACTTATATTCAAATAAGGCCAAATAGCACTGGATACTTATTTTTACATGTATCAGGTGTACCTTTGACACAATACCAATTTAGAGCGGTGCTGAGGGAGGTATTAAGACATGCTGGTTTGCCAGCAATCCAATTTTCTTCTCATTCTTTTAGAATTGGGGCAGCGACATCTGCAGCAACTCAGGGTTTAAGCGAAAAGGTGATTTGCAGGATTGGTCGCTGGCATTCTAAAGTGTTTAAATCCTATGTTCGCTCTTAAGTGAAGGATAGTTATGATTCTTTATTGTTCTGATTTCATTTGACAGAATTGAAGTCTGGGGATATCTAGATCATTGGGCACAGTTTGGTCTTTTGGGCTGAAAGGCACATCATCGAACACCGCCAAGATTTGGCCATGGGATTGGGAGAGGCCGGAACTGTGAGATGGCTTGGTTGTAGAGGCATGTTGTGGGGAGCCCTACTGCCTAGAATTATCGAACTTATTGCCTCATTTCCGCATCCCAAATTATTGCTGGTACATTTAGGCGAAAATGACCTTTTGAAAATGACTTCGTTACAATTGGCTAGAAGCATAATTAAGGATATGAAGGAGATTCGTCGAAAGATGCCACATACACTCCTCATGTGGATGAAGTTTCTTCCTCGGCGAGTTTGGTATGGTGCCAGAAGTGATGTTGCCATTAACAGAGCTCAGCGTTGGCTGAATGGAACTGTTGCAAAAACATTGGGAAAAATGGGTGTTGTGATTATTGATCACCAAGGAATACAGTTTGCGTTGCCACATTTGTACAGGGGTGACGGCGTACATCTCTCCTCTCCGGGAAATGACTTATACTTGACTACTTTGGAGTCTAGTTTAACAGCTTCGATGGGGGGAGGGGATGTCAAGCTGGGCTGACCCCCTCCTGTGGCGAGCAGGGACCCTCCCCCCTTCAGGGAATTCTTTAGGTTAATTGGAATTATTAATTGGCAAATAATAATAAAGAAGTGGGGTATATGTCATCAGGTTAAACAAAATTTATTATGACGTCATATTAAACTAAATGATGTCATAAGGTGTTTATGTCATGAAAATCTTTTGACGTCATATCCAGTTGGGGAGGGATTATGTTTGTAATTGTGAATTACTTGAGTTAAAAGTTTTTGACGCATGCCATGTTAAAACTAAATAACCGATAGCGCTTGTGTTCATAACAGGTGGGCATGCGTCAAATAAATTTATATTAAGAAATACTGAAGTATTGTTAGAATATATAGTTGTTTATGATGGTATTTCAAAGAGGTGAGACCCTGTACAAAATAAAGTTGTGGCCAATCATTCACCCATAATAATCGCATTGGTGTCATTTGTGCAGATGCAAAGACCCCCCCCCGACAAGTTGGGAGGGGGCATCCTGTTGCGTCTGCCTTAAAAGGACTCCGACGCGCGATTGGCCAAGCTGACCAGAAGGCCCACCCCTCCCGGTCGGCTTGGCCAATGGGAAGAGGGTCTTGCTCCCAGATCTCGTGAGAATTCAAGTCTCGCGTGGTTTGGGAGCGAGACTTGCCGGGCTATATAGCTCCGCGCTGCCACGTGTTGGCAGCCATTTCATTTGAGATGAGCAACCCATCCCTCCCACCCTTTAATTGATTGGTTAACATGTTGTGGACACTCAGGCTGCAGCTGGTCGCCTTTGGGGGTTGGGAGGAAATTTTCCCAGTATTGGACTGGGTTTTTCGCCCTCCCTGAGGGAATTACATTACCAATTTACTTTAGTTTGATATATATAAAGTCTTGGTAATTGTTGGGTGGAGATCATAGGGACGGGGATATACTTATAAGATTGTATGGATAGTTATTTGAACTTAATTTCGATAAGCTATATTTGTCACAACTGGAGATGTTGGGTCTATTAATGTTATTGTTGAAAAGAAATGACTAGCTGGCGGACAGGGACCCTCCCCCCTTCAGGGAATTCTTTAGGTTAATTGGAATTATTAATTGGCAAATAATAATAAAGAAATGGGGTATATGTCATCAGGTTAAACAAAATGTATTATGACGTCATATTAAACTAAATGATAAGGTGTTTACGTCATGAAAACCTTTTGATGTCATATCCGGTTGGGGAGGGATTATGTTTGTAATTGTGAATTACTTGAGTTAAAAGTTTTTGACGCATGCCGTGTTAAAACTAAATAACCGATAGCGCTTGTGTTCATAACAGGTGGGCATGCGTCAAATAAATTTATATTAAGAAATACTGAAGTATTGTTAGAATATATAGTTGTTTATGATGGTATTTCAAAGAGGTGAGACCCTGTACAAAATAAAGTTGTGGCCAATCATTCACCCATAATAATCGTGTTGGTGTCCTTTGTGCAGATGCAACACACAGTGCACAGTTCATGGGATTGTGCCAAACAGCTGAGTGTGGGCTTTTGTTGTTGTTGTTGTTGTTTTGCTTCACCTTTCTTTTGAGTACTCTTTCTTCATCCTACAGGTTGAACACTTTGGACACTGGACATCAAATCCAAAAGTTAAATGTTTTCTAGGTAAGGTAAGGTAAAGGTATTCCCCATTGACAAGGTTTTCAAGTCATGTCCAATCGTAAGGGGCAGTGCTCATCTCTGTTACTAAGCCAAAGAGCCAGCAATGTCAGAGACTAGTCTGTTATCATGTGGCCAGTATGATTGCATAGAACACTGTTTACCTTCACATCAACGTGGTACCTATTTATCTACTTGCATTTGCATGCTTTCAAACTGCTAGGATAGCAGAAGCTGAGACTAGTGACAGGAGCTCACCCGATCATGCAGCACCCGGGCCTCGAACTGCCAACCTGCTGATCTTGCAATCAACAGAGTCAGCGTCTTCAGATTATGCTGGAGAGAGTAAAAAAACAACAACATCTTTCCAGATCTGGGTGAGATTTTCCAGAACCATGAAACACAGAACAGAACAAGTAAGGAGACCAGTCTGGGGGTGGGAGACATAGGGCCTAAGCAGACGGGTGGCTGTGGGCCGCCCCGGGAAGCTGCAGATTGGGGCCGAGGTAGCCATGCTCCTCGGCCCCAACCCACAACTTCTCAGGCCCTGGAAGGAGTGCTAAAATAGCGCTCCTTCTGCAAGATGCCAAAGGTGTGCTGCAAGAGGCCTTCGGCGCACTTTCGGCATCTCTTCCGCTGCAGCGTGTGTGGACATTGCGGTGGAAGTACGTCGTTGGAGCGCCGGTCGTGCAGAGCGACGGGCGCTCCAATGATGTGTTCGGGAAGGGGTTGGGGCGCCCAGCATGAGGCTGCCCCTCCCCTTCCCTGCCTCAAAGACTGCGCAAAGCGCCGTCTGCTTCCCTCCATAGTTAGAGATGGTGGCTGGAATCCTGTTAGTTAGCTCCAACTAAAGTAGACCCATTTCATGAATTATTGAATAGTAAGTCAACACATAGGTAAATCCCATTGATACAATGGGTCTATGTTAGGTCTATGCCAACAGGCATTTGGCAACAGAATTTAGGCCAACAATTGTAGAGGAAGACCTGACAACTTGTTCTTGGAGAGGTAAAAGATGAGTGCCTTCCTGAGAGACCACCAGCTCTCTCAGAAACTACAAGTCTCCAGCATCACAAGTCAGCTCTTTTTTGGACATAGCTAATGACCACTCAACTTATCCTGACAGCATGGAAATTAAAGAAAAAAGACTTCCAGTCATAAGTGAGCAAGAAGCAGATATGTTGAAAAGAAGATGCAATTCTTGCAAATGTGGGCCCCCAGATGTCTTGAAGATCATTTTGGAGACATATAAAGCCACATCCTTGGAGGACTGGGGCTTTCATTTACAACAGATGAATATTTATCTCCTATGCAATCTTCTTTCCTCCTTTCTCATTTTCTACCCACTTTCCTTCTTGCTTTGGGAGAGGAGGGGAGAAGGGAGAGAAAGTAAGGAAAACACAGCCCTGGTTGACAGCAACTATACCGCTTGTGTGCAATTGGGGAAGGCTGATAAAGAGTTTATGATTTAAAAAAAAATCATCAAAATGGAAAGATGGAATATATCCAGACCTTCCCATTCAAATCCCTTGGATTTATACAGATAGGACATGAGAAGAGAAAAACCACTGAAAGCAGCAATATATAGCACAAAAGCAGCAATTTCTATTATATCATAATAGAGTTGGAAAGAGATTACAGTTGTCTCAGAGTGTGATGAAGTTTCCTTCTTTGGAGGTTTTTAAACAGAGGATGGATGGCCATCTCTTTGGAGTAATTTGATTGCATGGGAATCCTGCATGTAGTCCTGCATGGCAGGGTGTTAAACTAGATGCTCCTTGTGGCATCTTTCAGCTCTATGATTCTATAATTCTAATAATTCTATGATTCCAATTAAGGAATGGCAAAGCCTCTTATATCCATCACAACCACTGTGGCAAAATTTACTTTACTTACCTGAGGGTTGGGGTAGGGAATACATTTTCAGATATGTCCTATCTGTATCAAAAAAACTTGGACTACATGATTGATTGAATTTTTGTGTAGTGGGCAATGTATGAAAGCAGGATAATTTGTGTCATTAACTCTTGTATGTTTACAGATGAGCCACAAATTGTTTGCTCATTTGAAACTCCAATGGAAAAACACTGAGGGTTGTGCACACAATTTCCACCTCCTACACAACTAGTTGAAATGTCAACATTTCTAACAGACTGGGAAAGTGACACAATAGGGTAGCTCTATGCCATACCTGCTGCCCTTGGAATGTCTTTACCACCTGTACATCTTCCTATCAAGCTGTGCCAAGAAAAGAACAAACACCTTATGACTACTCAGACAATAAAACATGTCCCATCCTTATGCATTTATTAAATACATAAAGGGGAGAAAAGTCATGCGCACTAGCCCCATCCCAGCCTGAGGTACAAGCTATTGACAGCCATGGTCCCATCCACAAATTTGCCACAGAAAAGCTGTACTGTGCCAGTCAGAGCACCTGATTGTGCATGTGGTTTGAGTCCTCCCTCATTAACCATGTCTGGTTGTGGGCTGACAATGTGATGTAGCCCCCCTCATGTATCTCCATCCTGTCCAAGGAGTGGGGGTGGGATTGAAGCAACGTTATCTGAAGGTTTAGAAGAATGGATTTCAGAATCACAGTCACAGGCAGATGGTAATGATTACTGTTGCACCGGCACAAAGGACAAGTGACACCTCTTGTGGGTATAAACAGGCCACAACTTTATTTTTGCCGTATAGGGTCTATTTACAAACAATTTACAATTAAATATACAATGCTTTGTCACATGTGTATGTGAAGGTGAAACCAAACAGTGGGTGGTCCTTCACATCATGTGACAAAGCATGTAAATAACAACATCAAACAATTTGCCCCTCCCAACCAGAAATGACATCATATTTCATTATATGACATAACTAAATTAATGACGTCATGCACTTAACAATTGACATCACTTCCCTTAATTTAATTTAGCCTAATTAATCTGAATTAATTTTTAATTAGCCAATTATTTGCCTGTGAGTAGGGGGTCGTTACCCGTCACAAGAGGGGGCCAGCCTAGCTTGGCATCCCCTCCCCCCCCCCCCCACAAACCGCTTTCTTGATATGCTCAGAAAGTGACTGCAGATAAACATCCGAACCCTCCGAAGAGAGGTGTACCCCATCCCCCCTGTACAGCTGAGGCATGGATCTCTGAATACTGATGTGGTCAGTTTCAAAAATTCCCAATCTGGTCAGTTGTTTAGATACAGTACGATTGAGCCAATGCCGTGCACCATTAATGGCAGCGTCTTTTTTTAAAAATAAATTTATTAAACTTTTAGAACAAAAATAAACATCACAAACATATTGAACATATAAAACACACTAAAACAAGACATCATAACAAAGAAACAACTTACAGACTTACAAATATATATCACAATTAAAAACATTTAATAATTTGACTTCCTTATATTTCTCCTGATCTCCCTTATCAACAAACTATTTTTCCTCTTAAACTGTGTATTTCCTCTATATTGTGCTATCGCTTTTCAAATAGTAAAAATTTGACAATTATTCCAAAATTTTCTATTTTAATTCTGAACTATCATATTTCCATCTTTTTCTCTCTTCTTAATCTATTCTGACTTCATCGTATATTGTGTATTATCACAATATAACATTGTAACAAGTTAACAGTATCAAGATTCCATTACTATTTACAAGTTTTCTAAACCCATTACCCAAAGATCACCCCATTTGAGTTTAATATATCTAATAAATGGATTCCAAACCTTTACAAAATTTTTGGTTAGTTTCTTTTGTAGCATTTGTGTTAATTTTTCATTTTCCATCAATTCATATAATTTCCAAATCCATTCATCTATATCCGGAATTATTTTTTGTTTCCATTTTGCTGCGTACACTAATCTGGCTGCAACAGTTATGTAAAATAACAATCTACCATGTTCTTTTTCTAAATTATCTTCTTCAATTATATTCAAAAAATCCAATCCTGGATCCCTTGGTACCGACTGCTCCAATATTTTCTCTGTTTCTAGATGTATTTTGTCCCAGAACTTTTTTGCATATCTACAATTCCACCAAATGTGATAGTATGTTCCCAATTTTTTCTCACATTTCCAACACTTGTTTTCACTTGATTTATATATTTTCACAATTTTAAATGGGGTAAGATGCCATCTAAACATCATTTTGTATAAATTTTCTTTCAGATTGTAGTTAACCGTAAATTTTAACCTTTTCATCCATATTTTTTCCCATTGTGTAAAAGTAATTGAATGTCCAAGACTTTTTGCCCATTTGATCATGTAAGGTTTTACCTACTCATCTTCCATCTCTAATTCCAATAATAATTTATACAATTTCCTTATTCTATGCTCTTTCTCAGATTTTATTATTTTTTCAAACCCAGGTTCAGCATCTCTAATATTATTCATTTTTACATCCAGCTTGACTCTCTCTCTCTTATTTGAAAGTATGTGAACCAGGTGCATTGCATACCTTCTTCTCACAATGGTTCTATTGATTTAAGTTTCATTTCTTTTTTAATCAGTAAATCTTTGCATGTTACCCACTTATCTTCTCTCAGTGGGGTCATTCTATAAAAAGCTTCAATGATTGAAGCCCATTTCAGTACTCTTGGGCATATTCTTGATTAAATTTTTAACCAAATCCTTAAAAAAGCCCTCCTTATATAATGATTATTAAAATCTTTATTTACTTTTAATTTATCATAGAATAAATATCCGTGCCAGCCGAATCTAAGATTTATCCCTTCTAATTTGAATTGTCTTTCATTTTCTAAATTTAACCAATCCAGTACCCAGTCCATAACACTTGCATAATAATAAATGTTTAAATTCAGCAATGCTGATCCACCTCTGTTTAATTTGTCTTGTAATATTTTAAATTTAACTCTGGGCTTCTTTCCAGACCATAAAAATTTGGATATATCCATATGCCAAATTTGAAAGGGTTTGTCATTTAGAATGATAGGTATATTTTTAAACAGAAAGATCATTTTTAGTAATATGTTCATTTTGATCGTTGATATTTACCCAACTATGATCGTTCTAATTTTTTCCATTTTTCTAGATCTTTTTAAATTTCTTTCCATTTGGTTTCATAATTGTTTTTTTTTTTATTGGAATTTTTTGTTGTTACATGAATCCCTAGATATTTTACTTTTTTAACACACTGGAAATTTGCTTTTGAAATGAACATTTGTTTTTCTTTCTCTGACATATTTAAAGTTAATACATTTGTTTTCTCTTTGTTTATCGTTAATCCTGACACCTTACTATATTTTTTTAGTGTGTATAGTAATTTTTCTATATTATCTACAGGGTTTCCTAAAGAAATCAGGAGGTCGTCCACAAAAACTCGCAATTTGAATTCTTCATTTTTAATTTTAATTTCTTCTATTTTAGGATTATTTCTAATTGTGTTATTTAAAATCTCTAAAGTAAATATGAATAAGAGAAGTGACAGGGGGCACCCTTATCTAACCCCTCTAGATATTTTATAATTTTTTGTCAAGTCACCGTTAACCAACAGAGGGCCTCTTGGTTCCTGTAAATATTTTTCATCCATCTTAGAAAAATTTCCCCCATTTCCATTTTTTCTAGGATTTTTAGTGTAAATTTCCAATTAACCTTATCAAATGCTTTTTCAGCGTCAATGAACAGGAGTGCAGCTTTTTTAGGTTGCGAGTTCAATACTAGCCAGGGCTCAGGCTCAGGCCTGCATCCTTCTGAGGTCGCTAAAATGATTACCCAACTGTTGGGGGGCAATGAGCTTACAGTTGTAAACCGCTTAGACATCCCATAGCGTGATATGAAGCGGTATATAAATGAAGCTGCTTTGCTTTATCAATATTTTTAGAGTGGTATTCGATCAGATTTAATAAATTTCTTAGATTTTCTTTCATGTGGCGATTGGGAAGGAATCCTCTTTGGTCCTTATGTATCATTTAATATAATATATTTTTTAATCTTTCTGCCATGATACTTGTGAAATTTTTATAATCATTATTTAATAGTGAATTTGGCCTATTATTTTTTGGATCAAGATAATCTTTGTTTTCTTTTGGGATGAATATAATGCTTGCTTTTGTCCAAGATTCTGGGAGTTGATCATTTAAAATACCATTAAATACTAGTTGTAGAGGATTGATTAATTGTTCTTTCAAAAGTTTATAAAATTCCGCTGTTAAGCCATCTGGCCCAGGGGTTTTTCCAGTTTTACTTTTATTAAATGCGTTATTTATTTCTTCTATCATTATTTTTTTATTTAAAGCTGTTCTTTCATGCTCTGATATCATACTTATTGTCTGGTTTTCAAGATATTTTTCTATACTTTTGATATTCGTTTCCTTCTATTCTGATAGTTTGGAGAAATATTTGAAAAACAGATCTTTTATTTCTCTTTGATCAGAAATTATTTTGTTTTCGTGTTTTACTTGATTAATATAGTTTTTTCTTTTTCCTTTTTTAATTTGTAGGCGAGGAACTTTCCTGGTTTATTTGCTTGTTCAAAATTTCTTTGCCTAATGAATTTCAATTTTTTCTCTATTTCTTCCATATTAATCATCGAAATTTGCTTTTGTAGACTTTTAATTTCTTTTATTATTTTTATCATTTGGGTCTAATTTCAAATGTTTTTCTTTCTTATTTAATTCCTCCTCTAAATTTTGTAATTTTTCTTGTTTTTTCATTCTCCATTCATGATTCTTTTTAATAAAAATCCTCTTATATATGCCTTTGCTGCATCCCATACTATATGGGTAGCTGTTTCCTTATTTAAGTTATCTGAAAAGAAATAGTTTAATTGTTTTTTGGTTTCCTCTATAATATTCTCATTCCTTAATAATGTTTCATTTAATTGCCATCTATATGATTTTTTTGTCTTTTCCTATAATCATTGAAACCGAATTGTGATCTGACCAAATCATGGGATGGCTTTCTATTTTTTTTTTTTTTTTTTTTTACTAATTTCAATAAATGTGTTGAGTTGAAATACATGTCCAATCTCTCCCATGATTTATGAGGGTTAGGAAAAAAATAGTAAATTCTTTAGATTCCGGATATTTCTCTCTCCATACATCTCTCAATCCTAGTATATCTAACATTAAGAAGAAGTTTTCTGGCAGTTTTCCTTGGTTTTCTTTTCTTTTGTTTTGTTGAACAACTGTCTAGTTTGGGATTTAATACTCCATTCCAATCTCCTAGTGTAATTATTGAATCATAATCTAACTCTTCTATTTGGTTTAAAATTTCTTTATAGAATTTGTTTTTCCCCTCTGAAGGAGCATACACTCCTACTAACAATATTTTCCCCAAAGTACAATTTAATTCAATCATAATATATCTTCCATTTATATCGTTTCTTATTTCTTTAGCTTCAATCTTATTATTTACATATATGAATATTTCTCTTTTTTTCTTTTCTATTGTTGCCGAAATAAATTCTTTACTTAATTTTTTATTTTTAAAATATCTTTTATCTTTCTCTTTTATATGTGTTTCCTGCATACAAATTACATCCTTTTTTTTTTGTAGATGATGGAATATTCTTTTTTCCTTCACTGTGGTAAATTAAGTTGTTTTATGTTCCAAGTTAGGAACTTCATTTGATTAATCATTTCTGTATTTGTGGGTGGGTATTTCAAATTATTTGTCTCTTAATTTATATCTCTCCGGGTCCCATTCTAGTTCTGGTCCACCTGCATGTTCTTCTTCTTCCTCCTCTAATTCCTCTTCTTCTTCTTCATCTTGGGATCTTTCTAATCTGATTAAATCTTCTCTGAATTCTTCTCCTTGTCTGTTTTCCAAGTATCTAGCTTCCTCTATTTCCAGTGTTGTAATTTTTCTTATTTCTCTTCGTTCCCTTACCGTATTTGTTTTTATTACCTCCTGATTTTTTTTCCTTCTCTAGGGGTTTCATCCTCTCCTCTTGTCTTTCTTTTCTTTCTCTTCTTTCCCGATTGTGCTTTTTTTCTAATATTTCCAAGATTTAATTACTACCCTTCTTTTATTATACCAGAAGGACAAAACTTCTGGTTGGATCCATCTATATGGGATCTCCCTCTCTCGTAATAAAGCTGTTAGAAGGGAATCATCTTTCCTTTTCCTGAGTATTCTAACTGGGACATCGTTAAAAAGTTGAAGCTCATGGCCTCTTATGGTCAAAGGTGTTTCATTGTGTTGTCTCAGGACATCATCTCTGGTTTGCTTTCTGACAAAATACAGTACAATGTCCCTTGGTAAATCCCTTCTTCTTGCAATTTTTGAATCAAGTTGGAAAATCTTGCCCAGTTCAATCTCAATGTTTTTCTTCTTCTTTTTCCAAAAATCTGGCCAAATTTGCAGCAAATAATTTTATTAAATCTTCTCCTTTAGATTCTGGTAATCCACAAATTTATAAGCATTTCTCTCTTAATTTTTGCTCCCACACTGCTTTTTCATCGAGTTCCTCTTCTTTTCTAATTTTTAATTTGTCAAATTCTTCTTCTGCCAATTCCACTTTATCCTCCAATCTAGAATATTTTTTTATTAGCTATTGACATTTCATTTGTTAATTTTTCCACTGTTTGGTTTATTTCTTTCAATTCTGATCTTATTTCATGACGGATTTCAGCCTTAAAATTGTTCATTTCCTGCCTTAATTCTGACCTCAATTTTCTAATTTCATCTAATAAAATTTGGTTGGATGGCTCCACCTTTTGTTGGTCTAGGGAGGGTCTCCTTATATATTGTAATTGTGTTTGTGATTTAATTGCTGCACTTTTTACTGTTTGACTTCTCAAGTTCATTGACATTTTAGTTTAATTCAAATAGTTTGTTTTCAATACACTAAAAATTATAATATTTCCCCTTTTATTTACCTTGTTTTATTTTATTTTAATTTTTTATTTTTCCCCACCAATATTTATTTAATTAATGTTTATAATTAATTTACTTTTCTTTTAAAATTTGATTTTTTATTATAAATGTTCTTTTTTATTTAATTACTTCTATATTTTTTTTCCTAATTTGTTTTTATTATCTGTTTTTGTTACCTGATTATGTATATTTGTGTAGGTATTCTTTTGGAACACTCTTTTTTATCTTTTTGTTTATTTAAATTTTAATTTATTTTATTTTGTTTTATTTTATTTTTATTTTATTATTCTTGTTTTTATTTTATTTTATTTTAATTTAATTTCTTGAGAATCTCCTCTCTTACTTTATTTAATCACTTTTCCACACCCAGGTGTTTCGTATCTCACAATGCTTTTTTTGTGTGTGTGTGTCCATGTAGGAACTACAGTCCACACAATGCTCTTCAAATAATATAACTAGTTTATTTGCTTCCTCTTCTGTTTAATAAATTCGATTTATCCTATCAATTTACTCACTCAATCTTATCAAGAAAAAACATTTACACAGCTCAATATTTCTAATCAAAATCCACACTGCCTTTCTTTTTAAAGTCCCCAGCTTCCCTTAATTTTCAAGAGCAGTAGACAACCATATAATAACTCACAACTTTTCCTCTTAACCACAGTGCTTTCCGCCTCCGACCCCCACACAAATCTCTCCCCTCAACCCTTTATTATTTCTCTTATTCACTGCTCACAAACTCTAACGCAATCGGTCTCATTTCTTATAGATGACAAGCCAAGGTCTGATTCTTTTCCTCCTCTCCACTCTCACTTTCCAGTTTCCTTGTCACCTCTGGCCAGATATAGTTTTTTCTATGTGTCTATCCTGTAATTCCACTTGTCCATGAATACTGTGATTGCTGATTTACAGTTCTCTCCTCTCTCCCCTCTCTCTAGTCCAATGTTTTCGACCGTACTTTCCGTTCAGCACTTCTCCCACCTTCTTCCCCCTGTCCTTTCAATTCGAATTGGAGCTTTTCCTTCGCTTTCAAACGTAGCTCCCACCCGATCACTTTCTCCTTCTCCTTCGGCGTCCCTTTCTCTTCCGCTCTCCCTCAGTCACCAACTTCCCAATCTCCCCTCTTTGATCACACTTTAACTCTCCTTTTCACAGCAAGGTGATTTCCACTGTAAAAGTAACCTTTTCTAATTTAGTTGTTTCTCTTTCACTTTCACTCTCACTTTCTTTTGCCTCTAGCCACCGCCTCACTGGGGGAACTGCTCCAAGCCTCCTGCACTCTTGCTCTCAAAATCCTCACTCCAAACAAACTCAATCTCTCTGACTCACAAGTCTCCAGCACTGCTCTGATAAAATGTAGGATAAGCTATCTTCTTTATCTGTAGTTTCTATGGCATCTGATGCTTATTGTTTCTGATTTATTGTGTTTTTAGAGGCAATATGTCCATATTATAGCATCTTAGATTCTGGATATGATTTTTTAATTTTTTTTAATTAACTTGAATTTTATCCCCCCTCACAAATAACAGTCTCTAATGATAGTCCAAATATTTTTGTTACAATGAAGTTACTTGTAAGAGTAGTAGTGTCCGATCAGTATATGTCTCTAGACACTTTCATAGAAGTTTCTTTTAAATAAAATTGGTGGTGTCCGGTTGTCTTTAGATTATATAAAATCACTAAGGCCAGTTACCTCTTCAGTCTCCTCTATTACTCCTTATTGCCTCACCTCTGAATCTGTTGCCATCCAGGGCTCCGACTTTCAGGAACACAAGAATAGACCCACTAATCGGTTTCTAGGGTCCTCTGCACCCGGGATCTCCTTTCTGACTAGCTACTTTCTTCTTCATGAGTCAGAAAGCCTCAGTGATCTATTTGCCCCTCTGCTCTCACTTAGAGGCTGCTTAATCGGATGCTATTACCAACCAGAAGTCCATTAATGGTAGCGTCTTTATGGGCCCTGGGCCAGCTACGCCTTGGTAGTAATTTGGTCCATAGCAAGACATATCCAGACCTTCCCACAGAATAAGCCTGCTTGAAATAACAAATAATATCAATTAGTTTTACCACAAGTTGGACAGTTTCATCAAGTGCATACATAAGATTTGAATGCCCTCGATTGCCACCAGACAATTTGGCGAATATCGGCATCACTTAGACCATGAACAGCCACGGCTGTTGCCATACCAATGCGGAAAGAATGAGAAGAAAAAGGAGGCAAGTTGGCTCACCTCAGAGTCTCCTTCAAAACCACCCTAAACTGAAACTGAGTTAGTGGCATGCCGATACATGCACAAACATATATCCTGGCACATTCAGTCTAAACTTCAAGTATTCTGCCAATGCCAGCAGAGGGCAAATCTGACCCTCATGTGCCTTAGTAATAGACTGACCTCTAGCTAACTGGTTGGTCTTTGAACGCCTGATGGAAATCTGAATCCCATGCTCTGATAATATGACATCTGAAAGAAGAAGTGCCCTACCAGATTGATCATTGCAAGAGCCAGGGACAATCTTGCTAATTCTCCAGGCCGCAAAGAAAGCTATAGTGAATACAGCCTCATACAAAGCCAATTCCCTGAGTGAAAAACAAGTATTAGCTAAGTGTTGCCATAATTTTACTAAAACTGGGCCAGTTATTGGCAGACAAGTGTCCTTAACCACAGGGGATTCCCTAGTCCAACCCTCCAAAGCTCTCCTAACCCTAAAAATCAGTGGTAGGATCAGGAAGGCCAGCGGCCCTGAAGAAAAGTGCCAGGGTAGCCAACCTGCCCCTGATAGTAACAGGAGACAGACTCATTTGCCTAAGATGCACTATAAATTGAAGAACGATGTCCACCCTAATGGGCCAGACCTCCACCTCCTCTATTCCTGACAAAAACTGTCTAAATGTCTTCAAAGCTGTCTGATAAGACTTGCATGTAGATGGGGTGATAGATTGTAGGATTGCCCTGTCGATTTCTAGTCTCCAAGGCTCCACAGAAGTGCTGGTACCTCCCATGGGTATGTCGAAGCCTTGGGTGCCAGCTGCTGGAACCTGGAGAACTGAAAATGAGAGAGGGCATCTGCCAAAGGGTTAAGCAAACCAGGCACATGGTGAGCTTGAAACAAAACTTTAAACTTCAAACACTGAGTCACCATAGCCCTGACCAAGTTCATCACCCTGGAGGACTTGGAGGACTGGGAATTTACCACTTGAACCACCGCCTGGTTGTCACACCAGAACCAGATGGTCTTGTTTGCAAATTGATTTGCCCATAAGTGCACAGCCACAACTATGGGAAAAAGTTCCAAAAACATCAGGTCTCTGTTCAGACCTCATTCTGTCCAAGCAGTAGGCCATGCCGCCATGGCCCACTGACCATTTCAATAAACTCCAAAGCAGTGTACCTGAAAATCTGCCGTCAGCAGCATTTCAGACCTCCAAAATGAAATCCCATTGAATTGTTCGAAAAAGGACTCCCAGACCTTCAAGTCCTCATCATTCCCTTTGGTAATTCTTATATGATGGTGTGGAGCAGAAACCCCCTTAGTGGCTCTATACAGTCATGCGCAAAATGCTCGTCCTGGAACTATTACCTTACATGCAAAATTTAACAGGCCTGTAAGGGATTGAAAATTGTGGAGTGTAGATTTATGCTTCCCCATCATTGACCTAACCTGCTCCCTCATAGCCACTAGCTTGTCAATTGGTAAATGAGATATCCCAGCCATGGTATCCATCTTGATCCCCAAAAAGGTAAGCGTGTGTCAGGACCCTCTGTCTTCTCCTCTACTAAAGGAACTCCCAGCTCTTCCATTAACGATTGAAAGGCGGCTAAAGTATCACTACATCTTGACAAATTGGGAGCTCCAGCTATCAGGAAATCATCCAAGTAGTGGGTGATTGCAGTATTGCCTGACCTCTTGACTGCACGCCAATGCAGGAAGGTACTAAATGTTTCAAAAGCTGAACAGGAAATAGAGCACCCCATTGGCATGGCTTTATCGAAATGATACTTCCCCTCAAATTGAAAACCCAAGAGATCAAAGTCATCTGGGTGTACAGGGAGCAGGGAGCAGCCTGAAGGCTGATTTTATATCACATTTTGCCAACAGTGCTCCCCTACCTAACGCCCTGTCCATCTTTACCGCTTAACAAATGTAAGTTTGGGGTCTATTAACAGAATCACCCTTTGGGTAAGATAAGTTGTGGATTAACCTAAATGTCCCTGGTGTTTTTTTGGGCACCACACCCAGAGGGGATAGGCGAAGGGTAGGAATTGTCAGGTGATCATGAGGGCCTCAAATCCTCCCCATTGCAACCTCTTTTGCCAGCTTGTCCCTTACTATAGCCAGCAAATCCTTCACAGAATGAGCATTAAGCGCATAACGGTAAACCCTAGGACCTGAATAAGGGATGCAAAAACCCATAGAAAAACCATTGAATATATAATTGGCAGAGTCGCTATTGGGGTATATCCGGAGCCATGCCACCAGTGCATCCAAATTAATTGGTGACGGTGCTTTTCCCTCCTGGTGACAATGGCTGGGGCGTGCCTCTGACTCCTGACCTCTTGCCTCTGACACAGGAAGCGCTGGGGTGATTCCCCCCCCCCCGCAGGTATTGCACTTGTGCTCAAACCTGCAGGGTTGTCTCCTGCACTTACGTGCATTGAAGTCCCAGCAAATACCAAATTGCTTTGTTTCTCCCGTGCCAAGCCTTGCATTTTGCTCTCTCAGCTGTGTAACCATGGGCACAAACCCATTGTCACATCGGCTCGAAAGGGAGGCCCCCAACATTACATCTGCCCACAGCTCTGATTGTACATGTCTCCAGGACAGTGAGCGGTCTTGGGCAGCCCTCATTCTGAACTGCTCATCATATTGCAACCATGCTGCACCGCGCGAATTGTGATGGCGGTTAGTATACGCTTTAATCATGATCTCCTGATATTTGGAGAAATCAGGTGACCTATGAGGTTCTTTTTCCTTGACAAATCCCTTGTAGATAGTGAAGTCCATGATCCAGTTAACGAAATTACGCTCCAGCTTAGGGCGTTTAAACGCCTGGAACTCTTTAGGGAGGCTAAACATTATTCCATCCTTTACCATGATCCTTGGTTCAGGATCTCGAAAAGTAAGGGAAAATAAATCTATATATTCCCCTTTCCAAATTCTTTCTTTGGTGGTAAGCAGAAGGTGTGAGCCCAGGGGAGTGGACATCCTAGCATATGGGTTGCATTCCCCTGCTCTGTCCCTTCCTATTGAACCAACCGTTCCCAAAGAAGACACTCTTGATGCATCACCAGCCATGGAAACCACTGGCTGCCCCACCTGCACCCTCAAGTCAGACACCTGGGAAGACTCAGGTGTCATCAAGGGTGCTCCCAGCAATGCAGAGCTGGGGCATTTGTCCCCCATGCCCTGCCCAACCTGACCACCTGGAGCCCATACCAAGATGGGCCATGACACCTGTGCAGGATTAGAAAGAGACACACCTGATGTAGAAGCTTGCTGGGAAGCATCACCTTCTGACTGCGTAGATCCCCTGAAGTGTGGCCCTGCAACAGCTCCGGTGTCAGGCTGAGTTGCAGAGGCACCTGCCTGGTCTGCTCTCCCTGCCTCAGAGGTCCGCTCCATCACGCCTCCACCTGCAAAAACCACTCATTGCAGGAGGTTATATAGATCTGCCAACGTAGGCTGATCGGACACAAGGGCAGCCGCTCCCTGATGCCCCACACCTGGAAACTTTTGCAAGAGTTCCCACACATTGGCTATGGTAGGTTGCCTTACCTCCATAGCCGCAGCCACCACAGGACCACGTGCTGTGTCCATCACCTGAGACTCAGGCGAGGGGTGAGGGGACAGCACTTCTGTGTTTTGCAAAGCAGAAGTGCTGGCAGAGGGGTTGGCGGCTGGAGCCTGAAGCCCCTTTTGGGCAAGCTGATTACACACTGCAACATAAGCTTGCATGGTCTTGCCCAGTTGTGTGAGTTGAGCTACAATTTCATCGTCTCTGCTGGCCATATTTGAGGGACTCTTTGGTGCAGAGTGTCTAGCACCCGACGCAGCAGGAGCTGCACATCTTTTAGATTGGGCCTTGCTGTGGGGTATAATCCTGCACAAGTGTATACCCTGCTGTAAAAAGCATGGGTCCACCTAATGTGCCACCCGCTTCGGATGACTACACCAGGCCAAAAGGCCACCCTTCCCAAGTCTCGAATGAGAGACACTAACCACCAGGAAGCTTCATTGGCAACACACCACGAGGAAGGTGTCCACCGGGTTGTGAACAGGCACCCCTTCCAGCAAACACCCACTGCAAGGGGGGAAGAGAGTGTTGAGTCCATACGAGTGGAATCCCGACCTTACCAATTTCATTGTTCAAAAGGTGGAAGAGGTAACGAGGGAGTCAGCTATTTTGGATCTGATCCTAACTAACAGGGAAGACCTAGTTAATGGGGTGCAAGTGGTTGGATCCTTAGGCGGGAGTGATCATGTCCTCCTGGAGTTTATTATACAGTGGAAAGGAGAAGCCAGGCATAGTCAGACACGCATTCTAGACTTTAGGAAAGCTGATTTTACTAAACTTAGAGAAATACTGAGGGTGATCCCATGGACAGGAATACTAAAAGGGAAGGGTGTTCAAGACGGATGGGAGTTTCTCAAAAGGGAGATACTGAAGACACAATTTCAAACCGTGCCAACAAGGAGGAAGAATGGGAGGTGTCTCAAGAAACCAGGATGGATGACTAAGGAACTTGCAACTGAACTATGTTTTAAACGGAACATGTATAAGAAATGGAAAAAATGGGGAAATCACCAAAGAAGAATTGAAACAAATAGCTAGCACGTGTAGGGGTAAAGTCAGAAAAGCTAAAGCGCAGAATGAAATCAGGCTTGCTAGAGAGGTTAAGAACAATAAAAAGGGCTTTGGGGGGTATGTCAGTAGCAAAAGGAAAAAGAAGGAAATGGTAGGGCCACTGTGTGGAGAAGATGGCAAAAAGTTAACAGGGGACAGAGAAAAGGCAGAATTACTCAACACCTTCTTTGCTTCAGTCTTCTCAGAAAAGGCAAAGGGTGCTCAACTTGAGGATAATGGAGCAGAGGACAGAATAGGAGAATTTCAGCACAGAATAAGTAAAGAGATAGTACAGAAATATCTGGTTAATCTAAATGACCAGATGAATTACATCCAAGGGTATTAAAAGAACTGGCAAATGTAATATCGGAACCATTGGCAATAATCTTTGAGAATTCCTGGAAAACAGGAGAGGTCCCAGTGGACTGGAGGAGGGCAAATGTTGTCTCCATCTTCAAAAATGGGAAAAAAGAGGATCCCAACAATTATCGTCCAGTTAGTCTGACATCAATACCCAGGAAGATTCTGGAGCAGATCATTAAACAGAGAGTCTGTGAACATCTGGAAGATAATTTCATAATCACAAAAAGTCAACATGGGTTTCAGAGAAACAGGTCATGCCAGAAAAATCTGATCTTTTTTTTTTGATAAAATTACCAGCTTGGTAGATGAAGGGAATGCTGTGGATATAGTATATCTTGATTTCAATAAGGCCTTTGACAAGGTTCCCCATGACATTCTTGCAAGCAAGTTGGTAAAATGTGGGCTAGACAAAGTAACTGTTACATGGATTTGTAATTGGTTGACTGGTCGAACGCAAATGGTGCTCAACAATGGCTCCTTTTCAACTTGGAAAGAAGTGACCAGTGGGGTGCCACAGGGCTCTGTCCTGGGCCCAGTGCTATTCAATATCTTTATTAATGACTTGGATGATGGTATTGGGGACATAGTTATCAAATTTGCAGATGACACCAAATTAGGAGGAGTAGCTAATACCCCAGAGGACAGGATCAAAATTCAAAATGACTTGAACAGACTAGAAAGTTGGGCCAAAGCTAACAAAATGAAATTCAACACGGAGAAATGTAAGGTACTGCACTTAGGACGGAAAAACGAAAAGTACAGATATACAATGGGGGACACCTGGCTGAATGAGACTACATGTGAAAGGGATCTAGGAATCCAGGTGGACCACAAGTTGAACATGAGTCAACAGTGCGATGCAGCAGCTAAAAAGGCCAATGCAATTTTAGGCTGCATCAGTAGAAGTATAGTGTCTAGATCAAGAGAAGTAATAGTGCCACTCTATTCTGCTTTGGTCCAGCCTCACCTGGAATACTGTGTCCAGTTCTGGGCACCACAATTCAAAAAGGATGTGGAGAAACTGGAGTGTGTCCAAAGGAGGGCAACTAAAATGGTGAAGGGTCTGGAAACCAAGCCCTATGAGGAACGACTTAGGGAGTTGGGGATGTTTAGCCTGGAGAAGAGAAGGCTGAGAGGTGATATGATAGCCGTGTTTAAATATTTGAAGGGATGTCATATTGAGGAGGGAACAAGCTTGTTTTCTGCTGCTCCAGAGACTAGGACCTGAAACAATGGATGCAAGCTGCAGGAAAAGAGATTCCACCTCAACATTAGGAGGAACTTCCTGACAGTAAGGGCGGTTCGAGAGTGGAACACACTCCCTCAGAGAGTAGTGGAGTCTCCTTCCTTGGAGGTCTTTAAGCAGAGGCTGGATGGCCATCTGTCAGGGATGCTTTGATTGGGAGTTCCTGCATGGCAGGGGGTTGGACTGGATGGCCCTTGTAGTCTCTTCCAACTCTGTGATTTTATGATTCTATGATTCTATGAGTCACTGGGGTGCCGCTAGGCCTCAAACTCAGCCAACACAGTCTGCGCACCTGGCGGAGAGCCACCTGTTGCAGCACCCGCCTTGGCTTGGTGTCCACCCGAGCTGGGTGTTTGAGATGCTGTAGGCTGCTGAACAGGCCTTAGGCGACTGGCCCAAAGGCCTTGCCTGGCCTTGCACCGCAGAAAACAACAGCTGAAAATCGAACTCCTCACAGTGCTCCAAAATTAATCAGTCAAGAATTAGTGCAAAAGGCAGAAATCGAAGGTTTGCTAGGCCCAAAAGCCTTGCAAGTCACCAAAGAAAGCAGCTTAGCTAAGTGACTTGCTCAGCTGCTGCTCTAAAATGGCTGCTGCCACATGGCAGCGCAGGGCTATATAGCCCTAAGTTCCCACAGGAAATCTCGTGTTGTCTTATGGACCACGAGATTTCCCAGCATGCTTTGTAACAACTTGTACAATAGCTGATTGGCTAAGCGCCCAGCTAACCAGTCGTCTCTTGTCCCGAAAATGGCTGGCGCAACAAGAAACCCCTCCCGACGAGTCGGGGGGGAGTCTTTGCCCATGCAGCCTCATTCAAGAGGGAGGCATCAGCAGGCTTGGAAGAAGCTTACATTTCACAGAAGAGGGGAGTAAATTAATGGGTAGGAGAGAAATGAGAACTGATTACACCCTCTTCAGTGTCTATAGAATGCTAGCTAATGAAGTCTGTGTGTGTGTGTGTGTGTGTGTGTGTCATATCCAGAAGTTTATGGATCTGTCATTATAAGGGATATGATTGAATGGGGATAAGTAATATGGTGAAATAGCACTATGGGGCGGAATAAAGAGAAATTGAAAAGGGAGGGGGTGGTAATCTGAATGGAATGCAAACGGAGACCAGACGGGCAATGGCAATGGCTTTGTTTACTTCCTAAGGAAAGATTTTGATGCCCAGCAAGACAACACCTTCTTTCCTGTGACAGATGGATTGATACAGGAGATGGAAAAGTTGGATGAAAAGCAGCAAGTTTAAAGAGACCTTTGATGTGGTTGAAAGTGTGTGGACCATGGGTTGGGGAAAGGAGAAGCTGGGAGAAAACCCTTAAAAGCTGCTTGTTTTTTGGAGGAAATATAAATAAAGCTTTAGTTAATCTACACTATCATGCAGCTTTGATTTCTGAGGTCTGGGTCTGCTAAACATTACTCTGTGTGTGTATGTGCGTGTGTGTGCGCGTGCGTGTGTGTGCATATGTGCTTGTATATGTAAAATGAGGTATAGGGATACAGTAACTGGAATCCAGAACAACAGCACTCTGTTCTGTAGCATTCTGCTTCAGGTGCTACTTGTGCTGATGCTAAAAGTGATAACATCAGTCTTCTGTATCACTACTTTGTGTATATAGTATAAAATTATTCCCCAAAATTAGCAATTGTTCGTCTGTTAAAAAAATGTACAAGATTTCTCTTTTTCTTAAGGGCTTTCAAGATAGAATATTCCCCTTTTGTCAGGTACACTTTTCTACTTCATTTCCTTTCAAACTCTTTCCCACCATTGACCACCTGTGGTGACTGAGAAGATCTAATATGGCACCTGTTTGTCGGATGATTTCTAGTCATAACTTTTATGCAACTGACTTCCGGTTGGAACGGCAAACCAACCAGACAGGTCACGGCTGTGGTCCGTCTTGTTTAGCAAGGCTTTTGAAGCCCAAAGAGCTTAGGACAGACTTCTAACCCTTGGTAAAGGGTTAGCTTGGTTGGCTGCTACTTTCTCCTTTTTTGTCTGAGTTAAAATTAAAATTCTGGAGGACTGGAAAGAGGAGTTTGCTGCATTGGTAGAGAGGAAGGGGGAAGGAGGAAGATAGAGGATAGAAGAAAACACGAGCCCAAGGAAACAACTAAGGCAGTCGATATCACCTTGCTAAAGTACCACTGTTGTGGTTAAGGGACGCCTCCAATTATTTTCAGATTTTGCCATCTTAGAATTCAACTTTTGAAGGTGGAGACTGTAAGTAAAAGATCCTAGAGCATCTTGACCGTTCATAGTGAAATAATTATTTTAAACCTGAAATGGGGAGGTGTGTTTAAGATGGAACCCCAGGAAGGATGAATATAAGCCCCATGAGATAGCCCTGATAATGGACGCCTTTTTGGACAAAAAACTTTAATTTACATTATCTCCTTACCGTCCCTGTCTTCATGAGAGTGGGACCTGTTAACTCTGTATTGTTTTTGGGCATCGGAAAGATTTGTTCTTTGAAAAAACTTCTGGAATTGGTCGCAGTGAGGGAGGCAAGAGGCTTGAGCTTCGGCACCACAGCGGTGAATGGGAGAGGCGGAGAACTGAAGGCTCTGGGCGGGACTTCTGGCAGGGACAGTCGAACTGTACTCTGGGAGTTGGAGTCCAGGAGCCAGACATATTTTCTCCGCTGCAGAAAGGATCGTGGTGATATAAAGGCCTTACTTTCAGTGATCTTTGAAAACTGCATGCTGTTTTGCTGTCTGATTTGCACTGTTTGATCCACATTGGTCTGTGAGATTACATCTTTTCGGGGCGGGTCTGAATGGAGTGAGCGGTCCTGAAAACAAGACGGATATATACGGCCGTGGTGGCAAGTGAGAGGTGCAATTCCGGTGTGAAGGAACAAAGGACAGAGTTCTAACTAGGAATAACTAGATTAAGTTACTATGAGACTGAGACTGGTTAACATTAAGAGTATTTTAAAGACACCATAGAACTTGTAACTGGAATTGGAAAGGCATATTAAGGGCGAGTGGAAACAAGGAAGATCAGAAGACCAAATATAGGTTGGACAATCGAAACGATACTATAGAAATAATATAAAATTGCAGTCTCTATTTCCTCTGTTTAATTTGTTGTTTGAGTTTTTTCCAACAGGTTTATGCAGTAAGATGGAGGTGTAAATATTGTAAGCATTGTATTACTTGTAGCTCTGACCTGTTTGTTGCATTTAATTAGCTGCTGATGATGTTATAAAATAGTACGACCTTTATGAGAGGGATATCCCCCCATTGGGGAACTAAGGAGAGAGATTTTTTTATCTCTGACTATTTGACTTGGGTTATATGGGATATATAGGATATCCATGATTGGACATAGAGATTAAATAGGGGTATTGTTTTTTTCTTTTTTCTATTTCTCTCCTGCGAAACAATGAAGACATTTAAGAAAGGTTGAAAAGAGATTGAAAACATCAATTAGGAAAGACTGTGCCATTCCCTTCTGGGTAGGCCCCTTAAAAAATAATGAATATGAGTCTAAGAATCCAGGCAAACAGGACACAGGCCCTATCCCAACAAAGAAGGGCGTCAATAGATCAGGCTAGAGGAGGAGACCCATACGCATTGCTCTTGGAGGAATTTAAATCTATGCGAAGTGATCTTGGAAGGGAAATTCAGGAACTGCATCAAGATTTGACAGATTTTAAAGCAGAAATTAAGTCAGAATTAAAATCAGAAATGAAGGATGTTAGGGGAGCTATTGACAAAATCTCGGTGGAATTTAGCAAGATGAAGAACAGAGTTAATAGTATGGAGGATAGACAGGAGAAAATGGAGGAGAAACTGAATGAATTGAGCGATTGGAAAGAATTTGCTAAAGACTTAGAGGAGGAAAAAATTAAAAATGACGCTAAGCAAAGAGAAAGATCGGTGAAGCTAAGGGGCTTGCCAGAACAAGAAGGAGAAAATCTAGTAGAATTGTTGACTCCTTATCTGGCGAAATATTTAGGAAGACCTGAACATCTTCTTGAGTTAGAATTAGACAAGATCTTTCGTTTAAATTCAAAGGTAGCACTGCAGAGAAGTCTCCCTAGAGATGTGTTTGTATGTTTTGTAAGGCGACAGGTTAGAGATCAGCTCTTGAAGATGCAGAATGAGACTCCATTAATAATAGGCGATATTGAACTTAAAATCTTTAAAGACGTAGCCCCAAATGTCTTGAGGAAACGGAAAGAATACACTTTCCTGACTAATCAACTGAAAAGATTCCAAATTAATTATAGATGGTTAATTCCGGAGGGCCTCTCATTTTGGTTCAAAAAAACCAAGGTGGAGCTGCGATCAATATTTGAAGCAAAAGAATTTTGGAAAAGGTACAGAGGAGACTTTAAATTAGATGAACGATTTGAAAGCAAAAAAAGACAGAAAGAGAGGAATAGGCCAGAGGATGAAAGAAAGAACAACAGTAACCAAGACAGAGAGGAAAGGTCAGAGGGAGGAATTCAGGAGGTAGAAGAAGAGAAACTGGTTAAGAAAAAAACTAACAAAAAGAATAAAATAGCAGCATTAGTGCCTTTGAAGTCTGACGATAACTTAGATAAGATTATAGAAAATACTTGCATTAAATCCTCGCAGGCAACAGGAGATAACGTGAGGAATCAGCAAGTAATCCCCATTATAGATAATCCAGAGGAATTAGAGAGTGATTTGGAAGGGGTAGATACAGAGGAATCTGAGAAAAGTAGTGAAGAAGAAGATGAACAAGAGTTAATTAATGATTAAAATGGACAGACTGATCACTTGGAATACAAAGGGCCTGAATGGTCCGATTAAGAGAAAACAAATATTTCATTATTTGAACAAATTAAAATGTGACATAGTCTGTCTCCAAGAGACAAAAGTTAAAAAAGATGACATCAAACTCTTAAAAAATCACAATCTGGGCATAGAGTTTATTTCGGCAGCTAACAAAAGGAAAAAAGGCGTGGCGCTTTATGTTAAGGCTAAATATGATCCGAAGGAGGTTCTCAATGACCCAAAAGGCTGCTATATTGGTGTTGAATTAAGTTGGCAAAGTTTGAAGTTAACTGTTATTGGAATCTATGCAACAAATATGAATAAAGGTAAATTTTACAAAAATCTAATGTCCAAAATAGGTGACCTAAATATAGGGGGGTTGCAGACTGCCAGAAATAGTGTGAATTCAGTCCACTTTTAGGGTTAGGGTTAGTGCTAGGGAATCATGGGAACTGTTATTTTTCTGAGACATTGAGCCTTCTCTGTCAGACAACTCTGATGCCACAATAAAATACAGTTCCCATGGTTCCCTAACTCTAACCCTAACCCTAAAAGTGGACCAAATTCACACTATTTCTGGCAGTCTGCAACCCCCCATAGAGTCTCTAATATTGATGGGGGACTTCAATGGAGTTATTAATCCAATAGTGGATAGATTATCCCCTCGTACTGTAAAGCCAGGCCAAGGTAAACTTCTGAAAGAACTTTTTGATATGATTGAACTCTATGATTTGATAAATGTGTGGAGGAGCAGAAATGAGGACAAAAAAGAGTTCACTTTTTATTCTGACCGTCATAAATCTTGGTCACATATTGATCTTATTCTGAATTCTAAGAACATAAGCCCCAAAATAGGTAATATCAAGATACTCCCCAAATTTAAGTCTGATAACCAACCAGTACTGATGGAATGTAATACAACATATAAAGAATTTAGTTGGCATCTCAACGAAAGGCTATTGCAGCAAAAGGATGTAGTGGACATGGCTAAGAATCAATTAAAAAGTTACTTCTTAGATAACAAAGATTCAAAGATTCCGAATAAAATAATATGGGATGCCTCTAAAGCGGTAATACGGGGTGTCCTGATTAAAAAAAGTTCTGAACTTAAAAAGAAAAGAGAGAAAAGAAATCAATGATATTCAAAATCGATTAAAGGAGAAAGAATTGCAGTTGATACAGAACCCGAGGGAAGTTAATATTAAAGATGAGATTAAAGGTTTAGAGTTAAAGTTAACATCCTTGGTTTCAGAAGATTTGGCAAGAAAAAATGAAATATGTAAAACAAAAGTTGTTTGAAGGGGCAAATAGGCCAGGAAAATTTCTGGCACATTTACTTAGAAAAGAAAGAGAGAAAAAGACAATTCATAGATTAAAAGATAATGAGAAAGTATTTACGGAACAAAATGACATAAAACAAATAATATGGAAATTTTATAAGAACTTATATAGAAGAGAAGAGATTCCTAAAGAACAAATTAAAAAATATCTTGACAATTCAACAATTAAAAATTCAATGAGGAGCAAAGACAGAGCCTGAATAAAACCTTTACGTTACAAGAAGTCCAAGATGCTATTAAAAAGTGTAAACCGGGCAAAGCCGCGGGTCCTGATGGATTTCCCGCTGAATTCTATAAGGTCTTTCAGGAAGAATTATCACTGCCCTATTGGAAGTGTTTCAAGGTATTGAAATCTCGGGGGAGCCAGATACATGGGCGGAAGCAAATGTGAGTTTAATCCCAAAAGAAGGCGTAGACTCATCTGATGTTCAAAACTATCGTCCCATCTCGATCCTGAATGTAGACTATAAAATTTTTGCCACTATCCTGGCAAAACGTTTAAGGAAAATCTTAAGTGAATGGGTTGCGAATGATCAGAATGGTTTTTTACCGAGCCGCTGTGTTAAAGATAATATCAGATATCTACTAGACGCTATCGAATTCCATGAAAAAGATATTAATAGAAAATTAGCTGTAATCTTTTTAGATTTCCATAAAGCTTTCGATAGCGTGAGCTGGGAATTTATGATAGAATGTTTGAAGAAAATAAATGCTGGTCCTAGGTTCATTTGTTGGATAGAGGCAATTTACAACAGACAATCTGCCAGAATAGTGGTGAACTCGGATAAAACAAAATTGTTCCAGGTGCAGAAGGAGACAAGGCAAGGCTGCCCACTGTCTCCACTATTATTCCTGGTAGTTCTAGAGATCCTTAATCATAATATTAGAGAAAATGTGGGAATAGAAGGAGTAAGGATAAAAGGGCAGCAAATAAAGTTGAAAGCCTACGCAGATGATTTACTACTGACCATTTCTAACCCCCAAGAGGATATCATTAGTACTGGACGAATTGGACTCTTTTGCCAAGGTCTCTGGTTTAAAGATAAATAAAAATAAAACAGGAATTTTATCCCTGAATCTAACGGAGGCTGAATTTAAAGGCAGAAACAGGCTTTCAAATTAAGAAAGAGTTTAAATATCTGGGAATTGTGGTGACCTCTAAAAATGTAAACTTATTCAAGAATAATTATCAAAAGAAATGGGCAGATATTAAAAAGGAAATGAAAAAGTGTTCTAATTTAAGACTATCATGGCTGGGCAAGATTTCGGTAATCAAGATGAGTATCCTTCCTAAGATACTCTTCTTGTTCCAAAATTTACCCATAATACATAATAGAGCTCCTTTCAAAGAATGGAATTGAGACCTCTCCAAGTTTTTGTGGGGCGGCAAAAGACCCAGAGTGAAGATGAAAATCCTACAAGATAGGATTGAAAGGGGCGGTCTAGCAATCCCTAATTTGGAGATCTATTATCATGCATGTTGTTTTATTTGGCTGACTGATTGGCTTCACTTGAAAAATACAAATGCGATATTGCTGGAAAGGACAGATTTGAGATTCGGTCTACATGGATATTTGTTTTATGACAAATGCAAGGCACATAAAGAATTTGAAAATCATTTCATTCGCAGAGCCCTGATTAAAGTTTGAGATAAATATAAGAATATGCTGTGTAGGAAAATCCCCTTATGGGTTTAGATAAATGAAGTGTTTTCATTGAGAGAGAAACTAAGTGACAATCTTTGGGTAACATATGAGGAGATAACACATAATTTACGGGGAATAGATCAGATTGAGTTAAACACAAGAGAGGAATTAATTAATAAAGAGTATAACTGTGGATGGTTTCTTTATATGCAACTCCATGATAGGTTTATAAAAGATCGCAGTATGAGAGGGGTTGGGAAAGGAAATGAAGATTTTGAAAATATCTTAAAGGATAAGAAGAGGACCAGAATTTCTGAATTCTATCACTTGTTATTAAAGCTGAGTCTTGAAGACGAAGCTATTAAAGATTACATGATTAGATGGGCCTTAGACTTAAAAGAAACAATCCTGCTTGAGCAATGGGAAAAATCTTGGGTTTATAGACTTAAATACTCCCTTAGTTACAACCTCAGGGAAAACTTGCATAAAATGTATCTCAGATGGTATTTGACCCCAGTTAAACTGGCTAAAATTTATAAAGGTGTTAATAACAAATGTTGGAAATGCGAAAAGGAAGAGGGCAGTTTCATACACGCTTGGTGGAACTGTAAGAAGGCCAAGAAATATTGGCAAAATATAAATGAGCAAGTTAGGCAGATACTTCCTATTTAAAGTAAGCCAGACCCCAAATTCTATCTGTTAAGTATGGTTGAAGACAAGAAACTAGAAACAGAATTTGGTAAACTTATATTTTATATAACCACCACAGCCAGGATGACATATGCCGGGAAATGGAGATGTAAAGATATACCAACAGTGAAGGATTGGATTTATAAATTAATAGAAAATGTGTCCATGGACAAATTAACAATGATTTTAAGAGGGCACTCATGGGAAAAACAAAAGAAAATATGGGTCCCATTAAAAAGGTATTTAGCGAACAGTGAATATAAGGAACTATTGGTGGAGATTTAGATTGGAAAACCTCTCTTCGAACTTATTAAATTTTATTTTTAAGAAATTTCATTTCTTCCTTGTTAGAACAAGAAGTTCATAAGGGAGTGTATATTATAAAACAAAAGATCACCCTCCTCCTTGTAAAGAAATGAAGGGATGAGATGTGGAAGGCATTCTTTAACAGGTTTTATGTTTTTTGTTTTTTGTTTTTTTGGGTGTGTATCTTATTTGTCATAATTGACCGAGATGAGTTCTGGAAGCTTACTTTTGGTTCACTGAGTCAAAACCTAGGAAGTCGTGTATTATGTATAGAAGTATTCGATAATTGTCTACTTTATGTTTGTTTTTCTTTATTTCTCTTTTTTCTTTTTTCTATGTCTTTTTTGATGTATTTTTATGGAAATATTTAAATAAAATTTATAAAAAAATAACTTTTATGCAACTGTTCAAATGCTGAAACTTAGAGCAATACTAGTATGTCTGTTTTGTCAAGGTTAAGGATAGACAAGCTTGAGATTTTGCTACAGACTTCTCAGATCATAGACATTGACTCCAACTCTCTTTATTAACAGTAAAACATTTTTTTATTCTGGCAAAGAGAGGCTGTAGCTATCCAGCAAGCACAAACACATTATTGTATTATTTGGGTCACACTTATGGCTGCATAAAGGATGCTTTGATGGCTTTATGCTTTTCAGTGCAATGCATTTTAACTGTGTTTTTCTCATCTGCTCATAGAATCTAACAGATCAGGTTGTGCACCAAAGTAGCAGCCTTATTGTTCTGATGAACATATTCACTCATCTGTGGGATCTATTGAAACATCAAATAGCAACTGTCCAACTTCCAGAAAGAGTCTGACAGACTGAGATGCTTGATAAAGCTACTCTTTCATCTCATATTCCAAATTCCATAAATACTTTTTATCTCTTTCCCCCATCAACAACTTGTATTTAGATTCCCCCAAATTTCTGTGACCAGGGGAAAGCATGGAGCACTTGGAAAATATATGAGAAAGAGAGAAACAGAGAAAGACAGACAGACAGACAGACAGAGAACATACCCACCCACACCCAGATGCTTCCCTTCAGAATCTTCAGCATATTCACTAGAGATTTGGGAGGGGGACACTTGCCATTTGCTCATCCCTGCAGAAGAACAGTTACATAGCTCTTATATTCCATGCTCACCCCTGGCCACTGAATGGCCAAGGAAGTGAATGCCAAACTTCTCAAGGATTGTATGCCTGGGGACATGAGGTTGGGTTGAATTGCATAGGCAGAGTCTTATGCTTCACCATGTGATGTAGGCTCAGAGCCCATGGTTTCTTACTGATACTGAGCAAGCATGGTACTTGTGTGCTGTTTCTCTTGTCCTTTTCTCTGTATGTGCAGAGGGAAAATCAGGTATTACTGCTTTGAGTCAGTCCCAAATATGAGTCTGCTATTTTGTCCAAACATTAAATCTTCAGCAACAAAAATAACCCCCACCCGTACATTCAAACCATAATTTACTGACACTATCATTCATCTACAAGGCAAGAGTTGAAACCATGTTTTATCTTGGTTTCACATTCTGTTTTGTGGGCAAATTATGGCTTGAGTAAACATTATTGCTTGAGCAGATCATCATGTTCAGTATTCAGATGCAACAGTATACAGAGTATACAGTATTACAGTATGCTGCTACCTGGGCTAGGAAATGTGTAACCTCTTTTCTTCCTACATGGAGAAAGACACCCCATGACTTGTGGGGAGGGGTTTCTTGTTGTACTGGCCAGATAAAGACAAAAGACTCCTCTTTGGTCAAGGCGTGGGGGGGGGGAAGGTCGCACCAGATCTGGGCCAACAGGCTGATGTTAATAATTCTCGCAAGGTTGTTGTTATGCAAGATTTGGATGAGAGCTTGTTGCTTATAACTCGATACAACCATGGTGAGGCAGCCATTTTTATAGTCAAGACGGTGAGAGTTACTTCGAATAATTCTCGGCTTTTGGCGTGCTTGGCTTTGGCCTTACGTTTTGGGCTTGTGCTTTTGGTTTTTGCCTATCCTTTTTAAATCATCGTTTACTCTGTGGGCTCTGGTTTTTCTAGAGCATCCTGCAGGGGTAAGCAAGTGGCCTTTGGGCTGGCCTTCAGGGCCTGCAAGCCTCCGCATTTCCTATTCTATTTGGAAAAGGTTTTGTGGGCACGTTTTCACCGGGTGCATGAATATGCCCTTCAGGCCCCGAGACGCCCCGGCCACTCGATCTGGTAAGGTCAGGACCCACAGCTAGTGGAGGGGGGGGTTTAGTGGCACTTCCTACCAGTGGTGAGTGTGTGAAGACGTTAGTCTTTGGTGAAGGGTCAGTGTCAGGCCTTCAGTGGACACCTTTCCCGTGGTGGTTGCCATCATTGCTCCCTGGCTGTGGTGTCTCTGCAAGACTTGAGGGAAAGGGCGGCCTTTAAGGCCAGGTTGGAATCATCCGCAGGGGTGATTGTTTAGGGCCCGTGTTTATTTGTCATCGAGTTTAGGATGCCATGCAGTAAGGCCCAATCCAAACGTTGGGTGGCTTCTGCCGCACCTTCTGCAGGTCACTTGGCTAAAAGACCTTCCAAGCCTGCTAGCAGGGAGGAGGATTTACTTGCCCAAGTTACTCAACTCGGCAAACGGTGCAGGCTTGCGTGGCACTGTGCAATCAACTAGCGCAAAAGGAACTTCAGGCTACTGCCTCTTCTGTAAGTGTTAACCTTTCGGGTCTTGACAACACTGAAGCATCTTCTTCCATGGCAGCTCCTGAGTCTCAGTTGGCCACCGCCACACCAAGCCTGCAGGTGGCTTCAGCAGTGGAGCTCGGGCACCCCACGGTTGCTGATGTTTGGGATATTTTACAAAGAGTCCCAGGTTTGGGGATGCAGGGTATGGATCCCCCTGCATCCGGGCAGCCTACCATGGCTGATTTGTATAACCTCTTACAGAGGGCGGTTGTTCCAAGTGGCGCAATGGAGCAAGCTGGTGGCGTGCAAGGAGGTGATCAAGCAGCTGCTGCCTCCACTACCTTGGACACCTGAGCTGTTGCGGGGCCACAACTCGGGGGACCTTCGTGGTCAAGTGCTGATATGGCTCAAGCTTCAAGCTCAGGTGTGTCTCCTGGTTCTGTGCAATCTAATTGGCTTACCTCAGTATGGGCTCCAGGTAGCCAGGTGGGGCAGGGGACGGCTTTGGAGCAGCCTAACCCTGCAGCTTTGAATGTATCCGTTCAGGCACTTGCTGTTTTACAGGAGTCTGACACGTGGGTGCAGGGTGCTCAGCCCTCTGCTGTTGCTAACTCCACACCTGTTGTGCAAATTGCTGGTGAACAATTATTACCTGGAGCGGTTGGCAGCATGGAGCCTACTCCTTACGCTGGTATGTCTACACCCCTTGGTTCTCACCTTCCTGTTGCCACTAAAGAAAGGATTTGGAAGGGTGAATACATTGATTTATTTACTTTAACGTTTAGGGACCCTGAACCAAGGATTATGGTTAAGGATGGAGTTGTCTTCAGCTTGCCAAAGGAGTTTCAGGTGCTCAAACGCCCTAAGCTTGAGTGCAATTTTGTGAATTGGATCATGAGATTCACTATTTACAGAGGTGTGATTGAAGAGAAACATCCTCTTAGATCTCCGGATTTTTCTAAATATCAGGAGATCATGATAAAAGCATATACCAATTGCCTATATAATTCTAGGGGCGCTGCTTGGCTCCAATACGATGAGCAGTTTTGAATGCGAGCAGCTCAAGATCCCTCTTTATCTTGGAGGCATGTACAATCGAAGCTCTGGGCTGATGTCATGGTGGGCCCCCCCCCTCAAGCAGGTGTGACAATGGCTTTGTACCAATGGTCACCTTGCCGAGAGGGCCAAATGCGAGGCCTAACACAGGTGATAAAAGACAATTTGGTTTATGTTGGGACTTTAATGCTGGAAAATGTAAAAGACAACCCTGCAGATATGAACACAAGTGTAACACCCAGGGAATTCTTGTATCAAAGGAAAAAGAACAGGAGGGGGTGCTGTTTCCCAGCTGGCGCCTCCTGGAGCAAAAGGCCCCATCGCCAATTAATTTGGCTAATATGGGGCTTTGGTTAAAAAAAATATCCCAACAAGGAGGCTGCCTTGTATTTATTTCAGGGGTTTTCTTCAGGTTTTCATATTCCCTATACAAGTCCTAGGGTTTTTTGTTCTGCACCTAATGCTCATTCTGTGAGAGATTGGCAAGATGTGGTTAGGGCGAAATTAGCTAAAGAAATTTCATCAGGGAGAATTTCTGGTCTTCATGATAACTTGCCCATTCCTACTCTTCGTTTATCACCACTAGGAGTGGTTCCTAACAAGACTCCTGGGGAATTTAGGGTAATTCATAATTTATTGTACCCCAAAGGAGAATCGGTGAATGACGCCATTGATTCAGGACTGACTTCAGTCAAGTATACATCATTTGACTCAGCAGTCACGATGATTAGGAATTTGGGATCAGGTGCCCTGCTGGCTAAATATGATATTAAGTCTGCTTTCAGACTTCTCTCTGTACACCCGGATGATTTTGATTTGCTGGGTTTCCAGTTTGATGAAAAAATTTATTTTGACAAGGCAATGGCAATGGAGTGTTCAATTTCTTGTGTTGCATTTGAGACTTTCAGCACTTTTATCCATTGGTGTGCTGTTAAGAGAACTGGTAATAAAGCTATTGTTCATTACTTAGATGACTTTCTATTAGCAGGTTCCCCTGATTCCTTGTAATGCCTTAACACTTTAGTACAATTCCAAGAATTGATGCAGGAATTGGGTGTGCCTCTGGCCGAGGAGAAAACAGAGGGTCCTCAAACGCAATTAACCTTTCTGGGCATTGAGATAGACACTATTGCTGGAATCTCTCATTTGCCCTCTGAGAAATTGGTGGCCATGAGGCAGCAAGTTCAAATTATGTTGAATAAATGAAAACCTACCCTGCTTGAGTTCCAATCACTTACAGGCTTATTAAACTTTGCCTACAGGGTGGTAGTCCCAGGATGAGCATTTTGTACTAGGCTTTACAAGGCCACTGTAGGTCTAGTGGCTGAGCATCACCACATTAGAATCACAAGGGGCATCCATGAGGATCTTAAGGTTTGGCACTCCTTTTTGGAGTATTATTCAGTTTGGCGAACTGAAATGCTGCTTCATGCAGATTTTCAGGTTCATTCTGATGCTGCTGGTGCCCATGGCTTTGGAGTTTTCTGGAACGGCCAGTGGGCTGCTGAGGCATGGCCTCCTGCTTGGGTGGAATCTGGTCTTAGCAGGGACCTTACTTTTCTGGAATTGTTCCCAATTGTTGTTGCTGTACACCTATGGGGAAGCCAATTTGCTGATAAGACCGTTTGGTTTTGGTGTGACAACCAGGCGGTCATGCATGTGGTGAATTCACAGTCCTCCAAATCTCCTAAGGTGATGAGTTTGGTAAGGGCAATGGTTTTACAATATTTAAAGTTTAATGTGTTGTTTAGAGCTCACCATGTTCCTGGTTTGCTTAACCCTTTGGCGGATGCCCTTTCTCGTTTTCAGTTTACCAGGTTCCAGCAGTTGGTGCCCCAGGCTACTTTACACCCGCTGGAGGTACCGGCATTTCTCTGGAACCTTAGAGATTAGAAGTTCATAGGGCGATGTTGAATTCCATTGCCCCGTCAACACGCAAGTCTTTTCAAACAGCCCTAAATTCTTTTAGCCAATTTATGTGTGAGATTGGGGAAGAAATAACATGGCCTATTAATGTGTATTTGGTACTTCATTTTACAGTAGCAGTCAAACAATCGGAACTATCACCTGTCACTATTAGGGGCAGGTTGGCCACCCTGGCCTTTTTCTCCAGGGCAAATGGTTATTTTGACCCAACTGTTGATTTTAGAGTCAAAAGGGAGGTGGAAGGATGGTCCAGAGAGTCTACTATAGCAAAGGACATTAGAAGGCCAATAAGCGGCCCTGTCCTTGCTATGTTATGGGAGCAACTGTCCCAAATATGCTATTCACCCAAGGAATTGGTTTTATTCAGGGCGGTATTTGCTACTGCATTTTTTGCTCCCCTGAGAATCAGTGAGATTGTCCCGGGTTCCAGGAATGATACATCGGGCAGGGCATTATTGATTTCTGACATTATTCTAAATGACCATGATATTCAGATTCACATTAGGCGGTCTAAGACTGACCAGTTTGGCAAAGGTCAGTCTTTATTCTTGGCCAAGGCCCAACAGGGTCAAATGTGCCCAGTAGTGGCAATGGATAACTATTTAAGAATCAGGCCTAAGGTGCCTGGATACTTGTTTCTTCATATGTCTGACCTGCCCCTAACACAATTTAAATTCAGGGCAGTGTTAAAAAAATTGGTAAATAAAGCCGGGCTGCCTAAGGATTCTTTTTCTTCGTACTCCTTTCGCATACAAGCTGTGACGGTTGCTGCCACTCACGGCATCAGTGAAAATATTTGTAGGATTGGCAGGTGGCATTCACGCACTTTTAGATCATATGTGAGACAATCGAGTAGTGGGAGTCTCGATTAGTCATGCTGACTTTTTTACTTTATTTCAGCTTTCTTCAGCCTGGGCGATATATGGATCATCGGACATACCCTGGTGGCTTGGGCGGAGCATTTCATGAAGGAGCACCACTAAAACACTTCTTTGGTCCTGGCCAACCTTGGTCGCACGATTTGGTTTGGCGAGAGGGGCATGAAGTGGCCATCTCTTGTGCCTTATATGAAGGAGTTGATTCGGTCTCATCCTTGACCCCGGGCAATGGTTGTTCACCTGCGGGAAAATGACCTGGTGCATGTACTGTGCTTACAGCTGGTCAAAGAAATCGTTAAGGATTTGGAGGAATTACAAGATATGCTTCCTCTAGCAAAGATAATCTGGACTAAATTGGTGCCTAGGCGGTCTTGGTCTGGTGCACAAAAGGATTCTGACATCAATAATGCACGGCGGTGGCTTAATCGCTTTGTTACTAAACAATTGTTAAAGAGGAGCATGTTTGTTATTCAACATGCTATTAGGCTGGACAAGCCACAATTGTACAGGGATGATGGGATACATCTCTCCAAGGAAGGGCTGTTATTATATGTAGGTGCTCTTTCTGACCAAATTTACAAAGCCATCTGTGGGGAGGGGGAGTGGATGCCTAGCTGGGCTGCCCCCCCTCTTGTGGCGGGGAATGACCCCATCCCACAGATAAAATTAATTCGGCTAGTTAAATTGGGAATAGAAAAAAATTGGCTCTAAACAAATTCACAGGAAATGACATAAATAATTAAAGATTAACATCATAGCAAATTGTGATGTCATATGACGTAATATGACGTCATTTCCAGGGAGGGGTTTGAATATTTGTTTACATATTTGTTTATTTATTTACTGCTAAAAATGTTGTTTATTGTTTTGCCATGGGCAGTGAAGGACCACCCTTAGGTGAATATACCTTCACTGACACCTGTGGCAAAGCTGTTATAATAATAATTTAATTATTTGGCTTTGACCCCATACAATTTAATAAAAGTTGTGGCTTTTTTTAAACCCATAAAAGGAGTCTTGTGTCCTTTGTGCCAGTGCAAAAGAACACCCATGTGAGGAGACAGGTTGAAGTGTATTCATACACATCTAAACCATGAGGGATGGTGCCATGGGAAAATGTCTCTTATGTGGTTGTCTGATTATCTCTGAAAGAAAGCCAAAGTCGTGTGCTACATGTTTTTTAATGAAAAATGTCTTTATTTCTCTCAGCTGTAAAGCCTATTTCCTTGCGGTAGAGCTATGCATTCTGGTATGAGACTGCTTAACTATGTAAGTAACCTCTCCCAAATGAAAATGAAATGTCACTCACCCATGCTTCATTTGTAGGTAGAATGGATCTTTTTCTTTCAATGCAGCTGATGCCTAATAAAGTTGGTTTGTTGGATGGGGGATTATGATTGTGTCAATAGTGTCACAATTGTGCTGAAAGTAGTGGTGGATAAGAAGCAATTATGGATAAGTAAATGTAGGTAACTGTTTAATTAGGTAACTGACACAGAATTCTGGCCAGCATTTGCCATTCTCACAAAAGCTTCATTTATTATTTTGGGGTGCAAAGGGGCTGAACTCAATGGAATCTGCAGCTGGTCCATACAGTCCCCTGTGGTCAGCTGTATTACTTATTCCAGATATTTGTCATATACAGATATTTGGCAGTTTGTTATTTTAAAATCCTATCCTATCCTTCTCTACCCAGAGGCACATCCCACTGAATTCAATTGGATTTATTCCCAGATAGGGATGTATGGAATTGCAATCATCATCAGATTCTTTTCAGGAATTGAAAATAAGAATATGATCTAGAATCCTGTATTTGCTCCTTTGTTTACAAAATAGCTGATATAGGATTCTGGTCACTGTCTTATTATTTCTAAATTCTATTCTTTTTCAGGGCAGGCTTCTATATGAGGTTACATTGTTTTCTTCTTCTTCTTGTAGTTGTTTTGTGGTAATAATCAACTAAACAATATTAGTGGCCTGTGTCTACTTATGTAGAGGGTGGATATACAACTGTACAAATACTATCTAGCCCACTCCACCCCTGTGCACATTTAAATTGAAATGTTGTGGAAAGATTGCTTCATTTGGATAAATGTACATTATCTACAAATGCAACCCAAGGAGTCTACATGGCTCCTGGACCTGGCTGTGGGACACAATGTCATTGGATAAAATACAAGAAATCTATACAGCTTTTCCACATTTGCTGTGTAGTGACAGGATGCACTGGGGTTTGTCTGGATGTTGTTCAAGTCAGTCATCTTGCCTGACCCATAGGAATCTAATTGTTCCCTGCTGTCTCAACAGAGCTATCAGAGTAAGTTTCATAATAGGAAAAAATGGGTGATAGATACACTGAAGAAAGCTAAAGAGTTTTTAGAAGGTATTAAACTTAAAAGAGAAGCAACTAAAGAAAAAGAATATGAACAAAGAACAGAGGCAAGAAATCAGGAGGAAGACATAAAAAAAATCAGAAAAAGAAACTGATTCGAGTAGTGATATGAGAGAAAAGAAACAGGAGGAAGATGATATGGAAGACCTGGGATATATCCCAATAGATCCAGAAGACTCAGAAGAAGATGAGAATGAGGAAACTAACCAACAAACTATAGTAGATTAAAAAATACAAGAAGAGAACCAAAAAGAAGAAGGAACCAAAACAAAACTAACAGAAGAAACAACAGACGAAGAAAAAAAAAAGGGGGAAAACAAAAGAAAAAAAGCGGTACATTCAAACTAATTTAAGGTTAAGGAAAGGAAAGAAACTAAGCTACAGACACTAACTACCATAAAATTTGCACAACTAAAAGGAAAATGTCATTAGAAGTAATATCATGGAATGTTAATGGCTTTAATTCAAAAAGCAAATGAAATAGTCTTACATTATTTAATCAAACAAAAGAAGGATATAATATGTATCCAAGAAACACATATCAAAAGCAAGACTTACATCTGTTAGAGAATAAAAAATTGGGTAAAATATTCACAGCATCTAACATATCATCCAAGAAAAAAGGTGTTGCAATATATGTAAGGGATAACATCAAAACAAAAGAGATTTTTAAAGACAGGAACGGGCACTACATTGCTATTGAACTAAATACAGAGCTTGGGAAGATATTACTAATTAACATCTATACACTGCAAGAAGATAAATTTAACTTTTTCCAAGAACTTAAAAACAATATAAGGCAATATGACTATGATAAAATTATAATGGCAGGGGATTGGAATGGAGTGGTCGAATCAACAGAAGATAGATCCACACAAAAATACACAGTAAAATGTCAGAGGCAATTACCAAGATCGGCATTTGAACTTTTTGAGGAACAAAAATTAATAGATATAAGGAGATTACATAATAAAGGGAATAATAATAATAATAATAATAATAATAATAATAATAATTTTTATTTATATCCTGCCCCTCTGCCAAGCAATCGGGGTGGCGTACAACAATACAAAACTTCAAAACAATAAATCAGATTGAATCCCATCCCTCCTTCGCCCACCCACCCTTCCCCCCAAAACATACAGAACAAATTAAATAACAATAATAAAAATGTACAATTTAAAATACATAATTTTCTTGTCATTGTGGTTCTCCAAGGGCTGCAAGATGGAAAAAACAAAAACAAAAAACAAAACAGTCCTTCGCGGGCATAGAGTGCTGCCACATGCCATGTGGTGCTGGCGGGAGATGGAAATGGACGGGTTTTAAGTCTGCTGGTGCCCCTCCTGGCTGCCTCATAGGTGCGGCGGCTCAAGCCACTCAGATAGTGCTCCAAGGGTGCCGGTGTTGTGGGCTCGAGGACTCACAGCCGGTATTGTGGGCTGGAGGGCAGGGTTTTTTGAAGGGGCTGCAGCGTCTCTCCTCCTCCACCTCTGCTTCTTCAACTCACAGCCGGTGTTGTGGGCTGGAGGGCGGGGTTTTTTGAAGGGGCTGCAGCATCTCTCCTCCTCCACCTCTGCTTCTTCAACTCACAGCCGGTGTTGTGGGCTGGAGGGCGGGGTTTTTTGAAGGGGCTGCAGCGTCTCTCCTCCTCCACCTCTGCTTCTTCAACTCACAGCCGGTGTTGTGGGCTGGAGGGCGGGGTTTTTTGAACGGGCTGCAGCATCTCTCCTCCTCCATCTCTGCTTCTTCAACTCACAGCCAGACTATACCTTTTATTCAATAGATATAATGCCTGGTCAAGTATAGACATGATTTTTGTATCCTCAATAATAAGAAGAGAAATAACAAGTAGTAACATTTTGCCTGTGAGTATGTTGGATCATTCACCAATATCATTGTCAATAAACCTAAAGAAAAAAGAATTCACATGGCACTTAAAAGAAGCACTATTAGGAAATGAAGAAATAGTAACATAAATAAAAAAAGATCTTTCAATGTATTTTCAAGAAAATATGAATAAAGGAACAGCAACACATGTTGTATGGGATGCAAGCAAGGCCGTTGCAAGAGGTTTACTCATACAACAAGAGAAAAGAAAAAAAATTAAAGAAAAAAAGAAAAAGACTTACAAGATCAATTAATGGAAATAGAAAAACAACATAAATGAAGGCCTAAAGATCTAAAATTCAGTAAATAAAGACAAAGAATAAGGAATCGACTAGAATAGATTTCAATAAAGAAATAGCAAACAAAATTAAATATGTGAAATATTATCACTTCAAAAATGCCAATAAGGTGGGCAAATGGTTATCACAAAGACTCAAAAAAGAAAAGGAAAAAAATGTAATTTTGAAACTCAAAGATAAAGAGCAAGAATATACACAACAAATTGATCTGAAGAAAGTTATACAAGAGTATTATGAGAATCTATTTACTCCACAGGAAATAGCACAAGACAAAAAGGCAAAAATGAGAGAATACTTAAAAAAGGAAAAAATAATAAAATTAACAGAACAGGATATCAGTGACTTGAACCCATTGATTATGATGGCAGAAATTGACCAAACTATCACAAACTTGAAGGATAATAAAGCACCGGGACCGGATGGTCTATCAACAAAGTATTACAAAACATTCAGAGATGAATTAACAGGAACACTGTATAAAACAATCCAAGAAATAGACAGTGGGAACTATCCTGACTCATGGAGATATTCCCTCACTTCATTAATACGTAAAGAGAATAAAGATCCAGAAAATATTAATAACTATCGACCTATTGCATTACTAAACCTTGATTACAAAATATATACATCAATCCTAGCAGCCACATTAAAAAAAGTATTATCAACTCTGATTCATGAAGACCAAGCAGGATTCCTACCTAGAAGATATTTAAAAGATAACATTAGAACAACGATAGACATTCTGGAATTATATGATATCTACAAATCAAAGAAGTTAGGAATGGTATTCCTAGACCTAGAAAATGCCTTTGAAAATGTAAACTGGGAATTCCTAGATATATTATTGCATGAAATGGGAATAACAGGAAAATTCTTAAATGGAATTCACCAAATATATAAGATTTTAAAAGAGATGTGGAAGAATACGGAATCGAAGAAGAAACAAAAGTATTTGATAAAATATAGAAAAATGTAGAGAAACAATGGATAAAAAAGACATATAAGTGGTTATTAGAAATAAAAGCAGGAGAAGAAGTGATAAAACAAAATATGATAACATGGATGCAGAACATTGGGCACATGATACCGCTACAAAGCTGGGAGAAAACATAGAAAATTGTAACAAATTTACCAAGTGCAATACACTAAAAGAAAACTACCACAAAATATTCCATCAATGGTATATCACCCCTTCAAAATTAGCAAAAATAAATAAAAATAATGAAAACAAATGTTGGAAATGTAGGGAAGAGACAGGAATCATGTATCATATGTGGTGAAAATGAAAAAAAAAGTAAAAAATTCTGGGAGGAAATTCAGGAAAAGATGTGCGAGATAATTCAGAAAAATATTCCTCTTAAACCGGAATTGCTCTTACTAAACATAATTGATGAGATAGATTGTAGACTAAGGGCCTTTGCAGACTGCCAGAAATAGTGCAAATTTAACCCACTTTAACTGCCCTGGCTTAGTGCTAAGAATAATGGGAATTGTATTTTTTTTTCTGAGACATTGAGCCTTCTCTGTCAGAGAGCTCTGGTGCCACAATAAACTACAGTTCCCATGATTCCCTAGCACTGAGTCAGGGCAGTTAAAGTGGACTCAATTTGCACTATTTCTGGCAGTCTGCAAAGGCCCTATGTCAAGACAAAAAGAGTGTAATACTGAATATGATAACAGCACCACGACTTACTGTAGAAAAATACTGGAAATCTGAAAAAACACCTACGGTAATGGAATGGCAAATTAAATTATATGAATTAGCAACAATGGATAAACTATCAATGTACACAGCAGGAAAATCATTTCAACAATATGAAAAAAATTGGGAAGAAGTACAGAATAAATTAAATTTGGAAAAGGATAATTAAAAGTAGTAAACAAACTTTATTATACTGTAAACAAATATAGTATAATGATTGTGTAATAATAATATCACTGCTATACAATTATAATATGAAATTTATTGTGTTATGGAAAATAAATAAAATAATAAACCAAAATATATATATGAAAGTACCCATCTCAAAACATCTATTGTAATAATCCAAGCTGTCTTTACAGTACCCGGCACAGCTTTCAGTATATGTTCCAAATTTGTCCCATTAGTGTCCCATTCTATATGCCAGACACACAAATTACATGTGAATAGTTGATTCTTCAAGGTGACTGTTGAGTATGAATGGGACATCTAAAAGAAGGAGCAGGATATGGAGTTTTTCTCAATTTGGTGTCCCCCAGATGTCTTGGATTCCATCTCCCACAGTCAATAATCATGTACCTTATTTTGGCTTCTATGGAGCCAATTATAACTGAATATTGCAAATGCAATCACAATTTAAGTCCTAGTATGTATGTGTGTTTATGTGTGTGTGTACAAGACATTGCATATTAAATTTGACATACATGCACTCTCCCAAAAGTTCTGTGTGTCCAGTGAAGTGCCAGTGCAGTACTTGCAAGCAGGAGTCTTCTGTCTGTGCTGCTCAGTAGTACTGCAACATTTGGATGCAATCATAAAACCATAAAAAAGTACAAAATACAAAAATACAAAAGAGATACTTTTCCTCAAAAGAGATACAAATACTTCCACAAATACAACATGGAATTACACAGCAAAGAATTTACTCCTTTTGTTCCTTCCTAAATATATAACTAAAATATACCATTACCCTATGGAAGGGGGGAAAAACCTCTTCAGTTCCTGCAATACCAATCTTTATATTCCACCTAAACATTAGGAGGAATTTCCTGATGGAATGAGCTGTTAAACAGTGGAAAATACTTTCTCAGAGAGTACTGGATTCTTCTTCTTTGGAGGTCTTTAAACAGAGGCTGGATGACCATCTGTTGGAGATGCTTTGATTGTGAGTTCCTGCATGGCAGGGGGTTGGACTGGATGATCCTTGAGGTATCTTCCAACTCTAGGATTCCATGATTCTTAACAAAACTAGCAAGCATAGCCCCTTAAGCTTTTTCCACCCATTAGGCCATACCATTTATCCACAAAGACTATAATCATGTAACATTATATTTGGAACATCTCCCAGTATTGTCAGTGGATCTGTAGTGTTTTAAGAAGAGAATTTTCCCAACAGTGCTGTCATGCCCTAACTGGAAATGCTAGAAATTGAACCTGGAGTGTAACACACACAAATCACCAAGGCATGTTCCTGCTTCAGAGGGACATAGAATCATAGAATCATAGATTAAAAAAAAAAATAGAATAAAAAAAAAGAGATCATTAAATACAATAAGAAAGAAGAAAAGAGATGGGTGTACAATTTGATACCAGGAATGTGCAAGAATGGTTTATTATGTACATATCAGATTGGCTTTCTGTTTTGGTCCTTGTTTCTTGGATTTGTTTAGAATGGAAAAATAAAAAAAAAGGAAAAAAAAAAGAGATCAGGTTTGTCTGGCATGACCTGTTTCTCTGAAACCCATGTTGACTTTTTGTGATTATGAAATTATCTTCCAGATGTTCACAGACTCTCTGTTTAATGATCTGCTCCAGAATCTTTCCGGGTATTGATGTCAGACTTACTGGACGATAATTGTTGGGATCCTCTTTTTTCCCCTTTTTGAAGATGGGGACAACATTTGCCCTCATCCAGTCCGCTGGGATTTCTCCTGTTTTCCAGAAGTTCTCAAAGATTATTGCCAATGGTTCCAATATTACGTTTGCCAGTTCTTTTAATACCCTTGGATGTAATTCGTCTGGTCCTGGAGACTTATATTCATTTAGATTAACCAGATATTCCTGTACTATCTCTTTACTTATTCTGTGCTGAAATTCTCCTATTCTGTCTTCTGCTCCATTATCCTCAGGTTGAGCACCCTTTGCCTTTTCTGAGAAAACTGAAGCAAAGAAGGTGTTGAGTAATTCTGCCTTTTCTCTGTCCCCTGTTAACTTTTTGCCATCTTCTCCACACAGTGGCCCTACCATTTCCTTCTTCTTCCTTTTGCTGCTGACATACCCAAAAAAGCCCTTTTTATTGTTCTTAACCTCTCTAGCAAGCCTGAGTTCATTCTGCGCTTTAGCTTTTCTGACTTTACCCCTACACGTGCTAGCTATTTGTTTGAATTCCTCTTTGGTGATTTCCCCATTTTTCCATTTCTTACACATGTTCCGTTTAAAACATAGTTCAGTTGCAAGTTCCTTAGTCATCTATCCTGGTTTCTTGAGACACCTCCCATTTTTCCTCCTCGTTGGCAAGGTTTGAAATTGTGCCTTCAGTATCTCCCTTTTGAGAAACTCCCATCCGTCTTGAACTCCCTTCTCTTTTAGTATTCCTGTCCATGGGATCACCCCCAGTATTTCTCTAAGTTTAGTAAAATCAGCTTTCCTAAAGTCTAGAATGCGTGTCTGACTATGCCTGGCTTCTCCTTTCCACTGTATAATAAACTCCAGGAGGACATGATCACGCCCGCCTAAGGATCCAACCACTTGCACCCCATTAACTAGGTCTTCCCTGTTAGTTAGGATCAGATCCAAAATAGCTGACTCCCTCGTTGCCTCTTCCACCTTTTGGACAATGAAATTGTCTTCGAGGCAAGTGAGGAATTTGCTAGACCTTGAGGATTTTCCTGAGTTTGACTTCCAGCAAATACCAGGATAGTTGAAGTCACCCATCAGTACTATATTTCTCCTTTCTGAGTGTGTGGTCATCTGTTCTAGAAAGGCATCATCCAATTCCTCTGCCTGAGTCGGGGGTCTGTAGTAGACTCCCACAGTAACATCCTTGTTGTTTCCCTCCCCTTTCATTTTTATCCAGATGCTCTCCACCTGGCTTCCATGACTGATGTCCTGGATTTCTTCACTGGTGTAAATATCCCTGACATATAATGCTATTCCTCCTCCTTTCCTGTTTGGCCTATTTCTCTTGAAAAGGTTATACCCCTGTATTTCTACATTCCAGTCATGAGACTCGTCCCACCAGGTTTCAGTGATGCCTATTATATCATATTTGCTTTGTTGTGCTAGGAGTTCAAGTTCATCTTGCTTATTTCCCATGCTCTGTGCATTAGTGTAGAGACATCTAAGACCATATGTCCCCCTTACTTGCTGCCTGTGCATGTTTTTTTGCCTCCCACTGTTGGGTCCCTGTACTGTTTGCCTTGTTTCCTCTATGACAGTTTGACTATTTTTTCCAGTCCTTTTGTCTTCCAGGACGCTGACTCCCTTCCCCACATAATTCAGTTTAAAGCCCTCCTGATCAAATTCTTGAGACTGTTGGCAAAAACGTTTCTTCCAACTGGTGTGAAATGCAGCCCATCTCTTGCCAAGAGTCTGCCCTCATGGAACCGCAGTCCATGATCTAAGAATCCAAATCTTTCTCGATGACACCATCTGCTGAGCCAATTGTTGACATCTGCTATTTTCCTCTCTCTTCCTGGACCATGCCCTTCAACTGGCAGAAGAGACGAGATGACAATCTGTGCCTCCATTTCTTTCAGCTTCTTACCTAGAGCCTCGTAATCCCTTTTGATGTTCTGAAGGCTGTATCTTGCTGTGTCATTCGTTTCCACATGGACCAAAAGGAAGGGGTATTGGTCAGTAGGCCTGACCAGTCTTGCCAGCCTCTCTGTCACATCTTGAATCTTTGCCCCAGGAAGACAACACACCTCCCGAGACATCTTGTCAGGCCCACAAATCACTGCTTCTGCCCCCCTCAGCAAGGAGTCCCCCACCATGACCAAACACCTCCTCCAAGGCTTAGCAGTGACTGTTCCCTGTGGTGGAACTCCCAAGATCCCGTGCTCTGTCCCTGAAGTCTGTCCATGCTGCTCTTCCTCGTCCTCCTTGATAAGGGAAAGAACTTGAAATCGATTCTGTAGCTGCAAGCTCCCAGAATGATCCATGGTCTCCCTACTTCTGCGTGTGACATTCCTCCAGCTGTCTACCTCCTGTGTATGTGATGTGACCTTCTCTTCCTCAGCAACTTCCTCTGTGTGGTCCCCATCCAAGACTGTTCGTTCCGTTCTGTCTAGGAAAGCCTCTTACTCCCTAATATGCTGAAGTGTAGCTACTCACACCTCCAGCTGCTGTACTTTCTCCTCCAAGAGGGATACCAACTTGCACTTGGAATATGTGTAGTTCCCCACATCTGTAGGTAAGAGAAACATCCCACAGGTATTGCAGGTGACGGCAGCAGTGCCTTCAGTGTCCATACTAAGTCTTAATTAGTACCTGAAATTGGACTATGGCTTTCCTCCTTAAAGAAAATCCCTCGCTAACACCAGTGTTCAAGTCTCCTGATGACCGGAACTTTTCAACAATTAATAGTGGTTATAAAATTCGCGTGCCATTAGGTGCGCAGCTCTGGAAGCAGTTGTATAGAGCTGCTTTCTTCCTCTTTCCTAGCAAGAACTGGCCTAGAAAGCCTCCTTCACCTTCTCCTTTCCTGGCAGAAACTGCCTGGAAACCCTCCTTCTCTTTCTCCTTTCTTTCAGAAACTGGCCTGGAGAGCCTCCTCCTCCTTCCCCTGTCCTGGCTGAAACCTACCTGAAACTGGCCCCTGGGAGCAGTTGTATAGAGCTAACTGCCTAGCCCACCCCCTATTGACTCGCACATGCGACTCAACAAAGCCCCACCCGCTGAGTAACAGTCACACTCTCCCCAAGTGTTTTTAAAAAGAATTTTAAAACTCACCCACTCAAAATGGCTGCCTGGAAACTGCTTTCTTCCTCTTTCCTAGCAGGACTTGGCCTGGAACATCTCCTTCTCTTTTCTTTCAGAAACTGGCCTAGAGAGCCTCCTCCTCCTTCCCCTGTCCTGGCTGGAACTGACCTGAAACTGGCCTCTGGGAGCAGTTGTATAGAGCTAACTGCCTAGCCCACCCCCTATTGACTCGCACATGCAACTTAACAAAGCCCCACCCGCTGAGTAACAATCACACTCTCCCCAAGTGTTTTTAAAAAGAATTTTAAAACTCACCCACTCAAAATGGCTGCCTGGAAACTGCTTTCTTCCTCTTTCCTAGCAGGAATTGGCCTGGAAACCCTCCTTCTCTTTCTCCTTTCTTTCAGAAACTGGCCTAGAGAGCCTCCTCCTCCTTCCCCTGTCCTGGCTGGAACCGACCTGAAACTGGCCTCTGGGAGCAGTTGTATAGAGCTAACTGCCTAGCTCACCCCCTATTGACTCGCACATGCAACTCAACAAAGCCCCACCCACTGAGTAACAGTCACACTCTCCCCAAGTGTTTTTAAAAAGAATTTAAAAACTCACCCACTCAAAATGGCTGCATGGAAGCTGCTTTCTTCCTCTTTCCTAACAGGAACTGGCCTGGAAAGCCTCCTTCTCTTTCTCCTTTCCTGGGTTTTACACTTTCTGATGGATTGACATTCCTTTCTTGGAAAGAGCCTTAAAACAAATTTAAGATAATAATACTATATTCAAAGCAAATACTAATAATGTGGAAATCAAACATTATAGAGAAAGTGGAAATGGCTTTCTTAAAAAGGAAGATTCTTCCTTCCCTGTGGCCATGTCTAGATACCTTGAGTATTTTCTGGATGAGACTTCCACAATGCCAGGGCTATATTAAAAAAGGCTTGGGCATCATTTCAGAATGAAGTATTTCTTGTATGCAGGAAACAAGAAAAAAGCCTAACAGTTCTTTGAAGATCTGAAAGTTCCTGCAAAGCAAAGCAAAGCAGCTTCATTTATATACCGCTTCATATCACGCTATGGGATGTCTAAGTGGTTTACAACTGTGAGCTGATTGCCCCCCAACAAGCTGGGTACTCATTTTAGCAACCTCGGAAGGATGCGGGCCTGAGTCGAGCCTCAGCCCTGGCTGGTATTGAACTCGCAACCTTGTGGTCTATGAGTGAGTGGCTGCAGTACAGGCATTTAACCACTGCGCCACCAGGGCTGATATAAAAAGGTTCACATTTGGTAGCTTAAGGGGAGGGGAACTTCTGGCCTGGGAGACTCATGATCCAATCCATGAAGCCTCTGGATAATTTTGTCTCTTTATCTTTATCTTAAGACAATATTTTAAAAATGACTAAAGTATATTTGCATATTAGAGAGGTAATTGCTAAAATCTTTGATTGAAAGTAGAAGATGGATTTATAGTACAGATGAAATTTACAATATAACATACTCTACATTTTGCAGATCACAACTGGGACACACATGGCCAAGAAACATCAGACTATGGTCTGGACAGCAAAAGTTATTAGTGAAGAAGAACAGATAAGCTACGAGAGGCTGTAGCAGTTTGCTTTTGTGTGAGCCTACTGGGTAGGACAAGATTCCTCTCCTCTCCTCTCCCCTCCCCTTCCCTCCCTCCCCTTCCCTTCCCTTCCCTTCCTCTCTCCCCCCCCCCGAGTTAATGGAGTGCAAACTAAAGTGCGCCCACCCCAACCACAGCATCGTCATTGAAGTTAATGGAACTTTCCATCTGTGGACGTGTAAGTCCACAGATGGAAAGCCCCATTGACTTCAATGGTTGCACATGCATGTGGTCGTGGCAGAGCAGCCACATGCTCATTTACTGTTGGATACTGCAAGACTTGAGGTCCCGTGGTTTTTGCCATCCGTAAGGGGGGTTCCAGAACAGAAATCTCACAGAAAAGAAGGGCCCACTGTACTTTTGCACTTTGAACACTCAATTGAAGTACACTGAGGACAAAGGGGGAATGTTGAAGGAGCAGAGAGAAACAGGGACATTTTAAAAGCATTTGAAAATTAGGATAACAGAGGATTAATTGGGAGGGTTTGATCAAAGTTTCTCATTCTCCAAGCACGGGGTGCTAGCAGAAAAGAAACATGGGGGAAACATGGAGTGAAGAGTATGAATTTTTCCTCATCATTATTGATGCTTGAGCCAAAGGCCATTCGCATACTATAAACTTAAAAGCAATTCTGACATTATGAAATACATCAATATTATAAAATACATGAATTAATTAAACAATTAACATACAGATTTTGTTTTTTTAAAAAAAGAAGTTAATTGGCTAAATCAACATTAAAACTACTTGATAGATTAAATGTGATCGTCTCCACGGCAATCAACTGCAATATCAGCTATAACACTAGCCCGAATTTTGATTGCTGCTGTGGAAAACATTGAAACCTTATAGGTTACCTTGGAGTCAATGTCAGATAAAAGATAAAATATCTTTTCAGAAATACTTTTGCACTGTAAATTAGACAGGATGGGTCCCAAAAATTTAGTCCTCGGTTCTGTATAAAGTGGGCAGAAAAACAGATAATGAGGCAGATCCTCAATTTCTGGTACTCCGCAAATACACAGACGGGAGTCTTTAGGTGTGCGTGAGTATCTGCCATCAATCATGGTGGAAGGCACTGTTTGAAAATGAAGCGCTGTAAAAGCCTGCCTAAGCTTTGGAAATGTAAGCTTGTCTAGGTAGATGGCCATTTGATGATCCAGTTTGTATAATCTGAACCATTTAGAAAACTTTGAATTATTAATAGCCAATCCATCCAAATACACACCATGGTTGTAAATGTATTCGCATAACTTTTCTCTTGAGTTCCAGATAGAGGGATTTTCAATTAGAGCAGGATATGATTCCAACAATTTATGATATCTCAAACTCCAGACTTTACAGTTTGGTAAACATTGAAAACATAATCTAGGGAAAACCTTAATTGGAGAATCTTTTACAGATCTCCAATAGTTAAATAAAGCAAAATGAATACGAGCTCTAATGGAAGGTAAGCCAACCTCTGCCCGGACTAAAGTTGCCGGTGTACCGGGCGGGAGACTAAGTAATTTCTTAAGGAATATATTTTGAAGGGTCTCCAGTTTATCCAATTGGGAATCATCCCATCCCCACACCACGGCACCATAAAGAATTTGGGCTATTGCTTTACTCTGGAATATTTTTAAAGCAGGTGCAACCAAATGACCCCCAGCCTGATTATAGAATTTAAGGATTGCTCCAATAGATCTCATTACCATTATTCTAATAGCCTCAATATGGGGTTTCCAGGAGAGGTTTTCTGTGAAGTAAATACCAAGATATTTGAATTCACGGCATTGTTCAATCTGGTGACCATTAATAGAACAACGGAAATCAGAGTGTCTATTCCCAAACACCATCACTTTTGTTTTGTTATAATTGATAACGAGTTTTTCTTTGGAACAAAAAATTACAAGTTTGGAAATTAATCTTCTCAAGCCTATACGCGTAAGTGAAATCAAAACCATATCATCAGTGTATAACAGAATAGATATCTTTTTCAACCCAAGTGTGGGTGGGAAAAATTCTGGGCCTGAGAGTGCTGGAATAATATCATTTAAATATAAATTAAAGAGTGATGGTGCCAAAAGACACCCTTGTTTAACTCCTTTGTTTGTAGGGATGGGATCAGTTAGTGAACCAGAAATACCAACTCTTATCCTTGCTGTTGTATTGGAGTAGAGTTCCCTGATTAAAGATTGTAAGCGATTATCCATATTAGTATTGGCCAATTTGTGCCATAACAGGTTTCTATCGATTGAGTCGAAAGCTGCAGCTAAGTCAATAAAAGCGGCAAATAGATGTTTTGTTGGACCTTTGATTCCTTGTTGAGCTAAAAAATAGAGAGTTAAGTAGTGATTAATAGTACTCTGGCCCTCCCTAAATCCAGCTTGTTCTGGGTAAATGACCTGGTTACTTGATTCCCATTCCTCTAATCTATTTAGCAGATTTTACTGTATAACTTGGAATCCACGTCCAACAGACTTATAGGCTGATAATTGTTGGGATCTTGCTTATCACCCTTCTTGTATATTGGGACAACTACACTCTGTTTCCAGCCTGATGGAATTATCCCTGTGTTATTGATTTGGGTGAAGACCTTAGCCAGAATTGGGGCCCACCAATCAGGAAAATTTTTAAATATTTCAGGGGGCATCATATTTTCACCTGGGGCTTTATTCAGTGCAAGGGATGCTATCAACTTTTTTATCTCAGACTCTGATACAGGGAACCAGTGGGGCAAACAAGTAGTTTTTAGAGCAATGGGAGAATGATGATCTACATTTATGTCTCCATAGAGTTTACTAAAGTGGCTATACCATTGCTGTGATGTAATATGTCCGACAATGACCGGTCTAATCCTGTTCATGCCTGAAGCAGTAATATCCCAAAACTGCTTTTCGTTTTTTTCTGAGACAGCCTGTGCTAATTGTTTCCATTGTGATCTGACATATGCGTCCTTTTTTTGTTTTAGAAGTGCCTTATAAGATTGTCTCATAAAGGCTAGAAAGTCAGGAGAGATGTTATCATTATTTCGGAGTACCTGTCGAGAGCAGCTCATTAATGCTCTCCAGGCATTTCGGCATTTCGTATCAAACTACCTGTTAATTACTACTTTGTTGGGATTAAATTGTTTGTTACTCACCAACTTGGGCCTAAGTTTTTGAATTATAGTTTGGAAAACATGCAAGATATCCGAGTTAGTATTTAGGATAACATATTGTAAAGACTTAAAGATGGTACTCTCCAATGTCTGAGAGATTGAGGTGCCTAAATTGATTGACCATCGTATTCTCTGTTCTCCTATATGAATTCCATTTAAATTTTGATGTATACTTAGGGAATAGAGCAGCCCAAAATTGAATAGTAATGACAGTGGGAAATTATCACTTTCAACCCGATTAACAACTTCTAATCTACAAATATCAGGTATCAGATTTACAGAGGCTATTATGTAATCTATCGTACTTGCTCCCCTAGTGGTGACATAAGTAAAAGGTCCCGATGTCAGATCACAATGAGTTCCATTAAGACATTGTAGTCCATGCAAAGAAAGGACTTCTACTAGCTTTAAACCAGATTTGTTAATATTTATGTCTTGAGAGACTCTAAAAATGGAGACACCATGAGCTGCCGGCCCATGATTAGTGCTCTCCACTTGCCTTAGATCATTTCCAATTCTAGCGTTAAAATCTCCACACATTAATAACTTTGTGGAAGGATATTGATTTTCCAGAGAGGACAAGGTTTCAGATAAGCCATCCCAGATATTATTAGGGCCTACATTCTTTGCTAAGTTAGGTGGAAAATAGATATTTATACAGATTAAGGAACCAAAATGCTTGCTCTTAATCAGCAACACTTGTATACATTGCGGAAATACACTAGTTATTGGATGGATCTCAGCATGCAAGTCGACTGAGATAAATATTGTGAGTCCGCCACTGCCACGGCCTCTTGTGCTGGTTTTAACTGCAGGGACAGAAAATGCTTGAAATCCATGAAGAGATGGCAAATTAGTTTTGAGAGCCCATGTCTCTTGTAGGCAAAGGATTTTAAAGTTTTGGAGGTAATTTACAAAATCTGCCTGATAGAATTTGTTTCCCCAACCCATAATATTCCAGCATAGCAAGTTTAATTGTCAAGTTGATGTAGTCAAGGCTCTGTCATCGTCAATATTCAGAGATTCTGTTTGAGCTGTGCCTTTTGAATTGTAGAATGGTTCATGTAGGGAAGGTGTAATATTAGCCCTCTTAGGTTCTAAGAGCTGCATTGTAGTTGTGAAGTCTTTTTCATTCATTAATAGTAGAGTGTCAATAAGATTCTTGGGCGGGGCCCTCTCCGTATCGCGGACTTCTGCAGTAGTTATTGAATTCAACAATGGTAAGGCCAGATCTTTAGTGGTGTGCAGCATATTTTTGAGATCGTCCACTCTAGAAGCAAAGTCATTTTGTTCAACATTAATTATTGAGTTCCTTGAATCTATAGTTTGTTTTTCTGTGAGTTGTCTCTCAGTCCTGATGTTGGAGATTTCAGTTGAACCTGGTTTTAATACGTTTCCTTTGGGGATTCCTTTAGAGGATGTCAAGCAGGTCTTATTTTGCTCTGTGAGCCCCTCCCTATTGTGCTTGTAAGGAAATAGAGGGGCTATAGTTTGATCTCGGAAGACCCGTGCTGGAGTTATTTGAAAGTTGGATAGAAAGGGTTTCATTTTTATCAACATAAGGGGAATTGTAGATTGATCAAAGGTTAGCAAAATGCGCTTGTGAGCTAATGCACTAGGTAGCCATTCCACAGCAAGAATATCAATATCATAGGGGGTACCTGTAATAATTGGCTCATCGAGGTTCTAATAGCTCTTTTTGACCCCCATCTGCCGTTATTTATTCTATTGTAGGCAATTTGCAGCATAACTTGGTTCTCTTGTAGAGTCCTGGTACATACTCTTTTTCCCTTCTCCTTGGATGGTAAGTTACCTCTAGAGTCATATATGGTGAGATTCCCCATTTTACTAGATGTTGCTCTATTGGTGCAGTCCGAATTCTCTTTTATCACTGTTTGTTTCTGTTTAAAGGTCTCAATAGAATGTTTGAGAAGTTCCACCTGGTGCATGATTTTCCCTAGACGTTCGTAAATTGAAATAACAGTATGGGCTGTTAAAAGACACTGTTTGGTCACAAAATCAGGAGGATTTAATTGTTGTTTAGTGAAGTGTTTCTTTTCCGTATCTGTCAGTTTTTCCCAGATGGACTCATTTAGCTCTAAGGACACTTCTTCATGAGAGACAACCGTCTCGTTTCTGAAAGATACTAAATGTTCGGATAGAAGTTCATTTTCTTTATCTAACGGGAAGAATCTACTGACAGTTGGAATTGTAAACTCCAGATTTGAGTATACAGGTGTAGTTGAAGTGCTTAGAGTTTCCTCATTAACTAATAAGTCGTCAATCTTGAGTTGTTTGGAGGCCTTATTATGTTTGTTTATATCAGGGCTTGTTCTAAGACGTTCTTTGATGCCCATCTTAATAGTTGCACCAAGACAATGAGGATCAACAACAAGCAATATTACAGGCCTCAGAGAAATAATAGATAACGGCACAAAGAGGGTACTTCAAAGCTCATTAAAAATACCTCCTATCTTACTGGTGCCTTTTTCCTTCAGTGCCATAGAATAAGAATAAAAATTTAAAATAGAAATAGAAATATAAGGGTTTATAACAAACCTCAACTACAAAGTATAGATTTTTTTTTCCTGTTGTTTAAAAAATAAAAATAAAAATAAAAATAAAAATAAAAATTCAATTATTACTTTAGTGAATGGGGCCACACTAGATCTCTAGCGTCTCCTCCACCACTTATTAGCCCTTGGCAACCCGTGTGCCAGTCCGTGGAGGGCCAAAAAAAAAAAAAAAAAAAACAACCTTTGGAAGGGGTGGGTGGGGCTCAAACTCCCCCCTCACAGGCACTACCGCTACTCCGCCGCCGCTCTGCGGCCCTGGAGGGCCTAAAAAGAAACCTTTGGGAGGGAGGGTGGATGGGGCCCAAACTCAACCCTCACGGGCGCTATCTCTGCTCCGCCGCCGGGCCCTTTTTATAGGCCCTGTTCTTCTTCCGGCCGCTTGGCCGCCTGCTGGGGGGGAGAGTGCAGTTGGGGCCCTAGCGTGGCCTCCTGCTCGCCGCCGCCGTCGTCACCACCGCCGCCACCCAAAAAGGCTTGTTGGGGCCTTTTTTATAGGCCCGGTTCTTCTTCCGGCCGCTTGGCCGCCTGCTGGGGGGGGAGAGTGCGGTTGGGGCCCTAGCGTGGCCTCCTGCTCGCCGCCGCCGTCGTCGCCACTGCCGCCCGAGTATGAATTTATCTTTCCCTTGTAACATGAAGGTATACTTCAGATAAAAAAGTAGATGTGTTTCTGGGTCTTACTTCTTTAGGTGAAACTGGTACCAGAAGCATAAATAACATGGAAAGAATAAGGCTAGTTTTCTCCATTACAGAAAAGAAGAGCAATTTGACTTCTTTCAGGAAATTTACTGTTCATAACTAACTTTATGTACATGTGAAATGAAACACCCAGACAGTGATGTAGACTTGAATTGATTGATTCAGACTCAGGTCGGATTCAAGTCACTTCAATGACTCAATTTGCATTCAACTTAGCAATAAATGACTCATTGACTTGACTCACAACCTGTATATTTGAGTGACTGAGGGGCTCATGTGGACGGCTCTGGGCCACCTCTGCTAGTGGTGGATTGGGGCCACGGCAACCCCATGCCATGGCCCAGATCTTTTCTTTTGCTGCCCCCTAAAAGAGAGGCAAAATGCCACTCCTTTTAGGGATTGCAAAAGGCCGCCCTAAGAACCAGCGCGACAGCTCTTCCATGCCTTTTCGGTGCAGTGTGTCCACACACTGTGTCGGGAGGGCATCCTGCCACTGTGTGCCATGCAAACGGGCATGTGGCATCAAAACTGCATTGGGGTGGGGTTGGGGCAGCCAGTGGGTGGATGCCTAGCCCCAACTCCACCCCCAGGCCAGCCCTTTAGGCAGGTATGCAATGCCCCTGACTTGCTGGCCAGAAACATCACGGAATGAAAACTGGTCTGCTGAGTAGACTTAAACCCCTGAAGACCAGAGTTCAGGCTGTGTTTCTTATAAGGGAACAGCAAATATGTTAGAAAATGGTCTTGAGATGGAAGGATCCTTCTAAAGCTTTTCCATATTGCTTCTCTCAGCAGCCACAACTCTCAGGAAATAGACCTGTCTCCCCAAGCACTTGTGTGACCAAGACCGACCTGCCTCGTACAGTACAGACATAATATTCCTCTGCTCTTTCAACCATTTTAAATTATAATCAGAACCCACTGATTTGATGTGTGATCAAAAGAGTGGACCATGTGCTGAATATGCCCACCACTCATTTCCCCCCTTTTAAAGTTGGCTCCCAGACATGAGACTTGATTTGAGACTTGACTTGAAAGTATCCTGCAGAGACTTGAGACTCAGCTTGAGACTTGAAGGTAGAGATTTATGATTCGACTTGATACTTGGAGTAAAAAAATTGAATACATCACTGCAACCAGTCCAGGTAAGCCTTGCATAAGTTAAAAAAACAAAAACTCACCCACAACACTTTGAATCTTATAGAAACCACCTGAAAGCTTCCAAAATGCATCCCAAGATAATTTCCTCGAAATATCCTTCACTTTTGTTATGATTTCCATTTAGGTGGTGAAACTTATACATCTTTGATTTTTCAACATGCCAGGGGAGATGATGAGGCAAGTTAACCTGCTTTTTTCTTTTGTTTTTGTGTTGCTCTTCAGACATGCTGAGTACATGATTCTGGAGGCAGCTGTTTATGTTGCATGTTAAGCACACACACCTACAGTAGGACCACCAAGAGTAGAATCCTGCTCTTTGCTAGGTCAAACTTTATTGCATTGTTTACTGCCACTGCTGCAACCCAACACTGAAAGCCTGTCTTTTCCCAGTCTTCCATCACCATCTCCCAATACCAATGCTGCAAAAAATCTTCCAGCTAGATAGAAAACAAGAAGGTTTTGTTAAGAGAGTTATGTCTATATTAAGGACCCAAGCCTGCTGCTGTTCAGTGCTCCTGTATTCCTGTGTGCCCACAAAACCAAGGTACACATCTTGTTCCAAGGTTTCAGACTAAACTTTCTTTTGGTAACTGTGTTAGATTATCTGTACTCAAAAATCTCTTAAAGTCAATGTGATGAAATATTAATCTATCTTTATAAAATTAGAATCATTAATCCACATGTTGGCAAACACAGAGTAAAGAGCAGAAGCTATTTAGGCAATGTTATGGTAGAGATAGGATAACATTCAAGCTCTGTACTGTGAAAGAAAATATGGCTCTACATATGTCTGCCTTTACTGCAAATTAAAGAAAGTACTGCAGTAATGATTACAAATAATTTTAATGCAGAAAGAAGAGGAATGATTTTGCCTCCTAAATAGTAGTCTTTAATGCATGAAGATCAACAGGGATTTCAAATGGGATAAGATTATACTTACTCATCTTTCCTGTTGATAATAGGCACTGCACAGAGCAATGCTTCTAAGGAAGCATTGTGTCAAAAATCTATTTGGTCTCTTCCTGCTAGCATCTCATAGTACCTCTTTATTAAGTCTAATTTAAAAAAAAACATGCTGAATGTGATTTATCTATTCCTTGCTGGTGTTATCAGAATGAAAAAGGGACCACCACTGGCAGTGGCGTGCTTTTTTCTTGACAGCAAAATGCACACAGCATCTCATCCTTTCCACTTAGGCATGGCATGCTGTTTACCTGTTGCTTTTAAAGGTTCATCAAGCACTGTTGCCACCTCAAAGTTAAATAGGGCATTTTAAAAAATCAGTTTTTATCTTTGGCTTGAAAGTGATACCATGTTTAAAAATATTGTGGCACTTACTTGGTTATAGCTGCATTTGCATCTAGTAAAGCTTTGGCCAGTGATGTCACTAGGGTTGGTGTCACCCATGGTGTCACCCCTCCCATTGACCTCCTCCCATTTCACACCATACAGAATCCTTAGCAATGCTTTTTTACACTAATATTATTCATAAATTGTAATTCCCATATACCACAGAATGTAATACTAATAGTTGTGACATAAACAACTATCAAAATTAAAATTATACTTTCAAATTACAATATCATATGCACAACCTAAATGTATTTACATATACATGGTAAAGATTTGGCTAAAATGTGATGTTTTAAAAGAAAATTAAAAAAAGAATTTTTTTTGAAAAAATAAAATCTAAAATTTTGAAATGTGAAACTTAAAAAAATCTGGAGCCTCACCTTTCTCCTCCCACTGAGCTTCACCCCACTCCCATTCTGTCTAAAAGCATTTTAAAGGGAATCAGATGAATACCACAGCCCGTTTTTAAAATTGTTCCTGCCAAAAGGTAGGTATTTGAGGAGCAGTGGTGTCATCCTCCCCCTTAGAATGTCATCTGGTGAAATCCACACACCCCTAGTGACACCACTGTCTTTGGTGTGTTATTTATTTATTTAATGTATAGCCCACTGTTCTCTCAGCATAGAACCCAAAATCAGCTTTAATGTGAATTAAAACAAAATACAGTTACCAGAAAGGACAATACAAAAATTAAAACAAAGCCAATTAAATATGGAATCATTATAAAACATTAATTTAAAACAATTTTTAAAGGCCTTTAAAATATAGTAGCAAAACTACAATACAATACACCCCACTGAAAACACCTTCTGCAAGAAACTGTTAACATTCAAAGGCATGGATAAACTGAGAGGGGATGAACTGTTCACCATAGAAGGAAATTTCACAGCCTGGAGGCAGTCACCAAGTAGGCTCTCTCCTGTGCCATCACCAAACATACCTGTCATGGTGGGCAGACCAAAAGAAAGCCTCCCAAGGATTTTAACAGGCAGTTATAAAATCTTAAGAGTCTTTCTTCACAATGTATTAATACAAGAGAATTCCCCATTCCAGCTCTTGAACAATCAATGGCTAATTTGAGTTGATAGACTGGAGAAGGTCATCTAGAGATTGATGAGGAGTGTCTCTTGGTTTGTTTGTTTGTTTGTTTGTTTTTAAACAATCCAAATTTACCAAAAATTGAAAAAATTGAATGTGGGAGGAAGCAAAACAAAGATTTCCCCATGCCCAACATCATTGTCTCATTATATTAACATGTTTTTGTTCTTCTCCAGTGAGGAGATATTTATCCTCAGTCAGAATCACCCAAAAAAAGGGGAGCAACAGCAGGAGCAGAATGCTGCATTTCCCAGGATGAGACCTTCTTTCCTATCTGTACCCTCATTCCAGGAGGTCCATCCTGGCATAGATCTAGCTGTTTCCCCAAGTGCAGTGATATCACTAAGGGTGTGGTGGTGGGGGAGTTCAGAGCACACCAGGTGACATCATCAGAGGAGGTGACACAAGGCAGCAGAGGGACATCCCAAGGTCCATTCCCCCCAAAATAAAGAGGGGGTACTTTTCTTGGCATGCTGCTCCCTCTTTCTCCCATTGTCCTGGGTGTATGTGTGTGTTGTGACTTCCTCTTTCTTTAAGAGTGGACTTCCTTTCTTATTTAAAAACTTTTCTTGTTCAGTGGGATGTCTTGTTTTTGCTGTATTGGCAGGGGAGCAACAGCAGGAGCAGAATGCTGCATTTCCCAGGATGAGACCTTCTTTCCTATCTGTACCCTCATTCCAGGAGGTCCATCATTCCATCACTGGCTGACACCAACCCTAGTGATGCCACTACCCAAGTATCAGTTTAAAAAAACATTTTTTATTTGAATGGGCTTTGGGAAATAAGTAAATATTAAACTTTTTGCTTTCCCTCCATGCTGTGGCACAACCCTGGAAGAAACTGACCTATTAGGATAGTGTATGAACAGAATTTTGGCCAAGGATTCCCCCCCTCTTTTTTTTTTTTTTTTGTCATCAGGGCTTTTGCAAATTTGTGTGAACTGTATCTGTGCAAAATGAAGGTTCTTCCAACACAACAAGCATAGAATGACCAAGTGACAGTTTTTTAAAACAAACAAACAAACAAACAAACAAACAAAGATGTTTGTGTCATTTCTGACTTATGGAGACTCTAAAGAGAACATCATGGAAATTTCTTGAGCAGATTTCTTTAGAGAGGGGTTTTCCTCTCATTGCCTTCCTCTGAGAGGATGTGACTTTCTCAAGTTCACCTAGTAGGTTTCTATTCTCCGTGGGTTTCCATTCTCAGCAGGGATTTGAACCCTGATCTCCAACATCACAATACAGTGTTCAAACTAATACACCACAGTAGGTTTAAAAGAAACCTTGGTTGCTTTTAACCTTCAAAAGTTTATGAAACAAAGAAGCACTATCCTTTGCACATCTACACAGTTTTGCATCATTGACATTTTGTTTAATTTGCACACATTCAAAAATTATTCAAAATCATTCAAAAAATACTGAGAGCATCACAAAATATTTCACTCTTTTTTAAAGCAAGGAGACTAATTTTGGGGTTCTTCATCATTGAGTGTGTGTGAGGGCTTACACCTCTATTCCAGGGCAACTTTGAGGCACACAGGGGCAAGCAGGTGACATTGGATGAGGAACAATGGATGGGAAGTTTGTAAGTAAGTATATTAGTTAGTTAATTCTCTTTACAAGAAACTTCCTTTGCCCCTCCCAAGGATTAAACTTCTTAAGCACTGAACAAGAAAACTTGCGCAACATAATTAAAAATGAGAAAGAACATTATTCAATTTATATAAGTTGTATCACAACTGATTAAATGTGTTAGAACACTGAAGGGATGTCATAAAGTCACTTACTCATAAGTAGTCCTGCTGTCTTGTTAGCATATATGGTGTACGCATACATGACAGCACAGTTACATTTTCATTTCATAGTTCAAGACACATCCATTTAACTTCTTTATTAAACCATGCACCCTGAGAGTGCTGAGAAGATTGTTGAAAAAATGATGATGTCCATATATTCAATTTAATCAAGTTTTGATTTGTCGAGCTGTAGGTAACCATATTCTTTACCCCTTACCACATTTTTATTATAATTTATTTAGTATTTTAATCACTTCTCTGCCCAGAAGTCCCCCAAAAGCAATGTGAATAATGATATACAAAAACATTATTTAGATTAAAAACAATTTTAAAAAACAGGTTTTAGAACCTGCTTTTAAAAGCTGAAGGCCAAATGGAGTCATACAATTTTAGCTGCATACTGGAACCTCAATAACTGTTCAAATTAAGGTAGGAGCACAACACCACATTAGTAATGCAATCATGTACAGGTCTACTAAGAAGCCTCAAAGTTGAGTGGGGCTTACTCTTCGGTAAGTGGATATAGTTTGTTGTTGTTGATGTTGTTGTTGTTGCATCTCCAAGTCATTTTTGACTTGCCAACCCTATGTCAAACCTATCATAAGGTTTTCTTAAAGAGTTTCTTTGAAGGGGGTTTGCCATTGCCATCCTCTGAACCTGAGAGAATGTGATTTTGTCACCAAGTTAGTTTTTATGATTGAGCAGGAAGTCGAACCCTGATCTCTAGAGTCATAGTCCAATGCTGAAACTACTACACCACACTGGTCCTTAAGTATGGCAGCTTAAGTTGAGTACAAGATTTCTGTGCCCCAAAGAGGCAAATAAGGTGCTGGTGAAAGGTCTTTTGCTTTTCCCCACTAGTGCAGCACTTTGATGGGAGCAATTGTTTTTGTCATCTCACCTATATGTACATCAAACAGTTGGGCATCATTTATTCACTATTAACCCTAACAAACAGAAAGCTAAAACCCTATGCACGGATATATGCTATTGTTTCAGCACAGCATAAATATTTACTGCCAGAACCACATTACACAAGCCCTATACTGAATACCAACAAAGCACAAGATATGTGGCTCAATGATCAGTGTGCCTGTCTGGCTACCCATTGTGTCACTGCACTGTGGAAATTGCAATGGTAATGCATAGATGTAATGTGCATTCATATGCCATACTGTGTACTTTAATGCACTATGACATTTTCAACTGACATACACATTTCTGCTTCTTCTTCTGTCAGCAGGATATGACCATTGTGCCTTGACAAAAGAAAAAAGTACTCCACATGGACAGTGCAACTTACATCTGTGTATGTCACTAAGAGGATACTGGCCATTGTCACATCTCAGAGTGCAAAAATTAGAGCAAGTAACAACCTCTGTTCCTCAGAACTGGTGTCACAGTGAGTCCCACTCACCCAACTATTTTCTTCAAGATGGCAGCCCTGGGTTTTCTGATCCCACCACTGTCACCAAATTGTGAAGAGAACCACTGAAACTGCTTACTTATCTATCTTTTAAACTTTCCTCCTTGGATGAAAGCACCTGCTCCCATTATCACCAATTTGTGATGTACCAGACCACTTTTATTTTTATCTAGGGATTTAGGGGCATTGCAGACCAGCCTAAAGGGCCAGCCTGGGGGTAGAGTTGGGGCAGGGCAGCTACATGCCGGCTACCCCAACCCCACCCCAATGCCATCCTGATGCCACCCATACACACGGTGTGCAGTGTCAGGATGCCCTCCCGGTGCAGCGTGTAGACACGCTGCGCTGAAAGGGCACAGAAGAGATGCGGTGTCGGCTCTTAGGGCAGCATTCTGCTGTCCATAAAATGAGCAGCATTTTGCCACTCTTTTAGGGGCAGCAAAAGGAAGGATTGGGGCCACGGCATGGGGTTGCCGTGGCCTCAATCTGCTGCTAGCAGGGGCGACTCACAGCTGCCTGTCGGTATAGCCCCTTACTCCCCAAATTTGGTTTCTTTGATTCTTAGTAGTGTGAATATTTATTCCAAGTTCAGACAAGCTTGTAATTAAATAACAGTAAAACTTTATTGGAATGATGGTTAACAATGTTTCACTTTTTCAGTTATTATGTTATATATACTTGTTCTTGTTACAATTTGGTACCCAACTCTCTCTCTAAAGAACAACAGTTACTCTCACTTAGGACTCCCTCACAGTCCTAAACTTTTTTTATCTTCCCAACTTCTTATTGGAGTATTATATGGATTGTGGGTTATTGTTATCATTTTACATATTGTATTTTATATATTGTATTTTTCTATATTGTTTTATATCTTTCTGTAATCCCACCTCGATCTGTAGGGAGAGGCGGGAAAATACAAATAAAAACTATTATTATTATTCCTATACTAGCAACTCTAACTATATCTCAGAAATTCCCTCACTTGAAGTTCTGTACTAGAGCTAAGTCCCTCCTTTCTGAACTTTGGCCCTCACAGTCCCTTTCTTTTGGACCGTTATCCATCCAGACCTGGTCTGACTCTAACTGTTAGCAACAGAATTCTTTATTCACTACAGCTCACAATTCTATTTGCTGTTGCCAGCTCACTCTTGATTGGCTGTTGGTCTGCTGGCCCAACTCTATCTTCTCTCCACACACCTCCCCCCTTAAAAAGGTCATTGACACATATAAGCTCCTTTTCCTCTTTAAATATGTAATTATTATCACTTTAATATAATATGGCATCCCTCCCTAATTGCAGAATTGAGATCCACGGTCTCACTCTTTGCAGACTGTGACAGGAGAGGAACAAAATGGTGCATGTGCCCATGGCGCACGTGGCCATTGAAATCAATGGGACCCCAATATTGGTGATTTTTCCAATTCACAGGGGTGTCCAGAACGGATCCCCCATGAATCGAAAGTGATGACCGTACAAGTTTTATCTTCTATTTCTATTATTTTGGTGACACTTTTACTTTATCAATAACCATTACCTAGTTATGTATCTTCTAGAGTTCTCTGTAAACTAACAGCAATTATACATTTCCCTTTAAATATACTTTCAATATTAATTTCATTTACTAAATATCATATTTATCTAATAAGATTAATATATTTATATTATAAATACAACTCATATCTACACTTTATTGCTACCACTTCAAATATATTACAACTTAAATTTAAATCATTAATATGCTTTTCTTAAACTCAATACCAAACATTTTCAATTTTCTGACCTCTCTCTCTCAGTGATAAAGGATTATCCTTAAGTACTTTTCCCTGTATTCAGTACGAGTCTGAAATTTTTTCTTTCCCCATTATACTAATGGCATACAACAATCTATTTGCTTTCCAATCTATTATCACATTTACACCATTGTCCTCAGGAATTTTCACTGGATCAGTTATTTTTACCAGTCACAGAATCACATTTCATTGCATGGTAAAAAGTATATTTTTTTCAGTTTTGTTGAATCTGGTCCTTTGTTTATGTTGTATAGTCTCTCTCTTTTCTCTAACACCCTGTAAAACATCTCTTAAAGATGTTATCTGTTTTTGTACATACGTTATCACATTCCCAGGTTTTTCCTTATCTGTTGGATCTCCTTTCTTTGTTGGTTGATGTCTTTCATTATCCAACTCCTGTCTGTCTGTCTTTCCATCATCACTGTTACGCTGGACAGCTAAGTCTAGAGATATTAGCATGTTTTTTATATACATGACAACACGTTTCAGTTCTTCTTTCTCAGGGTTCTCCCAATCCTTTTGCAATCATTTGACCTCTAGGGTTGCACTGCTTAGTTGCCAGGTTAACAATTCTTTGTTAGTGTCCAATTTAATATATAGCTTCCAAGTAGCTATCAGATCTGGAAGTTCAGAAACTTTATTCAGCTAGGATTTATGAATTTTCTTTTTCATTTTCATAAGTTGCTGTTGTGGTTTTTATTTTTAACTGCCTTCGTGTCAATCTCATCCATGGCAACCCTATGGATGAGACATCTCCAGGCCCCCCTGTCCTCTACTGTTCTGCCCAGCTCCTACAAGCTCATATTTGTGGTCCCTTTAATATTAAAGTCCATCCATCTAGCATGTGATTTTCCTCTCTTTCTACTTCCCTCCACCTTTCCTAAAATTATTTTCTGTTCCAATGATTCATACCTTCTCATGATGTGTCCAAAGTATGACAGTCTAAATCTTGTCATCTTGGCTTCCAGGGATATTTCTGGCTTGATCTGTTCTAGGAGCCATTTGATTGTCCTTTTGGCTGTCCATGGAATCCTCAGCTCTCCAGCACCACATCTCAAATGAGTTGATTTTCCTCCTGCCTTCTTTCTTGATCGGGGCCGAGGAGTGCGGCTACCTTGGCCCCAATCCGCGGCTTCTCGGGGCAGCCTATGGCCACCCGTCTGCTTAGGGCCTATACCCCAGAAATTCCCTCACAGTTGGAGTCAGACTGGGTCTGGATGGGTAACAGTCCAGAAGAAAGGGACAGTGAGGGCCAAAGTTCAGAAGGGAGGGACTTAATTCTAGGACAGAACATTTTGGAAATGCAGTTCAACACTTTGGATATTTCCTCTACATTTATTTTTTATTTTTTATTTTTTGGACTAAAAGCTAGGGTAGATTTACCTAAGTGACATCAAAACCACCAGCTTCCACTGAGGTTTGGGTAATTCTCTATCCTTTCACACAAGCAGGTGAGGATCAGAATGGGTGAGAATAATGGGTGCTGATAGTGGCATCACTAGTGCTGGTGTCACTGTAGTGTGGTAACTCATGCTGCCTGGCATTCCCAAGCCACCTCTCTCTGTCAGGCAGGCCACCTCTGCTGTGGTGGGGGTGGGCTACTCCTGAGACCCCACAGCCTTTTCTGCTGTTGAATGAGTGGGAAAGGGAAGTGACTCACTTTTCTGCCTGGCCATCAGACCCACCAGACCCAGAAGCCAGCCACTTGGCATCAGTGGCTACTGGTGAGGGTGGGCTGCTGCTATTGTTCAGCACCTTTTAGTTCACTCAGCCTGTAGCTCTGCCAGAACTAGGCAATGGCTGCACACCCACCAATGAATGGCAGAGGTGCCCTGGTTAGTGAAGGGGAGCAGCCAGAGTGGGGTTTTGGGATGCATAGGGGTGCCTGATGCACTGGTGTTCACCCCCCTCTAGGGTATCACCTGGTGCATTCTGGACCCCTGGATCTACTTGTTGGATAGCAATCATCAGGAAAACACTTCTGGTAACAATGCAAGCAACATGCTTATACAAACATCAGATTAGAAGAGGGTTTTTTTTTTCCTGGATTTTTGAGAGTTCCAAAATACAGCAACTAGTTCTGCACTTTGCAGACTAACCTACAGGCTGGCACCTTAAACCATCTGGTAGATTTCACACCTCTTCTGCTGTTGTGATGCAATTCTTGGCAGACAAAAGGTGTCAAAAGTACATTTATTCTATAAGATTGTTTTTTTTTTAAAAAAGAAAACAACAAATGCAGAAATGGAACACAATTATGGGTAAAAACATGGCTTGTATCAGAAATAGACAGATTTGCTTATTCTTATGGAATTAAAAATACTGCTTAGAAGTGTGTAGGGATGATGGGAGTTGTCATGCAAGGCTGGGAAGGGCTGGGTTAGAATATCTATAAAAGCTTCCAGAGTGCGTGCTGCATACTTCTATGAAGCTATTAAAGGCACAAGACCTCTGTCCTGGCTCAGTTTTGTAAAGTCAGCCCTCAGTATCCATGGGGTATCTATTCCAGACCCCCCCATACCAAAATCTGTGGACCCTCGAGTCCCATTGATCCCAATGGCAGAGTGGTCACACAGCCATGCCACCACTGGGTACAGTGGGACTGAAGTCCTCCCTTCCTCCCTTCTTTCTCCTTCCTCACCCTCTGCGGCTTTTTTTTACCAGGCTTGGCTTCAGGGCTGGTTCAGAGGTGGAGGCTGAAGCCCCCTCAGCCAGAGGGACCTAGAGCTGGGACCAGGACTTGGGTCTCACCCCCTCCCCCCAACCCAACACTCAGGATGGAAGCTTCAGGCTCCAAGACCCAGCCCTGGTGCCAGCTCCCTCTGGCCGATGGGGCTCCAGTGCCAAAGCCAAGCCTGAGGCAGAAATCTTGGAGGGGAAGAGAGGGGCACTTGCATGCAGCACCATTGGGGACTTCATGGGCTTGCCATCTGAAGATGCTCTGTGCCATTTATGGCAAGTCCACATGTACTGAGGTCCAATTGTAGTTGTAGTTCTGTGCCTGTCTACACTACTGCAGAAAAGAACTGATGTGAAATCTTAGGTCTCTTACTTGCATGTTAAAATAGCTTATATACTGGCATTTCCAATTACAGCTCACTTTTCAAACCTTTAGTATTCTGTACCAAAATGAGGAGTCTACAAATGCCTTCTCCTGTCAAGAACTCAACTATATAAGCAGTATAGAATTTGCTTTGCACACATATGGGAGATGAAGCAATTATATTATTCACCATGATTATACAGATACCACATCCAGAAAATAGTAAAAAATAATAAATCACAATGATGTATTGCTTTTATTGATTCACAGGCCCACTTTGTATGATCTGATTTGATAGACTTCATTGGAAAATAACAACAGCGCCTGTTCATTAGCATCACTTAATCAGTGAAGCTATTAATTATGAAATGAGAAGATGCACTGTATTTCATCATTAGAGCAAATACAATTAGGTTGAACAACGACTTGTAAAATCAAACAAAAACAGAGATCATAAAAGCACCTATTTGCTATAGAAGAAGTGGGATTCCCCCCCCCCCATTGACTGCATGATAACTTCCTTCCATTTCTTTCTTTCTGTCATGACTGACAAGAATCTCATCTTTTAGGTAGCATGTTAATGGCACCAATTATGAAATATTCCTCTAGTTTTTTTTAATACACACACACACTTTTTAAACTGATCTTAGCATGCCATCTTTACTTTATCCACATATATAGACATATAAAGCCTATACAACTGTGTGAAACTTTTACATGGCTCACTTATTGAGCCAATATGATCTCCAGGAGCACCAGGATATGTAATACAGTTGCATAATCATTTTTACTCTCATCACTGCTGAGATGTAGCACAATAACATGACAATAGCCAAAGATGTAGCTGAACCCATCTGCTTTAAAGATGCCACACTAACAGGTCATTTGTATTATTCTTGTGATTAAATATAAGTAAAACATGTTGTATCCTTTCCTGTCTATTTTGCACAATCCATCTCTACAAACACAGCAAAGATGTTTAAAGTGACAGGAATTTTATTTACTTTATGTGCTGGGTGCATTTATATCCTTCATTTCCTTGAAGAACTCAAGGGTGGGTACATCTCCCCACTTTATCCTTACAACTACCTGTGAGGTAGGCTATGCTAAGATAAAAGAACTGGGCAATGTTGACCCAATGAGTTTCATGACTAGAGGAGGCAAAAACCTGGAGCTTCCAAATCTGAGGCCAACACTGAGACCCTAGAGTCTGATCCTGTGCAAACTAGTAAACTAGTGCTTCTGAAATGCAATTTGCAGGCATGTCCTATAGATCCAGTAGCATTAAATGTAAATGTTAAGTGTTAAGTACTCAAATATACTTCTTGGTGGCCAGAGATTCAGATTTTACTTTTGACAAATTAAACATTCACACTTTCCCTTTAAGACATGCAGAGAAGTGAAGATGGTTGCCTTTGAAACATGCAAAGAACTAGATGCCTGGTGAGATGATAATTGTTTTATTATATTTCTATCCTGCTCTTCCTCCTCAAGTCATTGTGCCACCTGGTTGCCCATTTTTATTTTCACAGCTTGTGTTTGATCATTTCCTCACCTCAAGGTGATCACAATACATAGAGAAGGTGTTGAAGGTTTGGGAGGACAGTAGACTAAATATAATCTTACAGTGGAAGAAAGAAGATGTGTCAAACCATAGTCTTGGGAAAATCTCAGAAGAGTAGGACCAGCATCATGCTGCTGGAAGATACTGGCATAACCTCTGGTTACATTGGTGCTGGGAGGTTTTACTGATATTGTGGAATAAGGTGTTGAGTACTATTTTCCACAACAATATCTGATTTGGGGCTTGTAGTCCCAACCCTTTCTGGCCACCAATTAGGGTTGGAGATATGGCTGAGTTCATATAGATGAAGGTGCAGCCTTGCTCTGGGTTTGTGCCTTCTACCAATCTGTATTTAGCTGTTGTGTACTCTGAATCTGCAGAAGAATATCCTTCATCAAAGCTGTAAGTACACTTGTGTAAAAGTTTTTAAATTTTAAATTTTTAAATGAAACTTTTAATTTTTTAATTTTGAAAAAAATATTTTAAAATATCACATTCTACCAATTGTTCACTTCACCCACATGTAACTTTGTATTTTAAGAAATGCTGTGTATATGATATTGTAATTTAAAGGTATAATTTTAATTTTGCTCATTATTTATGTCACAACTATTATTACATTCAGATATACAGGAATTGTAATTAATGAGTAAAATCACTACAATTCCCCCCCCCCCCCAAGGATTCAGTATGGTGTAGTTATGGGAGCACATCAATGTGGGGGTAGCACCATGAGTTCCTGCACCAGGTGACACCAAACCTAGTGATCCCACTGCTTCAAGATGCTATTTGATACTACAAGATGCTGTTCAAGGAACTGCAAACCCATGCAGCCATCTTAGGAGTCATATGGAATACCATAGTAAGATGCTACCAAGGGGGGTTGCAGACTGCCAGAAATAGTGCAAATTGAGTCCACTTTTAGGGTTAGGGTTAGGGAATCATGGGAAATGTATTTTATTGTGGCACCAGAGCTCTCTGACAGAGAAGGCTCAATGTCTCAGAAAAAAAAACAACAATTCCCATGATTCCCTAGCACTAACCCTAACCCTAAAAGTGGACTCAATTTGCACTATTTCTGGCAGTCTGCAACCCCCCCCCCCCAAGTGTGCAAAAGCTTGCCTCAAAACTGTCATATTCTGAGTTGAAACACTGGCTCATTTGATCAACTGTAGCATTCCTGGTATTTGGCAAAGGGCCTTTCCCAGTATGGTTATCCCAGCTTCTCAAGCCTTTTTAGTGGGAACAAGGGAGAGGGCATTCTTGGTGGCTGCTCCCAGGCTCTAGAACTCATTCAGAGAGGTCAGGATTGCCCCATCCTTGCTCTCCTTCTGATGGCAAGTTAAAACATTTTTGTGCCACCAGGCCTTTACAGACAGTTTAAGGGCCTCTGCAAACGGGTGGCCATGGGCCGCCCTGAGAAGCCGTGGATTGGGGCCGAGGTACCCGCACTCCTCAGCCCCAATGCACCCTTTTTCAGGCCCTGGAAGGAGCACTAAAATAGCACTCCTTCTGCAAGGCACCGAATGTGCACCGCAAGAGGAGTTGGGCGCCTCTTCGGCATCTCTTCTGTTGCAGAGTGTCCGGATGCTGCAGAGGAAGGATGTCATCGGAGCGCCCGTCATGTGGAGCAATGGGCACTCCAATGACGTTTTTTGGAAGGGGTTGGGGCGCCCAGCGTGAGGCTGCCTCTCCCCTTCCTTACCTCCAAGACGGCACAAAGCGTCGTCTGCAAAGGGGGTAAGTTGGGCTCTTAATGCTCTGCAGTGCTGGATTTGAAGGTTTAAGGGTCTGTATATAGTTTTATTTTTATTGTCTTAATGTTTTAATGCTTAGTATTTAACTAATATGTAATGTTTTAAGCACTTGTATGTTTTAATTTGCATTGTATTCTTTTAATGAGTAATGCATTTTAATACTATACCAGTTTAATTCTATTTTAATGCCCACTTTTGTATGTTTTTAAATATATTGTCTTTTAATGTGCAAGCTGCTTTGTGTCCCAGTGTTGGGGGGAAAGCAGGATATAAATACATATCATCATCATCATCATCCCAAATCTATGGGCACTCTATCCATGAAGCATTTCCCAAGTCAATAAGTTAGGAGCTCTCTCATGTGCAGGCGTGTCATTACCTGTAACGGCTTACAACTTGATCAACATTTTGTGCATTAAACTCATCCTTAGTCTTGTTTCCCTTGCATATCATGGAGGATTCAACAACATTTCTTGGAGCTGTGGGAGCACAGTGAACACACAATAGAACACAGAAATCATTAATGTTTCATACAGATCTTGCCTTAGGGCTGCTTGTTCAGGTAAATTGAACCCCTATGCAAATGGATGGGGAATGGTGAAGTTGATTGAGAGATTAATTTAATAAGGAAAACATCTTTTGATTTGACTGTGGAGTTTATTGCACAGCTTTTCAAATTGGCTTACCTTTCCTGGCTTAAATTTGAATTTGGGTGGCATCTTGATATTATTGCAGCAATTTTACTGCTGAATTGGCCACCTGGGTCATCTCAGGTCCATCCCCACTCCCAGGTGCACACTGGCAGCCATTTTCTTAAGCCAGAAAACTCCCGGCTTTGAAAAGAGGCATGTTGAGCACCACTGGGAGCAGGGATGGACCTGGGATGGATCCGGGTGACAGATTTGCTGGCAAAATTGCTGTGATTATATCAGGATGTCACCCAAATTAAAATTTAAGCTGGAAGAGGTAAACCAATTTGAAAAGCAGTATGATAAGCTTCTGTGACTGGTAGCAAAGAGCAAGGGAAAATGTAAACATTATTATAGACAGAACTACACAATAACACCTTCATAGGTAGGTCTTCTGAATAGAATTTGCTTCTCAAAGTGCCTTGCTTTTCTAGCAGTAGGGCCAGATTAGAAGGTTACCTACCTTGGCTTCTAGCCCTTTAAGTGTGTCTGTGAGTTAAGTATATTACCACCACAATTACAAGATTCTCCTTACTTTTAAAGGAAAAAACCCCAGTAAATATTTAGTTCATTTAAAGAAAATATCCTATAGCAGAGCCTGTGATTTTGTTTAATAAAGCTTAGTTGAGCCACAGCAGAACCTGGAAATGATACTTGTAATCTATCTATCTATCTATCTATCTATCTATCTATCTATCTATCTATCTATCTATCATTTTAATTATTTGGATGGGTGGCAGAGAGAGGAAACCCATAGGAGAAATAGCTGTTGTTTTCGTTTGATGTGTTGCAACTAAATCCCTATAGGAAGCATGCCAGGATTGTCAGGCACTGCTAGGAATATCTTGAGTTTAAAGCAAGACTCATAACAAGATTTACCCACAGGGTGAGACTGGGTTGTCACAGCAATGGGTCTTAAGATATTCTATGAAAATGCATTGCTCCATCTGTTTCCTTTCTCTCTATCTCTCCTCCCTCCCCACTTCTTCTTGGCTACAGAGAAAGTTTTGCAATTCTGATCAACCCAACAAGGGAGCTGATATACCAAGAGAGGAAAACAGATTTTTCATTTTGGCACCATTATGTTTTTTTTTTAAAAAATGGCAGTTGAAATAATTATCTGCAACTACAGGCAGCTGATGAATAGCATGTTTAATATATGGATCTAACTGAATACTCTGTAGTTCAGTTAGATGCAGGGGTCGGCAACCTATGGCCTGCGGGCCAGGTCCGCCCCCCCTGAGGCCTTTGGACCAGCCCCCGCCGACCCCCGCTGCCACTGCGCACACAGCCACCACCATTTTTTTTCCAAAATGGAGGCCACGGCTCGTTTGTGCATGCGCAGTACTTCCAGTGTACTGTGCATGCATGTGCGAGCAAGCGCACATGCCGCCATTTCCACCACCCCCACCATTGGCCTGCAGAAGAACGGGGATCCCCGAACTGGCCCCAGGTAAGGGGAACTTGCCGACCCCTGCTGTAGTGCATAGAAAGAATAAAAAGCCAGAGACATCACAAATGGTATGAAAAAACAGAAAAACAGTTTGGATTCCATTTTTTTTTTTTTTGGTGGGTTTTTCAGGCTATGTTGCCATGTTCTAGAAGATTTTATTTCTGATGTTTCACCAGTATCTGTGGCTGGCATCTTCAGAGAATGCTGGCATGGAAGTAAGTGGGATATATATATATATATATATATATATATATATATATATATATACTGTGTGACCCTTGGTTGAGAGAAGGTGATTTACATGTTAATCTGTGTATTGTTCTGTTGTTGAATGGCAAGGCCTCAGGGTGGGAGGATATGCAAGGAGGCATTGTGTCTATTTAATTAGTGATCCCTTTGTTTGCTGGGAAAACCCCTGACCCTGGATGGTTTTTATTTGCGTATGCTAGGTCTTGATTTTGGTGTTTTTCAGTACTGACAGCCAGATTTTGATGTCTAGGTGTTTGTGGATTTCAATGGCTTTCCTGTGCATTCTGACCCTATAGTTGTTGGCATGGTCCAAAATTTCAATGTTTTCGAATAGCATTTTATGCCCAGGATGGTTTATGAGGTGTTGAATAATCATTTTTTTTTTTCTGATACTGCTGATTTTTCTGGCTGACCCAGTCTGCAGTGTCTCTTGTATGTTGGTGAAACATCAGGAATAAAATCCTCTAAAATCATAGAGTTGGAAGCGACCACAAGGACCATCCAGTCCAACCCCCTGCCATGCAGGAACTCCCAATCAAATCATACCTGACAGGTGGTCATCCAGCCTCTGTTTAAAGACCTCCAAGGAAGGAGACTCCACCACTCTCTGAGGAAGTGTGTTCCATTGTCGAACAGCCCTTACTGTCAGGAAGTGCCTCCTAATGGTGAGGTGGAATCTCTTTTCCTGTAGCTTGCATCCATTGTTCTGGGTCCTGTTCTTTGGTACAGCAGAAAACAAGCTTGCTCCCTCTTCAATATGACATCCCTTCAAATATTTAAGCAGGGTTGACATATCACCTCTTAACCATCTCTTCTTGAGGCTAAACATACCAAGTTCCCTAACTTGTTCCTCATAGAGCATGGTTTCCAGACCTTTCACCATTTTAGTTGCCCTCTTTTGGACACGCTCCAGTTTCTCAACATCCTTTTTGAATTGTGGTGCCCAGAACTGGACATAGTATTCCAGGTGGGGCCTGACCAGAGCAGAATACCGTGGCACTATTATTTCCTTTGATCTAGACACTGTACTTCTATTGATGCAGACTAAAATCACATTGGCCTTTTTAGCTGCTGAACCACACAGTTGACCCTTGTTCAACTTGTGGTCTACTAGGACTTCTAGATCCCTTTCACACATAATCTCATTAAGCCAGGTGTCCCCCATCCTCTATTTATGCATTTTGTTTTTCCACCCTAAGTGCAGTACCTTACATTTCTCTGTGTTGAAATTCATTTTGTTAGCTTTGGCCCACCTTTCTAATCTATTAAGGACATTTTGAATTTTCATCCTGTCCTCTGGGGTATTAGGTACTCCTCCTAATTTGGTGTCATCTGTAAATTTGATAAGTATGCCCCCTATTCTTTCATTCCTGTCATTGATAAAGATGTTGAATACCACTGGGCCCAGGACAGAACCCTGTGGCACCCCACTGGTCACTTCTCTCCAGGATGAAAAGGAGTCATTGTTGAGCAGCCTTTGGTTACCTTGTCTATCCCATATTTTTCTAGCTTGTTTGCCAGAATGTCATGGGGAACCTTGTCAAAGGCATTACTGAAATCAAGATAGGCTATGTCTACTGCATTCCCTTCATAAACCAAGCTGGTAATTTTATCGAAAAAAGAGATCAGATTAGTCTGGCATGACTTGTTTTTGAGAAACCCATGTTGACTTTTTGTGATTATGGCATTCCCTTCTAAATGTTCACAGACTCTCTGTTTAATTATCTGCTCTAGAATCATTCCTGGTATTGATGTCAGACTAACTGGACGATAATTGTTGGGATCATCTTTTTCCCCCTTTTTGAAGATGGGGACAACGTTTGTCCTCCTTCAGTCTGCTGGGACTTCTCCTGTTCTCCAGGAGTTCTCAAAAATTATTGCCAATGGCTCCGATATTATATTTGCCAATTCTTTTAATACCCTTGGATGCTGTTCATCTGGTCTTGGAGACTTATATTCATTTGATTAACCAGGTATTCCTGTACTACCTCTTTAGTTATTCTGTACTGTATTTTTCCTATTGTCTCCTCTGCTCCATTTTCCTCAGCTTGGGCACCTTTTTCTTTTTCTGAGAAGACTGAGGCAAAGAAGGTGTTGAGTAGTTGTGCCTTTTCTCTGTCCCCTGTTAGCATTTTGCCATTTCCTTATGCTTCCTTTTGCTATGGACATACCCCCAAAAGCTCTTTCTGTTGTTCTTAACCTCTCTAGAATGCCTGAGTTCATTCTGTGCTTTAGCTTTTCTGACTTTACCCCTACATGTGCTCGCTATTTGTTTGAACTCCTCTTTGGTGATTTCCCCTTTTTTCCATTTCTTATACATGTTCCATTTAAAACTTAGCCCAGTTGTAACTTCCTTAGTCATCCATCCTGGTTTCTTGAGACATCTCCCATTCTTCCTCCTCATTGGAACTGTTTAAATTGTGCCTTTTGAGAAACTCCCATCCATCCTGAACTCCCTTCTCTCTTAGTATTCCTGACCACAGGATCACCCCCAGTATTTCCCTAAGTTTACTGAAATCAGCTCTCCTAAAGTCTAGAATGCGTGTCTGACTATGCCTAGCTTCTCCTTTCCACTGTATAACAAACTCCAGGAGAACATGATCACTCCCACTGAAGGATCCCACCACTTACATTCCATTAACCAGGTCATCCCTGTTGGTTAGGATCGGATCTAAAATAGCAGATCCTCTTGTTGCCTCTTCCACCTTTTAGACAATGAAATTCTCTTTGAGGCAAGTGAGGAATTTGCTATACCTTAAAGCAGGGGTAGGCAACCTTTCCCCTTTAAGGGCTGAGGGACTTCAGCTCCCAGAATCCCAGGAGCTATTGGCCAACATGGGACTATTGGCCAACATGGGACTATTGGCCAACATGGCTGAGGCTTCTGGGAGCTGAAGTCCCTCAGCCCTTAATGGGGAAAGGTTGCCTACCCCTGCCTTAAAGTTTTGGCTGAGTCTGACTTCCAGCAAACAGCAGGATAGTTGAAGTCACCCATCACTACTATATCTCTCCTTTCTGAGTGTGTGGTCATCTGTTCTAGAAAGGCATCTTCAAATTCCGCTATCTGACTTGGGGGTCTGTAGTAGAACACAGTCACATAGCCCAAAAAACCCTCAAAAAAGCATGGGTGCTGGCTGTGAAAGCCTTCAACTTCACATTGGACACCTCTAAAGGACGAAACTGTACCAAGACACCTGAGAACTGGAAAAACTGCAGGCCAGGAAAGCACATCTACTCTGCTCACTAACCTTTCTGCTACACTGCAGAGACACAGATACTATACCACACTTTCTCACAGCAAAATAGTCTTTAGAATCTGCACTGGCCAACCGTATCTACAACCAAATAGAACATACACTGTTACTGAAAAGAATACACACCACCCACAAAGAACTGGCAAATACAGACAAGGGGCTCCTGTCACTCCACCTCAGCATCAATCAAAAGATAAATACCCAAGGCTGGGAGAAAATTGACAACGTCACCTACAGGAAAATGGAAAAAGATATGGCAGACCACTCCAAATGACAGAAACAAAAATTCAACAAATGCCACAAGCACCAACATCTCTCTGGACACATCACAAACCATCAACAATCTCACAGAGTGGCAACTTTCAAAAGAAAAACATCCATCTTGGTCATAGGAGGCAACTTTGTGGTTACCACCACCAGAATTCCAATTGAAGACATCAATGCCCATGTTGAATCTCCCATCCACCATCTCTCAGTGGAGGAAGCAGAAGAGATATGAGGAAAAACAGCAAGGATTCTGTGCAAGGCAAAACCACCACCCAGCAGCATAACCATGAAAGAAAGAAAAGTCACCCAGGACCGTAATTTGGACCCAGAAATCATCATCCTCCCAGAAGACAAAGGCAATGCCATAGTAATCATGGAAACAGAACAATACAAACAAAAAATCAAGGAACTCCTTGATCCTGCATTATACAAAAAAATGAAACAAGATCTGACCAACAAAACCACCAGGAAAATGAACACCTTGATCAAGAACTCCTCATTTCAGCTAACCACATGCCAAAGTTTATGCAAATCTGAGGCTCTTCTACCAAGACTGTATGGACTTCCCAAGATCCACAAGGATTCGATTCTACTCCGACTCATAGTGAGTGCCATTCCCTCCCCCCCCCCCCCCCATATGACTTGGCCAAGTTTCTGGCCACACAAATACAAACCCGTATAGGGTAAACCCCTCACTACATCAAGGACTTAGCTCACTTAATAGAAAAAACCAACAACCTCCAATTCAAACCTGGAGACATACTAATCAGCTGTTATGTGGTCTCCTTGTTCACCAAAGTCCCCATAATGGACACCATGGCACTCATCCAATATTTTTTTTTCTGAAAGAAATTGCAGCTGTGTTTGAATATTGCCTCACCACAAGCTACTTCCAGTGGAACAATGGATTCTATGAGCAGAGAGAAGGGGTAGCCATGAGAAGCCCTCTGAGCCTCATGATAGCAAACTTTTACATGGAACACTTTGAAAACAGTACTGAAAAAACAGCACCGTACCTGGAGACAGCACCGAAAAAGCACAACATGGTTCTGATATGTGGATGATAGAAGATCTGACAGTGTTTTTGAACCATCTGAACAACATCTAGCCAAAATCCAATTCACCATGGAAAAAGAAAAGGAAGAAACATTGCCATTCTTGGATGTTCTGGTCATCTGCAAATTGAATCAACATTTGGGCCACACAGTATGCAGAAAGCCTACACATATGGATAGATACCTACACAAGAACTCCAATCATCACCCAGGACAAAAAAGAAGCACAATAAAAACACTGGTAGACTGAGCAAAAAGGAAATGTGAACCCTACTTCCTGGAAGATGAATTGAAGCACCTAGACTGCCTCTACAGGTTATGGTTACTCCAGGTCAGACATCAGAAGGGCTGCCAGATCCAGAAAAACCCAGAGGAGTGAAGACAAACAACCCCCCAAAGGGAAGGTATTTTTACCATACATCACAGGAGTCACTGACAGAATAGGGAAAGTGATGAGGAAACATAACCTCCAAATGATATACAAATCTACCAAGAAAATCCAGCAAATGCTGTACTCAGCAAAGGACAGGAGAGACCTTCTCACAGACACAGGAGTTTACCGCATATCATGCAGCTGTGGACAAGTCTACATAGGTACCACCAAATGCAGTGTTCAAGCATGAATAAAGGAACATGAGAGACACTGCAGACTGGGCCAGCCAGATAAATCAGCAGTAGCAGAACACCTTATAAACCATCCTGGGCATAAAATGCTATTTGTAAACACTGAAATTTTAAACTATGCCAACAACTATCAGGTCAGAATGCACAGAGAAGTCATTGAAATCCACAAACACCTAGATGATTGTCAGAGTAAACTGCACTCTGGGTAGAAAATGTCATAGATGTTGCTATGGCATGAAACTGGAGCAAAGGTAAAAAGGTAACCTGAGTTCAGTTGGGAGACATGATGACTCATCATTTGAAGAGTCCTGAGTCACAAGAGGACTGATGACAGAAGGGCAGGAGATGAAGTCAGCAAACTTCACTTTTGCAGAGTCATGGCTATCAAGTAACAGGAAACTGGGTGACATACCAGTAGTGAGCTGGATTCAAATGACAGGGGGAGATATTGTATATAAGTGAGTGAGCTGAATGCTCAGTGTGGTTGCATTGTAAATAAGAGCCTGGAGTAGTACTTTGTCAGTCTGATGTATATAGCTGTACTCAAGAATAAAGGCCTCTTCATGAGAACTCAGCAGTCCATCAATTTTTGTCTTGCCGACAGCTTCTGTGTGGGATGATTTTTTTCTGCACTGCACTGCACTAAACTTCACAGTAGAGACTCTTCTGTGGCGTATGGTTCCTGGGTAAGTCTTCTGCATGTTGATCCCAGATCACACATGCCCCAACATCAATTTCAACAGGAAAGAAGAAACCCTTAAAGTAAATAAAGTCTGGCTGCCAGTCCTGAAAAACACCAACATCAAGACCCAGCATGTGCAAATGAAAACCACCCAGGGTCAGAGGTTTTCCCAGCGGACAATCGACCACTGATTAAATAGACACAATGTCTCCTTGCATATCCTCCCACCCTGAGGCCTTACCATTCAGCAACAGAACAACACACAGATTAACATGTAAATCACTTTCTCTCAACCAAGAGTCACACAGTATATATATATATATATATATATATATATATATATATATATAAGATGCCAGCCACAGATGCTGGTGAAACATCAGGAATAAAATATTCTAGAACATGACCACATAGCCCAAAACCCCACAAAAAACCATGGATGTTGACCTTGAAAGCCTTCGACTTCAGGGTTTGGATTACCTTCTTTCACACACAGACATACACGGAAATATGAATGGGACAACGTTTCATTAATTTTCCATAGTTTTCTCTGTATCTCTCTGGCACTACTTATACAAAAGTTTGTTAACAAACCAGAAGAAACATTTTGATGATACACCATCAAATCCTTGCTTGTAGCCCTGTTTACTTTACCTCTGGTATATTTCTTTACATTATAGTTATAAATATGAAGAAATGGTTTACTTTTCTGTTATCCAAAAGTAAATATACTTGTAACTGTAAAAACAATGAAACAGTTACATTAATGCTACACAATGAGTGAGGCTAACCCTCATTGCAATGCAGTCCTAATGTATCTCGATTATGTCACAGTCCTTGCAAAAAAAAAAAAAAAAAAAAAAAAAAAAAAAAAAAAGATATACCGCGGCATATAAGACGCTCCGGCATATAAGACGCACCCAATTTTAAAGGAGGAAAATCTAGAAAAAAAGATTCTTAACCAAATACTGTAGTAAAATATTTTATATCAACTGTATAAAGTTAACAGCAGTTTAAGAACAATTTTAAGTTGTAAATGTAAGTTTAAGCCAGCAGCAGGGCCAGGTATTGCACAAATTCCCTGCCCAACTTTCTTGCAAGTCTCCTGTCGCCTTATGGTGACTCCCTGAATTTCTTAGGGATTTCTTAGGCAAGGAAGACTCGAGAAGTGGTTTTGCCAGTTCCTTCCTCTGAAATACAGCCTGCAGCACCTGGGATTCTTTGGCGGTCTCTCATCCAAGGACTATCCAGGGCTGACCCTGCTTAGCTTCCAAGATCAGATGAACTGGTACCTTTGGAGTTTTTAGGCCATTGGCTTATGGAGTAATTTATGGCTTATTTTGACCCTACCATGAGGGTTTTCTTGGCAGATTTCTTCAAGGGTTTTTTTTTGCCATTTCCATCCTCTGAGGCTGAGACAGTGTAACTTGGCCAGGGTAATAAGGAGGAGGGAGTTTGCAATTTCCACCCTCTGAGGCTGAGACAGTGTAACTTGGCCAGGGTATTAATCCAGTGCCTTGGAGTAATTTCTGGCTCATTTTGATCCTACCATGAGGGTTTTCCTGGCAGATTTCTTCAGAGGAGGGAGTTTGCCATTTCCACCCTCTGAGGCTGAGACAGTGTAACTTGGCCAGGGTACTAATCCAGTGCCTTGGAGTAATTTCTGGCTCATTTTGATCCTACCATGAGGGTTTTCCTGGCAGATTTCTTCAGAGGAGGGAGTTTGCCATTTCCACCCTCTGAGGCTGAGACAGTGTAACTTGGCCAGGGTACTAATCCAGTGCCTTGGAGTAATTTCTGGCTCATTTTGATCCTACCATGAGGGTTTTCCTGGCAGATTTCTTCAGAGGAGTGAGTTTGCAATTTCCACCCTCTGAGGCTGAGACAGTGTAACTTGGCCAGGGTACTAATCCAGTGCCTTGGAGTAATTTCTGGCTCATTTTGATCCTACCATGAGGGTTTACCTGGCAGATTTCTTCAGAGGAGTGAGTTTGCCATTTCCACCCTCTGAGGCTGAGATAGTGTAACTTGGCCAGGGTACTAATCCAGTGCCTTGGAGTAATTTCTGGCTCATTTTGATCCTACCATGAGGGTTTTCCTGGCAGATTTCTTCAAGGGGGGGACTCTTTCCACCCCCATCCTGGGTGCTCCAATGGACTCTTCCTGGGATGGGAGGATGTCCTCTGACCCCAGGAAGAGTCCATTGAAGCACCCAGGATGGGGGTGGAAAGAGGAGGAGCACATTCAACTAGCCAGGAAAAGAGGACTCTTTCCACCCCCATCCTGGCTGCTCCAATGGGCTCTTCCTGGGATGGGAGGAGCCCACTGGAGCACCAAGGCTGAGGTTGAAATGAGGCCTACTTTTAGCCTAGGCCTCGGCAGTTTGCCCTCAGCTTGTATATTCGCTTCATTAGGCGCAGCAACTTCCCCACCCTCGTTTTGGGGAAGAAAAAGTGTGTCTTATATGCCAAAAAATACGGTAGATATTAATTATTTGTATTTCCTCTTCAAGCTCTGTAAGCAACTAACTTTTAAACATGTGCATATAAATGACCAGACAACTGTGTGACATGTGAAAGAACTCAAAGGGCTGCTATAGCTGGCTTTTTTTCAATTTTTCTATTACTGAAGGTTTTGAGTTACTAAGTTACATTTTTTTTAAAAAAAATGATTAAACATATAAAAACACAAACATAATACTTAAAATACATACAATTGTATCAACATAACAATATAAAAACATACATATTTACTAACTTACAACATACACATTACTAACATTCATCTATATTTCATATTTTACAGCTACAATTGGTATTAATGTTCTTTCAATTTCTCACACTCTCTCTTTATCCTTCAAATTTATACCCCTCTTCAACCCCTTCTATCCCTTGATTCTTTTTCTTCTTATTTTCCTAATACCTTCTATATCCTCCTCTCATTCCCTTTGACTCCATTCTCTTCCCTCTTCTCCTACACTACCAATTCTCCATCCTTCTCTCTAACATTTTTATACTTACTCTAACCTTCTCTCACTTTCATTTACATTTATACTTTACTTCCTTTCCATCAATTACCAATTTATCTATTTCATCAATATTTTGACTTTCTGTTCTCTTCACATCTTTCGATACTGCACCTATACGACTTGGTATTGCAATTTCCATTCTACCTTTCAAGTCTTTATAATTTTATAATTTTGTTTCATATTTTGTTTCTTATGTACATATATATTTCCATCCTACATTCTTCTTTACTAATAAAAAAGAGTCTAAATTTGTTTTACTCAAGTCATACAATGAACATGTATTATATATTTTTCTAAGCTCTACATTCTCTTCTCTTCTCTAATTCATTAAACATTAACCAATGTAATCTTTTCTGAGTTTTTCTATATACTTTGTCATCACCATATACTTATGTTTCATATATCCTTCATCTTCACCCTGTATTTGTATTTGGAATCATGTAACCTTATCTGTATTAACAGCCTCTAAATTCAATCTTATTTGCATAATTTTTCCCCTCTTCCCTTCATTGAAAACCTGTTGGGAGACCAAAAATCTTCTGTTCCCAATCACATATTTATTCCTGGTAACTCTTTTCATGTCTCCTCCAAATAGTTATAAACCAAATATCATTTTTTAAAATTTCTCCTACTGGTTTTTCCCACATTATTTGTGTTAATTTATCCATTTCAATTGCATTGTAAAGATTTAGCAACCAATCTTTTCCTCCTGGAATGTATTTGGATTTCCATGTTTGTGCTAAAGTTACTCACGCCATGGTGGTCATGTAAAAAAGTAATTTTCCATACTTATACTCCAATTCTTTTTTGGCAATATACAACAAATAATATTCTGGTTTCAATTTTTAACATATTGTTTATTATATTATTCACCAATATCCAATATTTCTTTACTTGTTTACATAACTACCAGCAATGATAAAATGTGTCAATTTATTCTTTGCACTTCCAACACAGATTGCTTTGGTTTTTATATATTTTTGAGATCTTCACTGGCATCAAGTACCATCGAAAGTACATTTTGTAGTAGTTTTCTCTTATACTTTGTGACATTGTGTACTTTGTTACTTTTTTCCAAGAGTTTTCCCATCTATCTAGTTCTAATGGATATCCCACATTTCTGGCCCAACTAATCATCTCTTACGTTACTACTTCTTCCATTTCTATCCTCAATAAAGCATTGTAAAAATTCCCTATTTTTTTTAAATCTCCATTTAGAATTTTGCGTATTTCAGATTCTTTTGTTTTCAAATCCAAATAATTTGCTATCCATGTTATATCTTTTGTAATTTTGTCTATATGGGAACCAATTTATATCAAATCCCTCTTCCTTTAATTCTTTCTGCAATTTTAGTTTGATTTTTTCCATTTTGTGTTTTTTTTATATCATTTTATATGCTGCAAATTGGTCCTTCACATATATTACAACTCCCTTTTTCCTAGTTTTCACTGCTGCAACATATTATTTCCCTAATTTTCCATTTCTTAAAAACTTTTTATCTTTTTTCCTTTATATGTGTCTCTTGTAGACATGCTAATTCATATTGTCCTTTTCCTAAATAATGGAATACTTTTTTCCTTTTCTTTTTTCCAGAGTTTAGTCCTTTAATGTTCCATGTAATTGCCTTCATCTTTGGTCTCTATCAATTTTTCAACAAAGGGAAAAATATATTTGTTGTTACTTCCACTCTATATATTCTTCTTCAGTCAAAAGGGCTTTCTCTTCTTCATCCCTTGTTTCTCTCAGTCTTGCTCCAATTTCTTTTTCCTCTTCTTTAATCTCCTCCTCTTCATCTTCTTCATTCTTGTTCAATTTCTCTGTCTTTTTCTCTTTCTGTTTCACTACAAAAAGTCTCTTTTTGTAGTCTTCCGATCTCTTTTCATGTTTTTCCTTTTCACCTGCCCTTTGTTTATCTGGATCTGTACTTCGTGTTCTCATTTTTTCAATCTCCTCCCTGTTTTTCTTCCAGAATTTGCTTTCTATAGAGTTTAATTTATATATTTTTTGGTTCCATGTAACCATGATTCCCTCTATGTCTTCCCATCTGTATGGAACATGGTGAAGTTTCAACTGGTCTATGAGAAATCTGTAATCTCTCCTTCTCTTTAAAATTTTTGCCAGAATGTCTTTGTAAATTTGAATTTCATTTCCTTGAATTACTAACTTGACTTTGAAGTTCTTTTGGAGCACTGCATCCCTTACTTGTTTGTGTATCCCACAAATTACTATGTCCCTCAGGAGTTACTTTAGTCTAGCCATTTTAGAGTTCAGCCTGTACATCCTATTGATCTCCCAGCTGAATTAATGTATCAGCACTTCCATATATTTTGCCAAATAGGGAGTTAAAAATACATATGTTTTCATTTTGTTATCCAAGCACACCACTTAGTTTTACACAGCATTCTTTTTGTTTGAGTGCCATCCTCAATGCCAGGTCCTGTTCCTCTTGCTGTGTATTTGCTACATCGTCTAACTTCGCTTCTAATTTTTTTAAAGTATTTTCTAGTTTTTCCACCTTATTGATTATATTTCTTATATCTTTGTTAATTTTGTCTAAGTCTTGTCTTATCAGGTTTGTCTCACACTTCAAATCTTGTTTCATTTCTTCTCTAACATCTCTTATTTCCTGTTTAACTTCTAGGTGTGATTGCTTGATTTCATCCATGATTTGTGTAAACTGTTCTGCAGTTTTCTCTACATTCTCCAATGGCGGTCTTCTTTGATTTGTCAATTGTGGTGCCACCCATCTCCTATTAGCTGCCATTGTCTTGTTATATTTATCTTCTTCTTTCTCCTGTATTCATTTCCTTCTTTTTTACTTTCCATTATTTACTTTGGGCCTAAACAGACTGCCAGAAATAATGCAGCTTCAGACAACTTTAACTGCCCTGGCTCAATGCTAGGGAATCATGGGAATTGTAGTTTTTTCTGAGACATTGAGCCTTCTCTGTTAGAGAGCTCTAGTGCCACAATAAACTACAGTTCCCATGATTCCCTAGCACTGAGCTAGGGCAGTTAGAGTGGACTCAAGCTGGATTATTTCTGGCAGTCTGTTCAGGCCCTTTGTTATTTCGATTATTTTTCTCTAATATTCTCTAACTCTTAAATTAATTTCTTAACTAATTTTTACTTGCTTATTTATTATTTACTCTTTCTTTGTTTTTGTTTGTTCTTTGTTTGTATGATTTTATATGGATTCTCTATTGTTGCTATTAATATTGTAATTTGTTACCATTTTGTATTAAGTTGTTTTGATATTTTCTGTATTCTTGTTTCTTAATTTACTTGTTATTTTATTTCTAGTTTTACTTTTGGTTTTAATTTGATTTGTTATGTTATTATTATTTTTATTCTATTGTATTTTATTTTTCTTTTCAAGCATACTTTTATCTTATTGCTTTTGTTCTTTTCTATTTTGAGTTAATATTCTAATTTAATTTCTTTCACACTCTTCTTTCTCCGATAGCTTATTTTCCCTATTTCTCTATATTTCCTCTCTCTATATATATACTCCAATGGGTAATTTGGTGTGTTTCTTCCCACTCACCCCCCACCCCATAGGTGTCTCTTAGCTATACTACTTGTATAGCGAGAGAGAGAATTGCTTTTTGGGGATATAGAAAGACTTGTGAATTATGAGCACAAATAACAAGTATTTATTGTCAAAGAAACTATTGGAAGTATTAGTTGATATAAGTTAATGAAAATGAGCTGACAAGCTAGAATTTTTGTGTTTTAGGATGTTTAATTGTATATATAAATAAATTTTTAAAAAGAGATGACTAAAATAAAATTTATTTATTTTTCTCCCCCCTCCCAAAAAAAAAATATTTTCGCAACAGAGTAGAAAGGGTATGATTCCAGTTCTCCAGCCCCATCATTATGGTAAAGGACCCTTATTACAGGAAAATGTTCAAATTGTATTTACATTTTCTACAAAGGAATGACTGACATCTTGCAAGTTAGTACATTACCTTCTAATGTGTTTATTAGCATAGATATATACTATGCCATTTTCTTTAGCTCAAAACTGTTCTCTTTGGAGTCTGCTCAGTTCTAATTTGGGTTGGCAGGGCTCTGTCTCTCAGCCTAATGATTTATTTGGCATGTATAAGTTGTTGTTAACTGCCCTCAAGTTGGTTCCGACTCATAGTGACCCTGTGGATGAGACATCTCCAAGATTCTCTATCTTCCACTGCCTTGCCCAGATCCTGCAAACCCTTGCCCATAACCCTCCTGATCGAGTCTATCCATATGGTTTGTGAACTTCCTCTCTTTCTTCTACCCTCTACTTTTCCTAGCATTATTGTTTTTTCTAGTGATCCATGCCTTCTCATGGCCAAAGTACGATAGTCTTAACTTGATCATCTTTGCTTCCAAGGAGAGCCCTGGTCTGATCTGTTCAATAACCCATTTATTTTTCTTCTTGGCTGTCCATGATATCCTAAGTACTGTTCTCCAGCACCACATTTCAAATGAATTGATTTCCTTTCTGTTTGCTTCTTCACTGTTTAGCTCTCACATACATATATGGTAATTGGGAATACAATGGCCTGAACAATTCTGACTTTAGTGCTCAGTTGTATGTCTTTGCTCTTTGGTATCTTTTCCAGTTCTTTCCATAGGTGCCCTTCCCATTCCTAGTCTTCTTCTTATTTCTTGACTGCAGTCTCCATTCTGGTCAATGTTTGATCCTAGATATGGGAATTCTTTAACTATTTCAATTTCCTCGTTGTCTAGATTGAATTTGTGTATTTCTTCTGTGGTCATTTTTTTGTTTTGTTTTTTATGTTCAACATCAGACCTGCCTTTGCACTTTCATCTTTGACCTACCTTATTAACTGTTCCAATTCCTGAATGTCTTCTGCTAATATTATGGTGTTGTCCACATATCTTAGGTTGTTAATGTTGCTTCCTCCTATCTTAACTCATTTTTCTAATTCTGCTTTTCTTATGATGTTTTCAGCATATAAGTTAAACAAGTAGGGTGATAGGATGCAGCCTTGTCTGACTCCTTTGCCTATTGGGAACCACTCTGTTTCCCCGAATTCTGTTCTGACTGTGGTCTCTTGTCCTTGGTACAGATTTCTCATTAGGACTATGAGATGTAGTGACACCTCCATGTTTTTTGAGCGCATTCCATAGCTTTTTGTGATCTATACAATCAAATGCTTTGCTGTAGTCTATGAAACGCATACTGATTCTTTTTTGGAATTATTTGGTGCACTCCATTAGCCATTGTATGTTTGCAATATGGGCCCTAGTGCCCCTTCCTTTTCTGAACCCTGCTTGCACCTCTGGAATTTCTCTCTCCATGTATGGTTGGAGTATATGCTGCAGAATTTTGAGCATTTTTTTGTCTGTATGTGAGATTAGTGCTATTGTTATATAGTTGCTGCAGTCTTTTGTATCTCCTTTCTTGTGAATTTGTATGTATATCAAGTGTTTCCAGTCTGTTGGCCACTGCTTTGTTTTCCATATTTGTTGGCATATTTCAATTAGCACTAAAGTTCCTTCTGTCCGTAGGCAATGTATCAGTTCAATTGGGATATCATCTGTTCCCGCTGATTTATTTTTCCCCATTTCCTTTATTGCAGATTCCACTTCACTTCTTAGAATTCAGGGTTCGTTTTCATATGGCTCCTCATTCCAAATATCATTCATTCCCTCATCTCTTTTGTATAACTCTTCTGTGTATTGCCTCCAGCATCTTCTTATTTCTTTTTGTACCTGTATTATGTTCTTTTTTTCTCCATAGAGTATCCTGGCCCTTGGTTTGAACTTGGCTTTAATTTCTCTATTTTTTGACAGAGGTTTCTCGTTCTTCCCTTTTTGTAGTTGTCTTTAAGTAGGACCACTAAATAGAACTGGGCCTATTAACTGTTATCACCTTCCAGGCTCTTCTCCTTTTTTTCTATAATAGGCTTCCTTTACTACTTTTATTTGTTGGGATTTTATACAGGATGCTTTTAATTATACCTTGCTTGTATTTTAATCATGTTTTTATTATGCTGTGCAGCACCTTCAGCTTATTATTACAGCTTCTTGCTGTTTAAATGATGCTATGTCTGTGAGTGATAAAATAGGCCATTACTGAATATGTTAGGTGTAGAACACTGTCTTTGGTCCTTTCACTCTAACGAGCTATTTTCAAAATCTTTCCCATCTGATAATTCATCCAGGGGACTTTTCTGTTAATTCAGCTGCTATTTATTAACAGTGACTCCAAAACACATTTGAACAAAAATAAAATCCCAGAGGCTGGTGTTTTGAACAGTAGGATGACTTCTTTGAAATCCAAGAAGCTCTGAACTGCACGGTGTGACAATTTCCATATACACATTCATTGTCCAGAGAGAGGCAACTGTTGACTGATCTCCTCATCTGCACATCTTGGTGCCCATCAAGTCAAAGGGGGTTGTCTTGGCCCCACCAAAATATATGCAAAATAACAATATCAACAAAAAAGAGCAAGATTATTTATTGAGTGTAGGGAAGTGTCTAGTGGTTCCATCTAGTCAGGTTTCCTGGAAGCCATTTCAATTGTTGTGGCCTGCTTTTGTGGGCAAGATGCTCTAATCCATCCATCCCACCACATTTAAGATTGACTCTTGCCCATCTTGGCTGATAGGAACTAGGTCAGGGGTAGGCAACCTTTCCCCTTTAAGGGCCGAGGGACTTCAGCTCCCAGAAGCCTCAGCCATGTTGGCCAATAGTCCCATGTTGGCCAATAGCTCCTGGGATTCTGGGAGCTGAAGTCCCTCGGCCCTTAAAGGGGAAAGGTTGCCTACCCCTAGGCTAGATCCAGAGAGTGATAAATGCCTCACTATGGGCCTTTGCAGACTGCCAGAAATAATGCAGATTGAGGTCACTTTAACTGTCCTGGCTCAGTGCTAAGGAATCACGGGAATTGTATTTTTTTCTGGGTCATTGAGCCTTCTCTGTCAGAGAGCTCTGGTACCACAATAAACTACAGTTCCCATGATTCTTTAGTATTGAGCCAGGACAGTTAAAGTGGCCTCAATTTGCATTATTTCTGGCAGTCTGTAAAGGCAGGGAGAGATCCCTACTTTCAATAAAAAGTTATAGCATGCCCAGTCCTGAAGAAGACCTCCCCATATCCAGAGAACTACCTCCCCACCACTAATATCCACATTTTTGGCAAGGTGTTTTAGTGTGTGATGATTGTTCAACTCCAGATGTTATTGTGAGAAATATTATCTGGTTCCATTTCAATCTAGTTTCAGGCCAGGATGTAGTACCAAGACAGTTTAGATTGCCCTGATTGTTGAGTTGCTTCAGGTGTACTGAATTTTCAAGTGGCTTTTGATAACATTGATCATTGCTTCCTACTCTTTGTCAGATGAGAACAGAAGACACTGTGTTAAGGTGGTTTTACTCCTATCTATAGGGCTGGATGTGGTTTACAAACTCTTAAAAATATGTCTGATGCTACTGGGTGTGATCATTAGGTTTTGGGGTAGGATGCCAGTAGGATGCTGGCAGATCACTTATTTTGGGGGTAGGATGCCAGCTGATGATACTGACTTCTATATCTCCTTGTCACTGAAGCTGACTGGGGTTATGCAAAAACTCAGCAATGCCCAGATGCTGTAAAGGGTTGCATGAGGGTCAATTAATTGAATCTGAATCCAAACAAGTCTGAAGGTTTGTGAACTGCTGGGTCTTGGGTAAACTCCCTGGGCCCTTTATTTATATCACACCTTCCTCCCAGGCTAAGATTCAAGGCAACTTACAAGAAGGCAGAATATAATAAAACAAATATCATTTAAAACATACATTAGCACTGTACATGAGACTGCAGATGATTCAGAAGCTACAGCTAGTGGTGACTTCTGGCTGGCAAGTGGAGGCATGAAGAGCAGCTTCACAGAGCTGCGTGAAAACTGCTCTTTGAACAGGAGCTTCTCGCCACTCTAGGAGGAAGGAAGAGGGGGAAAAATCTTGAGCAACCTTTCCCCTTGTCATAGGGGACACTAGGGACCCCCACAGAGGCTTTAATCCCAGCTTGGAATTGGCGGGTTTCAAGTGGGAGGAGGAGGAGGATCCTGCCACGGAGAGCTGGAAGGAGCCAAGGGGGAGAGCCAAGCACTGCTCAAATGGTTTGACTGACAAATGCAGCTGCTGTTTTTAATTCAATTACATGAAATACAAAGAAACAAGTTAAACTATAAAGCTTGAAGTACTGTTGACTGAAATGAGACAGAGGAAGTTTCTAAATGCTAGAATATCTTTCACAGCATAATATCCGCAATACTTTAAAAAGAGAGATAAATAATTGGAAAAAAACCCTTAAAGATCTCTGACGACGACAGACTAAAAGAATAAAGTACAAAGTACAAAGACAAGTTGAAAGACATCACAAGAAAAGTAAGTGAACTTTAATTTCAACTAAAATAATAAAAAGGACTATAAAAGGAAGGAAATATTTGTCAGGATATTGATGGGATATATAGTCAATGTTGAAATGCAAAGATGTGTGTGTCTGTATTTTTCCATGATGAGAAAATGCTTCTAGGCCTAGCACAACAACCAGTCCAGGTGTTTGAAGAGACATAACAAGTGAAAACCACAAGTTGGAATACATGGGAAAGTGTTCTTGTTTATACAGTGAATACAATAATAAAAGTTGTTTTGGGAAAGTAGATCACATGGTAAAAGATGAACAACAAGGGATTTGGTTAACATATGTCATGTACAGATCAACCAATTAACCTGAGGGTAACACCCAATAGGTGGCGAAAAGTTGGGCTGGGAAATTGTGTTTTAGGCATAGGAGTCAGTCTGTTCTTGATCTTTCTACAGCATGGATTAAGTTTTCTTTATTTTGCTGAAGCTGTAGCTTGACTAATTTTTTCAATAGAGCTGTAGCTTGACTGATTTTTTCTATAGAGATGAGATTCTATTCCAGAGATCAAAAAGATCTAATTATAGAAGACTAATTTTTGACTAATTTTTTCACAATGTAGCAGTAAGGATTTGTAGTTTTGTTCCTGTTAGCCACGTCTGGCTAAAGTGATGTTTTATTGGACTTTGTAGTTTTTACTTTGCATATGGTTTTCTATAATAAAGCCTGCTAGCTGCTTGGATATCTGCCTGCGTGTTGATGTGTTCTCTGCTACAAGCTGTCCTGCTGCATGGACTACTCTACTGAGTGGATTTATCTTCACACAAACCTGCCACTCCAACATTCAATAATAACAACAACAATATTTGCCTTAGCTGCAATAAATTGACAGTCTGAAACAACCATTTGCTGCTAGAGTAGCATTGCAAAAAATAAAAAAGAGCAGTAGCCTTCTGTACTTAAAGACAAAAAGAGAAAAGTGAAAATCAACTTGGAAAATTCATAAAAATAAAAAAATGGAGGTACTTTAAGGAATCTACAGGAATTGTAAAAGATAAGAAATAAATACACAAAGTGAATCACTTAGAAGAAAAAATAAAAGTAATAATAACTAAATTTAAAGAGGAAAAAATAAGACAAGATGTCGCTGACTTAAAGAAAAGCAGCAGCTGTACAAACAATGGTTCAAACACAAAGAAGGGCCTCAACTGAACAAAATTTCTTTTTGGAAGAAATAAGGAAAATGAAAACAGAGATGGAACAAAATTTAAAACAGGAGATTAAAATATTAAGAGTGGATCTTAAACAAGACATGAAGTCAGAACTAAAAGAGGTAAAACAGTCATAAAATAAGTGAAGGAAGATATCAAAAGGCCAAATATAAGAATGGAAAAGTTAGAAGAAAAAAAACTAAGGAAATGGAAGAAATAACTACAGAATTAAAAACATTAAAAGAAAGAGAATTAGATAACAAAGCACTTGAAGAGCAGAAACAGAGGGAAAACTGTTTAAAGATTGGAGGATTAAAAGAGAAGAAAAATGAAGACTTATATGAATATTTGGTTCCAGCTCTAGCAGAATACATGTACCTAACAAAACAAGAGATGACATGGGAAATAAACAAATTATTTAGAATAAACTCCCAAGTGGTAATTGAAGAAAAAATTACCTAGAGATGTGGTAATATATTTTTTGAGAAAGAAAACTAGAGATGAGATTCTATTCCAGAGATCAAAAAGATCTAATTATAGAAGATAAGACGATTAGAATTTAAAAAGATATACCAAAAAGGATATTGAAAAAGAGAGAGGGGTATAAATTTCTAACTACTCAATTAAACAGAAGAAAAATTATGTATAGATGGGAAAAATTAGAAGGGATATCAATCAAATTCAAACAGAAATGGTATAAATTAAACACTACTCAAAAAGCAAGAGATTTTTGGAATGAACACAAAATAGAACTAGAAAATTGAACCACATCAAAAGAAAAAAGGAAGGACAATGACAAAAAGACACACCAGAAAGATCAAGAAGACCAAAATGGAGAGGAATCAGAAAGAGAATCTGAATTAGAACAAGAAACAGATATTGAAGACCAGGAAGAATATCCAAATCATTCAGAGGACGAAGAACAAGAAGTAAAAAGAAAGAGAAAAGAGAAAAGAGAAAATAAAGAATAATACCAACATAAGATTAAATAAGAACAACAACAACAACAAAAGAAATAGAAGAAAAGAAATACATATAAAGAGAGAAAGTATTTGAATTAGACAATGAAAAAAATCACAGAGAAGAATTATGTAAATAAAATAAATATAACATCATGGAATGTGAAAGGGATGAAAATTCCCCAGAAAAGGAGAAAGATATATCATTACTAGGAAAATACAAACAAGATATTATATATCTTCTGGAGACGCATATTAGAACAAAAGATCAAGGATTGCTCAGAATTAAAAAACTGGGTAAAGAGTATATATCTTCCTTAGACAAAAAGAAAAAAGGAATTGTGATCTATGTGTCAGACAGACTTCATTCAAAAGAAGTTTTCAATGACAAACAAGGACAATACTTAGGAATTGAAACATTAATATAAAATCAGAAAACACTAATTGTGGGAGTTTATGCTTCTAAAACAAAAAAAAAGATAAATTCTATCAAAAACTACTAAATATAATACAGGACTGACTATCAAAACATAATCTTACTAGGAGACATCAATGGAGTTATCAACCCCAAATTAGATAGATCTTTGGCAAAGAACATCAAAGAAAAGCAAGGTAAACTTCCAAGATTTCTTTTAAAATTTAATAGAAAATCTAGGTTTAGTAGAAGTCTGGAGACACTTGTATGGAAACGCAAGAGAGTAGACATTTTTTTCCAGACCGACATAAATCCTTTTCAAGGATTGATTTATTTTGTGTATCTAAGGAAATTTGTAATAAGATTATAAACATGGAGATATAGCCAAGTTCAATTTCTGATCATAATCCAATCTCAATATCACTTAGAGACGTTGGAATGGACTATAGTTGGAAATTGGATGAGAATCTGTTAAGTTTTGACAGAAACTATTGACGAGGTGTCCAGCAACTCCATTAACTAAATTATCTTGGACCAGTTCCAATCTGTGAGTACTGATGACGTGGACAGAGTGGCAGAGTTAAGAAAACGACCTGCCCTCTCGACCCTTGCCCACCATGGCTGGCCGTCCAAGGGGGATGCATTAAGGATGTTCCTCACGGACATCAGCCGCTTCTGAAAAAACCTTCCATGGACCCCCTGGATATGAACAACTATAGCCTAGTCTCTTTGCTACCATTTTTGAGCAAGGCAATCGAGAGGGTGGTTGCTCTTCAACTCCAAGCTATCTTGGATGAAACTGATTATCTAGACCCATTTCAAATTGGCTTTAGGACAGGATTTGGAGTTGAGAGACTGCCATGGTTGCCTTGGCCAATGACCTGCATCTGGGCATCGACAGGGGTAGTGTGACCCTGTTGGTGCTTTTAGACTTCTCAGTGGCTTTTGACACGATAGATTAGGGGTCCCCAAATTTTTTGATCCGGTGGCCGGTTTGCTGGCCCCCAGATCTCCGGGGGATCGGAGGCACGCACGCATGTGCATGACTCGGGCACCATTTTGGAAAACAAAATGGCGGCAGAGTAGTGCGCATGCGTGCGTGGCATGGGCGCCATTTTGTTTTCCAAAATGGCACCCGGAGTAATGTGCATGCGCCCAGTATCGTGCGTGCATGCGCACGACTCCAGGCGTCATTTTGGAAAACAAAATGGCACTGGAGTAGTGCGCATGTGCGTGCAACGCAGGATGCCATTTTGTTTTCCAAAATGGCGCCTGGAGTCATGCACATGCACGCCTGATGCCGGGCGCATGCTCCTGACTCTGGGTGCCATTTTGGAAAACAGAATGGCGGCCTCTGTCACATGCACATGCGCACTACTCCGGCCATCATTTTGTCTTCCAAAATGGCACCCGGAGTTGTGTGCATGAGCCTGGCATCGTGCCAGGTGCCATTTTGTCTTTCAAGCAGGAGGGTTTGGAAGACAAAATGTTTGGAAGACAAAATGGCGCCTGGCAGTGGCGGCAGCACCAGGACTGGCTGCGGGCCGGTAGGAAGGCCTCGACGGGCCAGGTCCGGCCCGCAGGCCATAGTTTGGGGACCCCTGCGATTCATCATAGCATCCTCTTGGATTGCCTGAGTGGGTTAGGAATTGGAGGCACTACGTTGCAGTTATTCCATTGCTTCCTCTTGGACAGATCCCAGGGGGTGCTGCTAGGGGACAGTCACTCCACAAAAAAGGAGCTCACGTGCGGTGTCCCTCAAGGCACCATTCTGTCCCCGATGCTGTTTAACATCTATACGAAGCCGCTGGGTGAGAGCATTTGAAGTCATGGGAATGGGTGTATCAGTATGCTGATGACACCCAGATCTATTTCTCCATGTCTCAATCATTGGCCTCGACTCCCGATGGCGTCTCTCCTCTTAATGAATGTCTTAAGGCAGTAATGGGCTGGATGAATTAAAACAGATTGAGAGTGAATCCAAACAAAAGGGTAGTGGCCCCTGAAACCAGGAATTCGGTTGCAACCTCCATTCCTGGACGGAGTCACACTCTCTGTGAAGGACTGTGTTCGCAGTCTGGGGGTGCTCCTTGATTTGTCGCTCCTGATGATTAATCAGGTAAATGCAATGGTCAGGAGTGCCTGTTATCAGCTCTGGAAGTAAAGACCTTGAGAATGTGGTGAATGCGCTGGTAAAGCAAAGCAGCTTCATTTATATACTGCTTAATATTGCGCTATGGGGTATCTAAGAAGTTTACAACTGTAAGCTCATTGCCCCCCAACAGTTGGGTACTCATTTTAGTGACCTTGGAAGGATGTAGGCCTGAGTCTAGCCTGAGCCCTGACTAGTATTGAACTCACAACCTTGTGTTCTATGGCTTCAGTACAGACATTTAACCACTGCACCATCAGGGCTTCTCCTGTCTGGATTTCTGTAATGTGTTCTACATGGGGCTACCCTTGTGCTTGATCCAGAAACTTCAGCTAGTACAAAATATGGCAGCCAGAGTGGTCTCGGGAACATCTAGGAGAGACCACATAACTCTGGTATTAAAGTCCTTCCACTGATTGCCTATTAGTTTCCAGGCCCTGTATAAGGTGTTGGTTATTACCTTTAAAGCCCTAAATGGCTTGGGTCCAACCTATGTGCGGGACCGCCTCCTCTCATACAATCCTCCCCGCACGCTCTGGTCCTCTTGGAGGAATTTGCTCCAGCCATTAAAATCTAGGTTGCCTGCAACCTCCCAGATGGCATTCTCGGTGATTGCTCCCAGATTATGGAACGGCCTGTCGGATGAGATCCATCAGATTACGAGCTTAAGCAGCTTTAAAAAGGCTGTGAAGATGGATCTCTTTTGGCAGGCCTTTCCTGATTAGATCCCCAGCCTCAGGAGTTGCACCTCTCTGCCTCTTTTAGTTTTTGGCTCTTCCACTGCTCTTCTTTGCTGGTACTCGTTCCAATTAACATTTTATTTTGATATTTTATGTCATGGTTTTTTAATGAATGTGTAGTTTAATACCTTTTTTAATGGGGAGGGTGGGGTTTTGGGATTTTTTAGTCCGTATTGTTTGTGTGATTATAACTGTTGTAAGCCGCCTCGATTTTTTGACAGAGGAGCAGGGTATAAATATTATTATTATTATTATTATTATTATTATTATTATTATTATATAATCAGGAAGTGTTAAAGAAAGTGAAACAAACTTTAAGATCATACTTTGAAGAAAACCTAGACAAAGAGGTAAACATTACTACTGTATGAGAAGCAAGCAAAGCAGTTTTGAGAGGCTTCTTTATTAAAAAAAAAAAAATGGGGGGGGTGAAATAAACATTAAATAACAAGCAAAGATTCAGAAGATATTGACAGAAATTAGGAATAAAGAACAAGAATTACAGGAAGAGCCAAAGAATAAAGGTATACCAAAGGTATTGAAGATACTACAGAAAGAACTATCTATAGAAATGTCAAAAGAATTGGCAAACAAATTAAAATTTGCAAAACAAAAATATTTTCAACATGGGAATAAACCAGGAAAATGGTTCGCTCAATGTATAAGGAAAGAAAAAGAGAAAATAATAATAACAAAAATACAAGATAAAGGAGTAATTTATACAGAACAACAAAAAATCAAAAAGATCTTTGAAGCTTATTATTAAAAAATGTTCAGGGAAGAGAAAATAGACAAGATCAAGTGAGAAGAATATTTGGAAAACACAGTTAACACCATTAAAGGAAACACAGAAAGAAGCTGCAGCTAGTGCAATGTGTAGCAGTTAAATTACTGATAGAAACACCTCACAGAAATCAAATAAATCATGTAAAAGTGGCCTTAAAGGAATTACAATGGCTGCCAATTTGCTTCTGGTCTGGTGATAATATTTAAAACACCTAAACAGCTTGATGCCTCCATACAGTGAGGCCACCACATTTGCTAGAGTTAGGGGTACAGGACCACCCCTGGTGAAAGTGGAAAAACTGCAAATAAAAAAAACAACACTACTCTTTTTAACCTGAGAGAACACCTTTCTAGGAATATCTAGGTCCTCCAGAATAAATCTATGGTCAACATCTGATCATACAATTGCATTGGAGGACCTACAAATGCCTAGAGAAAAGTTTTCTCTAAGAATATTTAGGTCCTTCAGTGGAACTCTATGGTCAACATCATGCAGAGACACATTGGGGAACCTAGAGATATGTACAGAGAACATACTTATCAAATCTGTGAATAATCAAATCCACAAAAGTCAAAGCCACAATTGTGGAGGGCCAACTGTACTTGAAGGAGCACCTCTTCCTATATACATCTGCCCAAGAACTGATCTGCCTTCCATTGTATTTCACCAGTGGAAGATGAAGTGAGGATGTGGGAAATAAACAGGCCTAAATACCCTAAAGGCACCAGATCTGATCAGATATTGGAAGCTAAGCAGGGTCAGCTCTGGTTAGTACTTGGATGAGCGACCACCATCTATGCTATAAGCTATATTTCAGAGGAAGGAACTGGCAGAACCACCTCAGAATATTCCTTGCCTAAGAAAACCCAGTGCAATTCATGGGGTCACCATAAGTCAATAGCAACATAAAAGCACATATACACACACATTGTGGACCCATAGTTGTGGAATACCCTTCCCTTAGAGACCTAGGGTTTTGTTTGTTTGTTTGTTTTTGCCAACGTTGGCTTCATTTCAGTGTTATGACATTTTTTTAAAAATTGAAGACTTTTGGACCTAATGATTTTTTCCAAATCTTTACATGTACATGTTTTTAAGCTGCTTTAACATATTGCAGGTTTTTTTTTTGAAAAAATATATATAATGTAAGATGTTTTTAAGACTGGAAATTATTCACCAAGAGCCTTGAAGCATCTGCTCCTAAGAGTGCAGTCATCTCTTTGCTTCTGCTCAACTATTTTCCAATAATTTAAGAAGTGATAGTGAGGCAAGAGAGGAATGAAGGGAGGGGAGGTTTAATCCTTTCCCTCTATAAAATCACCTCACCCCCTCCATATTGGTGTAGAGGAGGGTGAAATTCTGTAAAATGACTGAAAATGAATGGGTGTGCAAGAGCATGAGACAGAGACAGAGACAGAGAAAGAAAGAGCAAGTATATGTGTGAGAGCAATAGAGAGACACAGAGAGAGAGAATGTGAACTCACATGCTTTGTTCACTTTGGACTTCAGCTCTGTGCACCAAGACCATCTGAAGGATTTCTCTGAGACACTGGGTTCCCCTTCACCATGTACTTCTGTGAGTCTGTGACATAGGTCTCATTTGCACTGCAGAAATAATGCCATTTGATGCCACTTTATCTGCCGTGCTCAATGCTATGGGATTTTGGGATTTGTAGTTTGTTGTAGCACCAGAGCTCTTTGTCAGAGAAGACTAAATATCTCATAAAAATACAAACTCCAGGATTCCACAACATTGAACCATGGCAGTTAAAGTGGCATCAAACTACATTATTTATGTAGTACAGATGCAGCCATAGACTTGTATCCCCATAGCAGGTGCAGTGAGATTGGTTCTGCCATTAGGTAGAATGAGGCAGTCACCTCAGGTGGTTGATTCCGAGTGTTATGAAAAGGTAATACATCATTACTTTTTAAAATTGAGTATTATTGGAGGTTTTACCACCACCCCCACCACCCCCAGTAGGTGGAGAAGAGATATTTGAAAGATCTTCTACGTACCAAAGTACCAAGTACCAAAAATGGCCTTGAATATGGAATAACATGACTGGAGGGAGGGCACTGTAACTGCTGTTCTGCCTCAGGCAGCTAAATGTCTTTTGTTGGCCTTCCTGTGCCAATCATCTCTTACATTTTGCTTATTCTGAATTAATACGGTTGGCTTTTAATTGAATGAATGCAGAATAAGTGGGTAGAAATCTTCACATTCGTCATCACTGTTCTTGTCTTCCCAGGGAAACCAGTGGGATCAAAGAAGTATGTCATTATTTGATAAAGCAGCTAAAAGTGTCAGAACTGATAGCGAAAATGTATCACTCCCAATCTGGGGATGACGAAGCCAAAGTAGGCTTCTGTGCTCCTTCCCCATCAGTTGAAAAGCAGGCCCTATGTCAGTTCAGCTGTTCACCGGCATGCTATCAATTGCAAGATTTGTGTCTCAGATAGTAGATAGAATAAAATTCCCCAGCTCTACGAAATTAAGCCCTTCACAAAAGAAACATTTGGATCAACAGTGTGATTGCACTTGAATAACAATTGCATGCACAGAAACATATGACCACCTGAGATCACAGCATGACAACAAAGGCTCCCTGTTGTACATAGAACAAATTAGAAACATATTCTATCTGAAAAGATGTCCCCAGTGGGATAAGGATTTTCTGATTTTTGCTTGATTGTAAAGACAAAGTAAAAGAGAAAATAGGCTAAAATGATTAACTGAGTTTGGAAGCTAATTTTCTCTTGTAACAACAACAGAAAAAGTTGCTCTTGGATTAAATGGGTAAGATGGGTAGACTTTTATCTAGATGTAGAAGGGAGTCAAATTGCCATTTTGTAAGCAGTTCAAAAATTGGTGTCTCATTTTATACCGTTCCAATCTGGGCTCGCTCTGATATTGAGTAGAATTAGGTGACTGCCTCAGGCAAAAGGTTCAGGGTACCATGACAATCTAACTTGTTTAGTTATTTACTTTGGCTGGCAGTAGCTACTCAGTAGCTATGAGATTCCAAACTAGATTTATGATCTTTTGGGATTCATCTCTAAAGTCATTAGCAACTTTACATGACCCACCAAAACCAAAAAAACCAAAAAATGTTTTCAGCCAGGGACTGCCTCAACCAAAGGGTTTTCAAGGCACTATAGACTGAAGCACTGGGAAATTAAGTCTGAAGCATTCTCCAGCTCACAGGCATATTGAGAGAAGCAGTCATTGCAGGACCCCAAAGGGTCTCCTCATCTGACTATTCTCATTGTGCACCACAAATGGGCGAGTGGTTTCTTGAGATATAGCTGTGGCATATAGTTATGGCACATATATCATGAGATATAGCTATGGCACATAGCTACCTGTAATATAGGTTCTTATCCTACATGGGGCTTGTCTGAGTACTGGTCCTAGAGCTGCCCTGACCTTCCCTCTATTCTGGTTCAAGGGCATCTGTTCACATGTGCATCTTGCTGTGCTGTCCAGAGCATCTGCCACCACCACAGATTGCTTCACTCTGAGGTCAAAATGAGGTGCTCAACCTCGATCACTTGACTATCTCAAAGTGAGCAACTGACAACAGCAGTGGACATGATGGATGGCTCAGTGGGACGTTTTGAACAGCTGCCCCCATGTCAGAATGGAGGGTTCTGGATTTTCCTGGTAGACTTGCAGCAAAACCTCAACAATAGGAAGAGTTTCTTGACAGTAAGAACTGTTCGCCAGGGAGGTTTTTAAATAGAGAATAAATGGCCATCTGTCAGGGGTGCTTGGCTTGTGTGTTCCTATATGAAGACTGGATGGCCCTTGAGTTCTCTTCCAACTATGATCCTATGAAAAAGGTAACTTATTTAAATACATATTAAGAGGGGTATAGCCCATAAGTTAGAAACAACTTGAAGGTTCACAAAAACAAATAGCCCAGTTCTGGTGCTGGATGTGCCAGATGTCATCCGGTCTGTTTGCACCAAAACCAGGGTCTGGGCCATGTGTTGGCCAAATGTTTATTTGGGCATGCAGACAAGGTCTCTATTATTGTAGTTTTATTGCAAGAAATGGGGAGATGAGCTTCTGGAATTTTCTTTCACATTTATCACAATAACAGCTTGATGGCAAGGGGTGGTAAGGGGTGCTATTTTGTAATTTACCTAAGGTAGTAAACTGTCCTGGTCCAGGACTGTTTCTAATGAGTATTTACATCAAAAAAACACACAAAACAAAACAAAATAAAAAACAACTTCCTTTATGTTAAATAGAACAGACTTGCTACTGATCCAGATGAGAAGGACTTGTAAATAACACTTTTGCAATCCTGTCCATATGATCAATATCAAAGTCAGATTTGAGCTGAATTACTTTATTAGTAATGTATTTCACAAATAGGCAAATGAAGAAATCTTACCACTTCTTACGGTCCTGTCCCTCCGAAGAGTTCTTACCTCTTCCTTCAGGCAAGGACACCAAGTCATTTTTTTTCTCTCCCATTGTGCTTTGTGCATTTTGCCAAGAAACCATCCATCATGTTGTTTCCCTTTGTGAACCTAAGTACACAAACAGTGAAAAGAAGAAAGGCAGGCTGATAGCTCACAAGATGCAAATAATCCAATTTTTCTATGTTTTAACAGTCTGCCATGTAGTTTTTGTTTAAAATTTGCACATTTACAGAAGTGGTCTCATAAAGGTATACATATCTTCAAGACAGACTAATCAACTAGCTGACCAACATAAAAAATACCCCTCACCCATTATGAAGTGGATTATTGTTGTTGTGTTTGCTGCTACTGTTGCTATTGCTGTTGCTGCCACTGCACTTTCTGATTTTAGTGCATGAGGGTGAGCCAGGCTATAATTTTAGGAATGAGGAGAAAGGGCACTTCTTGTGTTGTAGTTCAAGAGGGACAAAATGATGACAGTTTTCCCAAATAAGAATTCTACCTCTCCATTCTTCACTCCCCAAATTTCTATCATTAGAGTGAAACCATGAAAATAATTCATACATTGTTGTTGTTATTATTGTTGTGTGCTTTCAAGTCATTTCTGACTTATGGCAACCCCAAGGTGAACTTATCATGGGGTTTTCTTGGCAAGATTTGTTTAGAGGATGTTTGCCATTGCCTTCCCCTGAGGCTGGGTGCATGTGACATGTCCAAGGTCACCCAGTGGGTTTCCATGGCTGAGCAGGAAATGGAACTCTGGTTCCCAGAGTCATAGTCCAACACTTAAGCCACTACACCACACGGGCTCTTACAATGTTCATATTTGCTCTGTTTGCATCCTTTTACTAACTTTTCCCTCCCCTTTTCTGTGGATGCTTAAACCACATCGCCAAATGCTCAACTAAAGTTTTAAGTTACTGCAATACCAGAAATTGGAGGACTGAAGGATCATCATCAGTATTATTAATATCCCACCCTTTCCCCAAAACTGGGTCTCAGGGCAGCTCACAGCATTAAAAAACCCCAAAAACCAGTACAATTAAAAGAATGCAAAATGATACATTAAAATAGAATTAAATTATTACAATACTAAAACAAATATGGTAAAAAAAGTTTAACATGTTTAAAAATACTTTTAAATAATACAACATCCCAACCCATGCTTTTAAAACTTTCAGTGTACACACACACACACACCTGTTTTGAAGAAATGTAGATAGTATATGCCTAGTTTTTATTATTAAAATATATGTTAAAATATATGTTTAAATATATGTTAACTATACCACTGGGCATGGTGACTGAGGGATTTGGGGGGTTGTAATCCAAAAGTGTAACTATTCCAACTATTACCCAGAATCCCCTTCATATCCAAAATAGTAAAAACCTCATATGCTATCCTTGGATCCCTTGCTAAGCAAAAATATGAAATTCCCTGATGACCTCCAGATGAACTCTGGTAGTAGAATTAGAGGCAAAAGGTCCTCTGCACCCATGGCCTGGGCAGCCCACCCTTAATCCTTAAGGAATGTATTTCCCCCAGATAGTCAGGAGAGTTGCAAATGGCATTTTCCATGATGAGATCATCCAAACCATCAAGAGGTGTATTGTGTCATCCTTTCACAAGCACCCTCAGCCATCCAAGGTGTAATGTTTGTATTGTGCCACCCAGTCTAACACCCTCCCACCCATAGGAAGGTGCATTGTGTCACTCACCCACACATTTCCCCAGGATATTGACCCCTCGGATTAAGACCACCACATACAATGGAACAGGGTGCCATCATCGCAATTATCGCCTTCCACCCCCAGGGCCCATTTGGCCCTATATAAACCCTAGATTTTAGCCAGTCAGTGTGCTAGATTCATGGTCTAAACGACTCCACGTCACTCTGACCTCTGAAACTAGTTACCGGCAAGTCAGCTCAAAATCCAGGCTGCGGAGCCTGACTTGTCTCCCTATCATTCCACATTTTCCATTCGCTTCCCAGGAGGAGGGCTACATCTCGGTAAGTATCACCACTAGTAACGCCTGCATTTCTGTTCCAAACTCCAGCCTTGATCTTCCTGAGCCTTGTGTGTGTGTGTGAGTGCATGTTCTGTGAGTGAGTTTTCCCCTATTTTAATAAATTAGACATCTAGTGGTTAACCAATATCTGTCTCAGCTCCATTTCTTGGGATTCTCTGGTCTCTTGGTATAAACACCAGGAGAGCGGTCTCATTGGGCTGTTGTAGCAAGCCTACTCTCGCATATTTGAGCTAATAATAAAATTCCCCCAAGGATTCGTTGCTACACAACCTCTATATATCATTAGTACAATTAAGCCTCTTGTAAGTTACACTTGTCAGGTCAGTAATATCCAGTTCCATAGATTTCCAGGCCAAAATCTGAGATAGGTTACATGGTTTTTCTGATTTCCAAATTTCCACGACTTCAGGGTCTTCTGGCTATATAAAATGACAAGAGGGCAAAACCTGTAATTTCTTTAAAACTGACTTACCAGATAATTAATAATTCCCAGATCCAAGGGGAAAAGCCCTCAAACATACCATTATACAACAGCCAGGTTGGTAGAGACATGTATGTGTACCTGCAGGATATGGTGCCATTCCCTCTAAAGTTCACGTTCTGTAGCAATGTAGCAATTTCTGTGTGTTAAGTGGGGAGTTTTCCAGCCCTACATTATGATAGAAGCACTACCTGCTCTCAGGGAACTTTCCCCCTAAACCTTGTTCTAGGGCTGCTAGGACGTGTGCCACAGTCATGTGAATCACAACACTGGTACTCCAAATGCATGCGCCCAACATCTTTCTCCCCTCTTTCTTCCCTCTTGGCTTTTTAGTCCATTGATTTTGCACAAGTGCAGCACACATAAACACCATTTTGTATTAAGATAGGCCTCTGGGGCCAGTTAGGTATGGGTGAAGGTGAATTCCCAGACTTTAAGTCATCTCACAATTATCAAGTCTCTTCCTCTTCCAGTGCCTCCAGTCCTGATACTTTTCTGCTCACCAGGAGACATTTCTCGGGGCTTTGGTTAACACTCTGAGACTTTGCAACCCAATCTCTTGTCTGAGGCATTTGGTTTAACTATTGGATGGCTGCTATGATGGCAAACCCCCTCTGAAGAAACTTGCCAAGAAAACCATATGATAGGTTTGCCTTAGGGTCACCATAAATCAAAAATAACTTGGAGGCACACAGCAACATGCTATGATTAAATCAACATGATTGTGGAGAGTGAACAAATGTCACTTGAATTCTACATGGCTGGATTTACTCATATTCTCAGGCTGCATCCGCACTGCAGAAAACTTAACATCACTTAGAATCATAGAATCATAGAATCATAGAGTTGGAAGAGACCACAAGGGCCATCCAGTCCAACCCCCTGCCATGCAGGAACTCCCAATCAAAGCATCCCCGACAGATGGCCATCCAGCCTCTGCTTAAAGACCTCCAAGGAAGGAGACTCCACTACTCTCCGAGGGAGTGTGTTCCACTGTCGAACCGCCCTTACTGTCAGGAAGTTCCTCCTAATGTTGAGGTGGAATCTCTTTTCTTGCAGCTTGCATCCATTGTTTCGGGTCCTAGTCTCTGGAGCAGCAGAAAACAAGCTTGTTCCCTCCTCGATATGACATCCCTTCAAATATTTAAACACGGCTATCATATCACCTCTCAGCCTTCTCTTCTCCAGGCTAAACATCCTCAGCTCCCTAAGTCGTTCCTCATAGGGCTTGCTTTCCAGACCCTTCACCATTTTAGTTGCCCTCCTTTGGACACGCTCCCGTTTCTCCACATCCTTTTTGAATTGTGGTGCCCAGAACTGGACACAGTATTCCAGGTGAGGCTGGACCAAAGCAGAATAGAGTGGCACTATTACTTCTCTTGATCTAGACACTATACTTCTACTGATGCAGCCTAAAATTGCATTGGCCTTTTTAGCTGCTGCATCGCACTGTTGACTCATGTTCAACTTGTGGTCCACCTGGATTCCTAGATCTCTTTCACACATAGTCTCATTCAGCCAGGTGTCCCCCATCGTATAGCTGTACTTTTCGTGTTTCCGCCCTAAGTGCAGTACCTTACATTTCTCTGTGTTGAATTTCATTTTTTTAGCTTTGGCCCAACTTTCTAGTCTGTTCAAGTCATTTTGAATTTTGATCCTGTCCTCTGGGGTATTAGCTTAAACTGCAATGATTCAATGCTATGTCATTTTGGGATCTGTAGTTTGTTGTGGCACTTGCACTCTCTGAGAGAGAAGTCTAAATGTCTCACAAAACTACAGTTCCCAGAATTTCATAGCATTGAGCCATGGCAATTAAGGTGGTGTCAAACTGGATCATTTCTGCAGTGCCAATGCAGCCTCAGTGTACCCCAGTTATAGTTTTCCTGTTGATTTTATTGCTTGTCTGAGGGGGGCTTGATTTCCTATGCTCTGTGGAGGCAGGCTGCCAAGAGCACAACAGATCTATGATAACACACCAGTAAAAAGCTGCTTCTTAGGGGAATTAACAATCTTTTGTTCTCAAATTGTTTTCCTTTTAAACTGAAAATTATTATTTAAAAAACACATTTGCCAATAAAACATAATGCTGGTTCCAGTTAATAAATACATCAGATCACTAAGTCTTCTGCTCCACAGGATAGTATCTGCAGGTGGTAGAAGGATTTTATCCACATTGCTTTCTATGAATATTATTCATTTCATCTTTTGCATCATTTGTGTATCCTCAGAAATTGGTCAGTGCATACAACAATGAATTAAAACATTTTATCAGGGCTGTGCAAACTATTCTCTTTAATAATTACTTTAGAATTAACAGACACATCTTAGCTCTACTTATTTCTTCCTCGATCACTTACTTCACTGAAGATTTTGAAAAATGCAGATATGTTTTGTTCCTAAGGCTGCTGTTCTCAGAGGTGTGTCAGGTAAGGTTTGTATGGGTCCTTGGTGACTTTTTCATCTTGCTGTAACTCTCCTTTATTTTCCCACTGCCTCTTCTGCCTGTATTCCTTCCCACAGAAAGCCAACTGAGAACAAAAGATAAAGTCAAAATAGTTGCACCATGCTCCCTGATTGCTAGTGTGAGGAGCCCTCCACTTGGAAATCCTCACAGTGGATGTAGCAGATCTGGGTGGTCATAGTAGAGATTTTGACTGTGGGAAAAGGGGAAACAAACCACAGTGGAAAGAGGAGAAAGAACTTCATTTCATTTCATATACTGTTCACAATTTCAGAGATAGAAGCTAGGACATGTGTGACCAAGTAACTCAGAGTGTAGTTGAGAGGGGAGAAGTTGTTAGTGAGGGAGAACATATAAGCTAGGAGAAGCTGCAGCAGTTTGCTTTTGCCTGTGTTTACTGGGAAGAGTAAGATTCTGCCCTCTTCTTCTCCCCTGCTGAGGTAATTGAGTGTAATCTACTTTTGCTCTTTTAACTCAGTTTGTAGCAACTGAAGTCAGCTGAGGACAAAGGGGGAAAGTAGTAGTAGTAGTAAGACATTTTCAAAGCAGCTGAAAAAAAGGGATGATAGAGGATTAATTGAGACTGTCCCCACCAAATGAGAACAGTTGGAGGGTATGTTATTTCTCCCCTGTAATGCAAAACTTGCTTTATTTTGGACGGGCAAACCTTTTTATTTCCAAAAACTCTGTATCTGGGGGCAGGGGGTGGGTGGCGATATTGCATATGCACAAAAATTCTTATGAAAGAAAATCCTCCTCACCTGTGAAAAAATGCAAAACATACTGTTGTGTGCCTTCAAGTTGCTTCCAACTTATGGTGACCCTGAGGCAACCATATCACAGGGATTTCTTGGAAAGATTTGTTCAGAGGAGGGCTTGCCTTTGCCTCTCTCATCCTCTGAGAATGAAAGAATATGTCATGTCCAAAATCACCCAGTGGATTTCCATGGCTGAGCAGGGATTCAGAGTTGTAGTCCAATGATCAAACCACCATACCACACAAAAAATAAATAAACCTGTGAATATAATATATGCAGAAAAAAGAGAAAAGGTAAACGTAGTCCCTTGACATGAATGTCTAGTTGTAACTGACTGTAGGGGGCGGTGCTCATCCCTATTTCTAAGCTGAAGAGCCAGCGTTGTCCAAGGACTGCTCTAATGATCACGTGGCCAGCATGACTGCACTGAATGCTGTTACCTTCCCACTGAGAAGTGGTAGCTATTTATCTATTGCATTTGCATGCTTTCGAAATGTTAGGTTGGCAGAAGTTGGGACTAGTGACAGGAGCTCACCACATCAACCAACACTCAGACCTTGAACTGCCAACCTTCGGATATTCCAATCATCAGAATTGGCATCTTAACCACTAAGCCACTGCATCCCAAGCAATATATGCAAACCATGTGCAAAAATAAAGATAAAAATATTTTTTAGTAGGAAAAAAAAAGAATTTTTAAATTCTTACATGTAAGAATGAAATAACTACATTATGAGTAGAGTTGAATTGAAATCAATACCATGATTCCCATTAACATAAATTACATAGTTAAAACAATCACAAAATATAAACATTAAAAATGTTGGATTATGAATGGGTTATACAGTCAAAGGTGAAATGTAGAGATGTGTGTGTGGAATTTTCCTCATGAGAACAACATCTAGAGGAACAAAGAGAAATCTAGCACCAGATGTCTGCACAGAAATAAACATGAACTTTCCCATAGATACAACACATAGACACAGATATTGTTATGGGAAGCAAGAAAACAAAGAAGTAACACATACATCAATATCTGAGCTCATGAGAAAAACAGTCACATGGGGGATGATGGACAGCAAGGGTCTGGGTTAATACACATCATACAGGCATTATTCAATCAGCATAAGGTTAATACCCAGAAAGTGGAGTATGGGAAGGGCCTAGAAAATCCTTTGTCTAGTTTTGTTTATAAACACAACATTGTGTGAGTGTGTGAGCATCCTGGCAGTGGTTTTAACCATGGAGCTTTTGGCTTGTAGTTTTTGAGTATGTTTATACTGTTTTTATAATATAACTTCTGGATCTGGAAACATGGATCTATAATTTCTTCTTAACTTTCAACAACAACAAGTTGGGATCCTATGCTTTTGGGATTGTTAAAGATGTAACCTCTCATGTTGAGCTGGATAAGTTCATCACAATGGATTTTACTTAGTTATCTTATTTTTCTTTTATATGCATTAATAAAACTATACTTTTGGACTTTACAATGTGTCTTCTTGACTGAGGAAGACAGGATCCTGAAGAAAAGAAGTTGAGCTAGTTGATGGTAAGAGATACAAAGTGGCTGTGGATCACAGCAGCCAGCTTATCCTGCAGATTCTGCTGGGTGTCTAAAAGCATCACTGCAACACCCATCATTCACACACTTTTAAGTATAAAAAACTAAGACCAGTTAAAAATGGATCTTAAAAAACACACCAACATAACAAAAATAACAAATAGAACATCCAGCACATTGTTTTAGATGGAACTGCACAATCCTTGTACAATAAATCCTCAAAGACTGGTCATAATAGAAAGCTCTTCACCTGTCTGTGAAAAGACAGCAGGGAGGGTGCCAGTCTAAGCTCTCTGGGAAGAGAGTGTCAGGTGTGGAGTGGGGGGGGCAATGACTAAGAAGGCCCTTGGTTTTGCCAAATGTACCTATGAGGGTATGAGACAGAGAGAAAGGCTACCCTAGCAGACTTCAGAAAATGAGCAGGTTCATAAGGGTCCTTCAAATAACATTGGCATGAACTGTAGAGGGCTTTATAGGTCAAAACCAGCACTTTGATTTGTTCCCGAAAACAAATCAGCATCCAGTGAAGCTGTTGCACAAGACAGTTGTAATTGAGTAGTGATGGTTGGAAGCACATTCTCTGTATCATTTTGAACTTTAATATTGCAGAGATCTGTTGACTGAGGTGGGGGGAGAACCTAGTGAGGTCCTTTACAGGGACTTGGATATACAGCTGTTTTGCAATTGATTCATTGATCAGTAAATGACAAAAGGGAAAATGTACTTTGAATAAGTACTATTGTAAATAGCAATTTTCTACAGAATGACTGCCAGGACCACAGATGAAGAGCACCATATTGGACCAGCTCATCTGAATTGTTAGTTTATGTAGCTGTGGAGATACAAGGATGCTGACTGACTACCTCTTGTTTAGATATTGGCTGCCAAACCCAAAGGCAGCATGCATCATGCCAGAATTACTCTAGCATGCTTAGTTTCCAGAGGGATAGTTAATTACCACTTGAATGAGAAATCCACATCTGAATAGCAATACAGGATGGCTTTTGCCATAGCAAACAGGTGGTTGACCCCCTTTTCTTGTGTGTTGCCACAACAAGCAGTGCAGAGATAATGTGAAGTTCTTTAAGGAAGACTTTCAGTGCTATTGAATCCAGAAGACAGAAATTGAGTGGGTTTGTTCCTCTAGTGGAAAAGCAAAAACAAGAACACAGCAATCGTGTACTTCAGCTATTGAGCTGGGAGCTGATTACGTTATTTTCCCCTCTCAAGGCCTGTTCAAAAGTGCTTTTCTTCTTACAGTGAGTGATGGATCTAGCATATAATGGCCCTATTACAATGCCAAACCAGTCTCAGAACTGTATACTGGGTTCTAGTCTAGGTCTCTGGTATAAAAGGCATTCACTTAGGGGGGGTGCAGATGGGTGGCCATGGGCCGCCCTGGGAAGTGGATGATTGGGGCCGAGGCTGCCCCACACCTCAGCCTCCCTTCTGCTGGCCCTGGAAGAAGCACTAAAAAGATTGTGCTTCCAGAGCCAGCAGAAGGGGCTCGTCAAGAGCTGCCATGCGGCTCTTCTGTACCTCTTCTGGCGCAGCGAGTGATGATGCTGTGCCAGGAGGATGTATTCAGAGTGTGCGCCATGCGTAATGGCGTGTGGCCTGATGACGTCCTCAGAGCGGGGTTGAGGTGGCTGCCATGTGGATGCCCCTCCCCTTCCGTGACTCCAAGACAGTGCTTTGTGCCTTCTGCAGAGGCCCTTTGTGTCAGAGATATCAATTGTAGATCAGTTAGAAACCAATGGATTCAGATTAGAAGAAAAGAGATTCCACTTAAACATTTGGAAGAACATCTCAACTGTAGGAGCTGTTCATCAGTGGAATAGACTGCCATGAACGGTGGCAGACTCTCCTTCTTTGAAGGCCTTAAACAGAGGTTGTATAGCCATCTTTTGGGAGTGCTTTAGAAGTATACCCCTGCATAGCAGAGGATTGTTTTAGATGGCCCTATTGGTCTCTTTCAACTCTGTGATGCTATAATTCTATAATTCTGGGAGATCGAGGTTCAAATCCCTACTCAGCCATGGAAAACCATTGAGCAATTTTGGGCAAGTTCCACCCTTTCAGTCTATGAGGAAAATTATTCCACTGAAAAAATCTTGGCAAGAAAACCAGATAGAGTCACTATAAGTGAGAGTCTATTTAAAGGAACACAACAAGAACAATAGCCAATTTTAAATTTCTGTTTTCTTCTTCTCAACATGAAATAGATTTTAAAAGTTAGTTGTCTGCTCAGTGCTGCCAGATACTGATGCTTTCTGCACTCTAGTGTTTGTGATGTGCATGTTGGCTATCTGTGCCTGTAGCTGACACATGCACGCAGAGTAAAGAAAGACAGTTGAGAAAAGATTAAGAGGTGGAAGGAAAAGCAAGACACTCTTTCCAGGTAGACACAGCTCTCCTAGCATTGTGCTGGAGCCCTCCCCACAAAGCATCCCATGTTTTAGAGTTCATGTACAGTTGCATTATAAGTAACAAGTAATGGCCAAAAGTGAAGTAATGTGCTGAAAGGCAGTGCAAGATGGGCACTGAGAGGATAGGCAGGCAAGCAGAGATATGCTCCTTACAGCTAAATCAAGAAGAAGAAGAAAAAAAAAAAGGGGGGGGGGGAAGCACAAGCCTGCAAAGCAGAATTGAATGTACAAAGGATTCAGGGACTTCACACCATTTTTCCTACCTTTTACAAGCACTGTGACTGGAGAATGTTGATGAAGTTGATGCCCTAGATTAGAAGCTAACCAAAAGCCTAATTCTCTTGTTTCCCACATTGTTTTGATTCCCCCCCCCCCCCCCGTGCTCTACAGTCCTCTGGGAGGAATTTGCTGCAACCAATAAAGACCAGGCTTTCGCAGACCTCCCAGAGGGCCTTTTCTGCAACCACCCCCAGACTGTGTAACAGCCTGCCGGATGAGATCCGTCTTATTACCACTCTTACTGCCTTTAAAAAGGCAGTAAAGAAGGATCTCTTCTGGCAGGCCTTCCCAGAATAACTGCCCAGCTTGAAATATTGAAATATTGTAATATTGATATATTGAATATTGATGCTGATATGTTGACATTTTGTAATGTTAATATTGTGAAGGTGATATTGTGAAGGTGATCTGCTGTACTATATTTTATCTCAGCTGTTTTAATTTTATGATGGTTTAATTCAGTTTTAAGGGGTGGGTTGGTAAGAGGTGGGAGGTAGAAATTGTTTTATTTGTTGTATTTTTTATTCTGTTGTACACCGCCCCGATTGCCGAGCAGAGGGGCAGGTTATAAATAAAATTTATTATTGTTATTGTTATTGTTATTTTTTTGTTTTGTTCTGTATTTTTAAAAAAAAATACAGAGATGCAGTTTCTAGTTTCTGGGCCCTGGGCCATGTCTGCATGGGCCAAATCATCTTCCTGTCCTCTTGGTAGGAAGTTTGGACAACATCAGGCATGTTCAGTGGCAAACCCAGGGCATACACCTCTTAAAATGCAGTAACACTATTTGCTCTGGATCTTCCCAGAAGATCTGAAGCCCTCCATTCTGATGCTAGATGGCTGCTTAAAATGTGTCCTACTTTGCTGCCTGGTGCAAGCATACACACAGGTGTAGCTGCAGCAACAGTGAGTTGCTTGCTCTGAGGTCAGAACATGGCATTTAGCTTGTAATTGATGCTAAGCACCTCCTTCTGACCTCAGAGTCAGTGATTTGCCACCACTGCAGCCATGCCAGGCAACAGTGTGATATGCATGTGAGAAGCTGCTCGATGTCAGAATAGAGTAATGGAGGGAGGTCAGGGCAGTTCTGAGTCCAGCATACTCCAGAATGCTCCTGGAGTATCCTGGCCTGTGCAGACACCACCATGGTCTTCACTGGCTGCTATGGAGCAGGATTTATTATTATTATTATTATTATTATTATTAGTAGGCTTTAAAGGTAATAACTAACACTTTCTACTTTGCCTGGAAACTAACTGGCAGCTAATAGAATGCTTTGCAGGGGCAGGCAAACTGTCCCCTTTAAGGGCCGAGGGACTTCAGCTCTCAGAATCCCAGACTATTGGCCAACATGGCTGAGGCTTCTGGGAGCTGAAGTCCAAAATCCCTAAGAGGGCTGAGTTTGCCTGCCCCTGCAAGATTGGTGTAATGTGATCACTCCTGGATGTACCCATAATCAGTCTAGCTGCCATATCCTGAACTAGTTAGAGTTTCCAGACATGGTTCAAAGGTAGTGTAATGTAGAGCACATTAAATTAAAGCAGCTGCTCCAGAGCACTATATAGTACTATGGTCACTCTCCCAATGGGCAGAAGCTTCTTGTCTTGATCTGAGAAGATCCCATGCTGAGTATCCACACTGTAACCTCAGTGCAGAGTGAGTGGCAGTTGTGTGACATTACCATTGAGTAGGTCAAGGGTGGGCAACTGTGCTACAGGTTTTGTCCCTATTCCCAGCAGGACACACCAGTTTTGATCTATGTTTCTTTCAGTCACTTCTGGTTTTGATTTTTCTGTGTGGTGGGGTTGTGTGTGTGTGTGTGATATATATATAGAAGGCTAATTGAGCAAGCAGCCATTGTTCGGCCTGCTTTTTGAAGTAGTTTGGGCAATTTGGGGATGACTTTTTCTCTGAAAAAAAGTATAGAGAGAAGGTATGGAGTTGTCCTTTTGGAGGGGTTATCCTGAGAACTTTGAGGCACAAAAGGAATTGTAAAGCCACACATGCACATAGCTTGGATATTCCTGCAATAGATGAATCCATTCCCCTGCCCCTTATAAAGAACTAGAGTCCAAAATGGATATTATTGTCAAGGCCAAAGTGATAGACTACAACTGGGCATCTGAAGTACACATCAGTCCAAGACTGAAGTAAATGCACATTTTGGACACAAATGTCCAAAGGAGAACCAAGAAGCCAGAGGAGGAGGTGGGGACAGAGGAGATGGAGAATACAAGCTAGGAGGAGAAGAACCAAGCCACTGATTCACTCAACTAAAACTTGACATTTCATATACTTGGTTCCCCCCCCTTTTTTTTTTTTGGACCTCTGTTTTCAAGACCAATTACAGAAAACAGTGTATTTTGACCAAAATAGCATAATTTATTTGTGCAAATGAGCCCCCCCCCCAAAAAAATCTGAAATGTAAATAACAACCTCAACACAAAAATGTACAAAACTCTTATAATTTTGACCAGCAGAGAGAAATTTTTCTAGTCTCCTTTCTGGATCTCTGGATCAGATTGACCCTCATATTGAATAGATGGTGGTTCTCCATGTTGAACATTTCTCTGTTTCTTCAAGTAAAACATGCCAAGCGTGATTACTACTTAATAAAACATTATGTCTTTGCTATCCACCATGAGCCCTCCTCTCAGTGGGACTTGATGCAGCAGTTATCTGCACCATATTCTAAAGGTAAGCCTGAGTCAGCTACTCCTGAGTCATGGCAAGCAGCCATAATGATCCTGGAACAGTGGATGGTTTTTTAAATAAAAGAATATTCTGATGATTTAAGCACCACATTATGAATATGCCAGTAGCCTGGCTCTGAAAATGATTGAGTAGTTGAGGAATGATGAAAAGCAACAGGGGACATTCCTGCTAGCACTTTATGTGTTTGCAATGCTAATAGCATGGAGGCTCCCCCTCCCCATTTGTTTCTGCAAAGGGTTCTCACTTGAGAGAAAAGAAGGATGGGCAAATGTAGGTTTGGTCCATGAGGAACGGGGTATATCCACTCAAATGGCTGACTTTCCTGGAATACTTGTGAAAAAGACATGCAGAACAGTTGGGGCGAGGGAAGGAAAAGGAAAGGAAAGGAAGGGCAAGACAGACAGGAAAGTATGTCTCACTGCCAAGCTTTTGCCTTAAATCTGAGCAGTGTAGTAAAAGTTTGATTAATATAATGGGAATCCATTATTCCCATTGATGAAAGTAAAGTAAGAGAGCTACAAAGTCTTACAAAGTGAGGCAGAACTAAGAATTCTCACCATTATTGCATTCTTACAAAGAGTTTAATTTAGGTTCAAGTATCTAGGAAATGTGCAACAGCACTCATGGCAAATTTCTCACTTTTATATACCTGTAGGTAGGCATTCCATTTGGCAAATTGTCAATTAGTGTTATTATGTTTATATATTTTTTCTTGCTAGGAATTGGGGAAGAAGTAGTTGAGATTTGTGCCTCAAGCGCCCCAGTAATACAGTCAATCTTGGTGTGTGTGTGTGTGTGTGTGTGTGTGTATACCAATTATTCTCTCCCAGGCAGCAAACTCTCTTGAGTTAGCCATCTTGATTGAATAGATTGGATTGTACAAGGTGCCTTCCTCTCATAGCAGGTCTCCATGTTGAGAAAGTGAAAACTTATATATAAGCTCATCCACTTCTCTTCTGGTGGTACCTCTCACTCACTCACACAAACAATACATTACAGAGAAATGCAACCATTGAGGACATTATGAACATGTATATATTGCTTGTTATTGTTGGCATCACTCTTGGAAGACCTAACAATTTTGTCTTATGAACAGAAGCAAGAGCAAAGGTGAAGACTGCCAGGAAACAGAGTGAGAAAGAAACCCTGATGACTACTGGGAAGCTGTCACCTAATTGTCCTCTGATTAGCATAGGTTATTTTTTATTTTTGTTAGAGGGCTCCTAGTGGTCACATTTACAAGGACTGTGCATCCATTCTATCTTTTTCCCTTACTAGGTTTTCTGTGGTCCAATGGGGGAAATAGGAAAAGATGGGAGAGCTGCAAATGGAAGATTTTGTTGGGACATTTCATCAACTTCCATGAATAAGGCAATAGGATTGTGCAGCAAAGACTTCTATGGAAACATTTTTTTTATTCCCTGAGACCTTTGATTATCCTGGAAGAATGATTTTAAATTTTCTGATATTTCCCCTGGAAGATATTTGATATTTCTTTGAGGTGAGCTCTCATTTCTGTGTTCACAACTCATCACTTGCTCCATTTCAAAAGTCATCAGCAGGTAATGCCTACTACAGTGAAGAACAAATGTGTTTGTTACTGTAGTTCTCAAGGTTTTGAAACTGTCACCATGATATAAGCCTGGAAGCTTAGCCTGTTGTGGTGAGTTTTGAGCTTGGTGTGGAGGAACCTGCTGTGTGGACTTTGTTTTAAGTTCCTGTATTGAAACAGCAGAGATGGCAGTAAGTGGACAGATTGGTGGAGTTCCTTTGGAGAGGCTAAATGGCAGTAACTATTTAGCTTGGGCACAGAAAATGGAATTCTTCCTGAATAAGGAAGGCCTGTGGCAGTATGTGACTGATCCACTCCAGAGTCCAGATGGAGATATCTTAGAAATGAGGAGATTGCCCATTCATGGATTGGGCTTGCTGTAGAGAATTCACAACTCTTATTAATACTTGGCTCATCCCTCTGCTAGACACAGCTGGTGTGTTTTCAGAGAAACTTATCTAAGAGACTCTGTTATTTCTAAGATAGCACTGACCAGGAAGTTATGTAGAGCTCAGCTTGAGAAGATAGCTGATGTGACTGTGCACTGTGGAGAGAAGGCAGAATAGAACATGCCTTAGCAACAGCCAATAAAATGGTAGACTGGAGGTGTTAAATAAGACTGTTGCTGACAGTTGAAGTCAGACCGGGTTTGGATGGGTAACAGTCCAGAAGAAAGGGACTGTAAGGGCTAAAGTTCAGAAGGGAAGGACTTAGTTCTAGGACAGAACTCCAGGTGAGGGAGTTTCTGGGATATAAGGCTGATGCAGACTGGCACTATAGGCTGACCTGGGGGTGGAGTAACCACACGCCGGCCACCCCAAATCCACCCCAATGCTATCCTGATGCTGCATGCCCATCTGCATGCTGTGCAGTACCAGGACACCCTTTTGGCACAGCATGCACACACGCTACACCAAAAGGGTGCAAAAGAGCTGTGGTGGTGGCTCTAAGGGTGGCAAAAAGGAGGATCAGGGCCATGGCATGTGGTTGACGCAGGCCCGATCTGCTGCTCTCCAGGGGTGGCTGAGAGCACCCCAAATGGGCTGTCTGCATCTGCCCTTAGTTAGCCTGAGGGCTAGTGTAGAAATAAGGTTGGAAAGACTACAGTAAATAAGGACAGTGTTAGGGTCCTAAAAGAGAATATCTGATGTTTTCTAAAGTTAAGGAGTGTGTAACAAAGTATAACAAGAACAAGTGAATGCAACATCATAACAAATGAAATATTGGGGCTAAGCAGACGGCTAATTGGGTCATCTTCGGGGCAGGGAAGGGGAGGGGCAGCCACACGATCGGCACCCCAACCCCTTCCCCAGGTCGTCCTGGGAGCAGCCAGCCTTCCGCATGGCCGGTGCTCTGAGGAGGACCTCCTGCCGCAGCGTTCGCACATGCTGCGGCAGAAGAGTCGCCGAAGGTGCACCGCAGCCTTTTGCAGCGCACCTTCGGCAACTTGTGAAAGGAGTGCCAATTTAGCACTCCTTTCAGGGGCGGCGAAGCTGCGCTGTGGGACCGAGGCATGGGGATGCCTTGGTCCCGCGGAGCAGCTTCCTGGGGTGGCCCAGGGCCACCCGTCTGCTTCCCCCCTTAGTTAACCATCATCCAAATAAAGTTTTATTGTTATTTTATTAGAAGCTTGTCTGAATCTGGATTGAATTTCCATGCTACTAAGAAATAAAGAAACCAAGTTTGGGGAAATAAACCCATAGATCTGTTACACCATATATTGGGGCCACAGTGGGATCACAATACCCATAGGGCTGCATAATCAGAAGATAAATTCTGATTTTAATTCATAGGGCTGCCATCTGAGGGGGAAAAGTTAGGTGAAGGAGGAGCTTCTTAACATACACTTGCAAAGTTAGCAGAAAGAGGAGAAGAGTTTACTCCCTCACATCGCCCTTAGTTCCCAGGGAGAAGAGTTGCATTTACATTTCCCAGCACCATTAAGTGAGATCAGGGAACAAAAGGGAATAGTCCAGTAAACATGATCATGCTAGGAACAGGTAATGTACACCCAAGGCCTTCTTTTATTGTGTTGACAAGATCAGATGTAATCCTGAGATGATAAAAGGGATCCTAGATCTTTCATGTCTTATTGGATGTCCTCTCCTAGAAATTCTTGTTAACACAGCTAATGATAAGAGATGTCAGAAGTTGCCATCCAAGATCTGAAAAGCTTCACAATGCTAGTCTTGCATTGGAGGACAAAAGATAGAGGGATAGATAGACAAATAATCTGACCCGGCATTAGATATCTTACTATGGTGTGCAGTTGTGCAGGTATGTGTAAGAAAAAAAGAAATGCACTCATTTCCCAGATACTAATCTCTTCCTTTCTTGGTATACAACTAAGGATGATTTATTCCCTTTCCCCTCAATCCCACACTAGTTTCCTTCCTTATCATACATCCTGTGGAAGCTCCCAGATTGCCAGATTGCAAACTGCAGACAGATCCTGTACTTTTAATGATTGTATAGAAGAGAAATGTGTGGCTTATTACTTGGCTGAGTGACAAACACTTGCTGAAATTCCCTCTTCTACATAACTAGAGACCCTCTATAGTTTTCAATCTGGGAACACTGTTTTCCATCCATTTAGGGATTTTTATCCCTTCCCCCCACTTTACCTCACAACTTTTCCTGCATACATTCACATTAAGTTTTTTTTTAAAAAAAACTTTTTACTTACGTACATAAATTGTTGTTCTCCATGATTTATTTACCTCTAATTCCTCCCCTCCCCATCTATTTGGAATTGCTTCTGTTGGTGACCTCAGCTTGAAACACACACACACACACCTCTAGAGCTGAGACTTGACACATTTGAGGGCAGCTCAGAGATTTTGCATTGTGCTTCATGAAGGGATAATTTGATGACCTTTAATATTGATGTTCTCCTATTGATGCCTGTAGGACTACAACAATGGAAGTGCTTCTTGAGAATGAAAACCATCTAGTTCACCTGGTAGCAATTTAAATAGCACATAGCAGCAGTAGCTACATGCTGTCCAACTGGTTCACTATTCAATTGCACAGGGAGATAGAGATATTTGTAGATTAAAAACATAGGCCTTGAGCCTCAGACAAGAGCAATATTAATAACAGTGCCACTGCCAGAGCTATATGTTCATTTTTTGCTATAGAAAAGGGCACAGAACTCCAGCTTGTTTTCAGAAAAAGAGGAGGGGAATATGACTCAGTTGATGATGTATTTTTGTATGTTGGCACATTATAGCTTTCCCTGTATTTAGCTTAGTGTTTTGGGTGAGAGAACAGACTTTTTATTTTATTTTATTTTTTAAAAAGTAAAGAAAGGAGCATTAAAATAGATAACAAGTGCCATAGACCTCTGATGCTCACATTCTCCTTCCATTTGATCCGGTGTACTGAGAGCATGCAAAAGAGAGCATCTACTCAAGCTGAAAGGGGAAAAGTTGAGAAGCCAGGGATATGATTTCTAGTAACCTTGAACTTGTGTTCACTTCCCTCTGAAAATAAGCTGTCTCCAGGCAGGCAAGGATGGAGGTGAAGTAGTTCACAACATCAATACTGTGTTATAAATGGCTCAAAATTGTGTGGTAGCCTAAAGGTTCTGTGGCCTCAGTGGAATTTTAAAATCCACCACCACCGTGTTTTCCTATTACACTGATTTTTGAAATCAATGAAGACTAGCAGTGAATGTACAGCTGTGCAGTACAAGGAAATGTAAGGGTGGGTTGCTTTGATCTGGAACAAAATTACATGGGAAGCTAAATATAAAACAGTTTTCCCAATCTGTGCAAATTAGACCAGAATTTAGAAAGTTACTTTTAATAAGTAATGGGTTTTAATAATAAACCCCCACACAGTAAATAGAAACTGTTGTGATTTTTTTAAAAACTAAATCTTTATTTTCTTCCTTCTAAAAAATAACTCAAGTAGTTGTTAAAATATGGATGGGATATACAGTCAAGAGTGAAATGTAGAGATGTGTTTCTGGAATTTTCCTCATGGGAACAACATCTAGGCAAACAAAGACAGCCCAGTCCAGGTGGCCAGAGAGTCGAAACATCAGAAGTTTCTAGCTGGGAGGACAGCCAAGAGCAGATAGTGAAATCCAAAACATCATTAGGTCTTGGGAAAGGAATCATGTGGTGGATGATGGACAGCAAGGGGCTGGGTTAGCAAACATCATACACATAACATCCAATCAACATAAGGTTAACACCCAGGAGGTGGAGAAAGGGCAGGGCTGAGAAATCTCTTTGTCTAGAATTGTTTATATTTCTTGCATTCCTGTGTGTGTGTGTGTTCGCAATGGATCTAACCATGGAGTTAATTTCTGGACTATAATATGCTTATATTGCTTTTACAATGTAACTTCTAGATCTGGAAACATGGATCTGTAACTCTTCTGTTCTACCACATCAGCATGATGTGATCCTATGGTGGACTGTATGTTTTTCTTTGTTTATTTTTATATTTTGAAACATAAAGCTCTACTTTTAGAATTTAAGCACACCACACCAATCAAATCAACAATGGGTTATGGTGCCCATGAAGAGTTTTCATCTCCTGTGAGAGCTGGATTTCTGGCCTCTCAGACATGTCTTCAGCAGCACGGATGGGAAACAGAGGAGTGTGCCGTGCCTGGCATGGTTCCTGGAAATTCAGCTGTGAGTATAGCAATGCTTTTCTGCATGGTTTAAAGGAGCTGTCTGGCCGTTTGGCTGAATGTAAAGGCTTTTTAAAGAACTGAGTTCTGGCCTGAGCATTTAAAGAGACAGTTTTTCCTTAAAGAGGCTGGAGGGTGGCAAGCTGCTTTGAGACTCTTTGTCTAACAAGGGGGAGTCACAATGGAAGCAGTAAAATTTTCTAAATTAACAGATCAGAATTACCCATCGTGGAGCCTCTATGCAAGGGCCCTACTCGTGAGGGAGAATCTTTTGGTGATGGTCCATGATGGTCTCCCACAGGTGGCTACTCCAGCAGATATAGAAAGAAATGAACACACTTGCGCAACCATCCACCTCAACCTTTCTGAGGCCCAGTTAAATTATGTAAGGGAGAAAACTGTGGCTAAAGACATTTGGGATTCCTTGAGGGACATTCACCAGTCTGCTTCAGCTCTAGCCAAAATGATGTGATGCAAGAGACTGTGTGGGCAGAAAATGGACAAAGGACAATCTCCAGAACAGCATCTGGAAGTGATGAGGGACTTATTTACCCAAATACAAATGAGAGGTGTCAAAATTCCTCAAATTGAAAAGGCATACATTCTTTTGGGTTTGCTTTCATCAAGTTATGACACCATTTTGCATGGTTTGCAAGAAGTGCCTGAAGCACAACTTACTATGGAGCTTGTAGCTTCTAGAGTTCTTGAAGAAAGCCAATGCTGGAAATTTGAAGCAGGACAATGCAAACAGGAGTCAGCAGCTTCAAAGTCCTCAAATACTACAGAGGGAGTGTCCAGAGAGATGCAGGTGGAGAAGGCAGCTGTTTCCAAAGAAAATATATGTTATTACTGCAAAAAGGCAGGTCATTTAAAGAAGGACTGCAGGAAATTTGCAGCAGACCAGAAGAAGAATCAACAACAACCCAGAGACTTTGGGGGCAACAAAGGAACTGCAGCTGTTACACAGGGCTGTGACAGTGTGACTCAACATGTGGTGAGCCAAGCTTGGATCCTGGATTCTCATGCCACCGCAAATATGATAAACAATCCTGAGCTACTCAGAAACAAGAAACCCTCCACAGTGAACTCTGTTGCTCTAGCTGATGGGGCAGCAAGAGAAATCCATGAAATGGGAACTGTCTACATTCCTGGTTTTGGTAAAACTTTTGATAATGTTTTGTGTGTGCCTAAATTACGAAACTGTTTAGTTAGAGCCTTTACAGACTGCCAGAAATAGTGCAACTTGAGGCCACTTTAACTATCCTGGCTAAGTGCTAGGGAATCATGGGAACTGTATTTTTTCTGGCATATTGAGACTTCTCTGTCAGAGAGCTCTGGTGCCACAATAAACTACAGTTCCCATGATTCCTTAGCACTGAGCCAGGACAGTTAAAGTGGCCTCAATTTGCACTATTTCTGGCAGTCTGTAAAGGCCCTTAGTGTGTCTGCTTTGACCACAGAAGGGTATACACTGCAATTTGTGGGGGATGAATGCATAATTTCCAAAGATGGGGAAGTTTGTGCAAAAGCTTTAAAGAAAGACAGAATGTATTACATGGTAGACAAGGCAGAATGTATGGTTGTACAAAATGTGCCTTTGCATTCAAACTGTATTCATTATTTTTACAGAATAATGGGCCATGTTGGTTTTAAGAGTCTTGTGAAGCTGGAGGAAATTTGTCTGGATTTTAAAATGTCACCCTATTCAAATCACCTAGAATGCTCAATTTGCAGCAGGATAAAGTTGAGAACTTTTCCTGTGGCAAAGCGTAGCAAACTTATTGCAAAACATCTGTTTGAGGCTGTGCATTGTGACATTTCTGGTCCTATGGTTGCGACACTAGGGGGCAGCAAATATTTCATGGTGATTGTGGATCACTTCACCAGGTTTTCTTATGTGAAGCTTCTGAAAGAAAAGAGTGAAGCAGGAGACAGATTTAAAGAATGGGTGAACATGATTGAAAGGGAATTTGATTACAAAGTGGGGGCTTTGGTTACAGACTGGGGAGGTGAATTCTTATCTCACAGTTTGGGAAACTGGTTGAGAAAGAAAGGGATTAGACACTACACAACCAATCCTGGGACTCCTCAGGAGGATGGGTTGGCAGAGAGATGAATAGGAGACCTAAAACAGTTGAAAGATTGCATGATGTTAGATGCAAATGCACCTGAGAACCTTTGGGGTGAGGCAATTCTTACAGCTAATTTTCTGGCAAATCGTACTTGGAACTCAGTTGTAAAGAACACACCTTTTCACATGCTTTACAAAAGAGCACCTAATCTAAAATACTTTAGGGTGTTTTGGCAGTATGCAAATGTCTATGTGCCAGACGCTTTCAGAAAGAAAAATCAGTCCAAGTGGAGAAGGTTGATGTTTGTGGGATATTCTGGGAATAGCTACAGGTTTCACCTTGGTTGTAAAAAGCAAAGCAAAGCAAAGCAGCTTATTTATATACCGCTTCATATCACGCTATGGGATGTCTAAGCGGTTTACAACTGTGAGCTGATTGCCCCCCAACAAGCTGGGTACTCATTTTAGCGACCTCGGAAGGATGCAGGCCTGAGTCGAGCCTCAGCCCTGGCTGGTATTGAACTCGCAACCTTGTGGTCTATGAGTGAGTGGCTGCAGTACAGGCATTTAACCACTGCGCCACCAGGGCTGCTGGTGAATTTTGCTTTCAAGAAGTGCAAACTTTGAGAAACATTCGGGTTGGGAAAAAGTGCACTCCAACAAAGAAGTTTTTCTAAAATTGGGGGAGTTAGTAACACCTACCAGAAATGGAGGGGTGGTGAAACAAGAGTCAGCTTCTTCAGACAGTGAAGCAAGCACATCAGATCAGTCAACACAAACCTGACCAATGACATCCAGGATGTCTGAGACAAAGAGACACAGGTATAGGGATCCTCATACAAGTTCTGACACTGAAAATGAGGGAGGTAGAACAAAAGTTTTCATTCCACGACGAACACAACGAATCAGAAAACCACCAGATAGGTTTGTAGTGTAGGAAGCTAGAGCTTGCACAGTTGTGGTTGATGAACCAGAAAGTTACAAAGATTTGAAAAATTGTCCTGATGAGGAAAGGTTGAAATGCATGTCTGCTATGGAGCAGGAATACAAGTCTTTGACAGATAAAGAGGTGTTTGAGATTGTTGAGAGACCTACAAATCACAAGGTGATTGGTTGCAAATGGGTTTACAAGAGAAACGTGATGCCTGATGGTAGAGATACAAAGCTAGGTTGGTAGCTAAGGGTTTTGCACAGCAGAAGTTTGAGAATTTTGACAAGACATTTTCTCCAACAGCAAAGCCTGAGAGCCTGAGGTTGGTTTTGGCTTCAGCAGCAAGGAGGGGTCAGTTGGTGCAGCATTTTGATTTTGAGAGTGCATACTTGAATGCTTGTCTTGAGGAAACTGTCTTCATGGAACAACCTTTGGGTTTTCAGCAAGACAGTGACAGAAAGGTATACAAGTTGAAAAAGGCTTTGTATGGATTAAAACAGAGTGCTAGAAGTTGGAATCTTTGCATTCATGATGAGCTTGTGAAGCTTGGTTACAAACGTAGCATTGCTGACATGTGTGTTTACACAAAGGAAGATGTTATGTTGGTGATTTATGTTGATGACTTGTGTGTGGCAGCTAAGTCTAAACAGGAGATTCAGGCAGAAAGGAAGGGATTGTCAAAGAATTTTGTTGTGAAAAATCTAGGTCCTCTCAGGTTCTATCTTGGAATTGAGGTGCAATGGACTGAGGATGGCAGTTGTTTATTGAGTTAGTAGAAAAAGATTAAAAAACTGATAGAGAAGTGTGGAAAAGTGCAAAAGTAGCAAAAAGTCCTATGTCAGTTGGATATGTCAGTGATGAAGCAACTAGAGGGTTTGGAAATCCAGTGTTGTTTTGTAGTATTGTTGGGAGTTTGATGTTCATAGCTAATAACACCAGGCCTGATATTGCATTTGCAGTTGGCGTGCTTTGCAGAAAAACAAATTGTCCGAAGGTTAAGGATTGGACAGCAGTTAAACATTTGTTGAGATACCTGAAGGGTAGCGTGGACAGGAAATTGAAGATACAAAACAGCCAGGTTGGGCTAGAGTGTTTTGTGGATAGTTCATTTGCTTCAGAGCTGCATGACAGAAAGTCAGTTACGAGATTGTTGATCAAGTTTGGAGAGAGTGAGATAGTATGGAGAAGTAGAAAACAGGGATATGCAGCACAAAGTACAAGTGAAGCAGAGTTTGCAGCATTGTCAGAAATAGTCAATGAGGTTCAGTGGATTAAACAGTTATTACAGGATTTGAATCAAGATTGTCCTGGGCCGGTTCTCATCAATGAAGATTCTCAATCATGCATTGTCATGTCAGAGGCAGAAAAGTTGAAGTGCAGAATGAAATACATTGGAGTAAGATACCAGAATGTCAGAGAATTGGTACAGAAGGGAGTTGTGCATCTACAGTATATAGAAACAAGGCATAATTTAGCAGACATTTTGACAAAACCATTGTCAATTGACATACATCACCAGATGTCATGTCTACTAGGAATGTCACCTTAAGTGTACAGGCCTAGTCATTGTGCTAAGATAGTTTCACAACAGAAAATAGTGTGCTTCATATACACATCTGTACATTTCAGGAGGGGATTGTTAGAATATGGATGGGATATACAGTCAAGGTTGAAATGTAGAGATGTGTGTCTGGAATTTTCCTCATGGGAACAACATCTAGGCAAACAAAGACAGCCCAGTCCAGGTGGCCAGAGAGTAGAAACATCAGAGGTTTCTAGCTGGGAGGACAGCCAAGAGCAGATAGTGAAATCCAAAACATCATTAGGTCTTGGGAAAGGAATCACGTGGTGGATGATGGACAGCAAGGGGCTGGGTTAGCAAACATCATACACATAACATCCAATCAACATAAGGTTAACACCCAGAAGGTGGAGAAAGGGCAGGGCCGAGAAATCCCTTTGTCTAGAATTGTTTATATTTCTTGTATTCCTGTGTGTGTGTGTGTTCGCAATGGATCTAACCATGGAGTTAATTTCTGGACTATAATATGCTTATATTGCTTTTACAATGTAACTTCTGGATCTGGAAACATGGATCTGTAACTCTACTGTTCTACCACATCAGCATGATATAATCCTATGGTGGACTGTATGTTTTTCTTTGCTTATTTTTATCTTTTGAAACAATAAAGCTCTACTTTTAGAATTTTGGATATTTTCCCTGGCTCTGCTGGATTTCAAGCACACCACACCAATAAAATCAACAGTAGTTACTTTATAGTTACTTAAAACATTTGAATGATACAAAAATGTCTTGTGGTACAAAATGCATTCTCCTCTTTCCTGCCTCATCTGTCATTGCTTCAACATTCACAACAGGGAATGAGGCACAACATAAGTCAGCACTTGAAATATCTGATATTTCTCCTTCACAATTTAGTGAAGCCACATCCCATAACTATAAAAAAAACTAAACAGTTACAGTTACACCACGAAAAAATTAAAATTATCCTTCATTAAACTACAATCATAATGTAATGGAATAGAGAGTACTAGAGAATACCAAGTGCTGTAGGTTATATTCAGAGGAAAGCAATGGTAAACCATTTCTGAGTAGTTTACTCAGAATTACAATTCTGAGTAATCCTTGCTTTAGAAAACCCTATGAAATTAGTGAGGATCCCTATAAGTCAATAGGCTACCTGAAGACAAATTCTTTACTATTAAAGTATAATGTACAGTGGACCCTTGGTATCTGCTGGGGTTTGGTTCCAGGACCCCAGTGATACCAAAATCCCTGGATGCTCAAGTCCAATTAGATACAATGGTAAGGAGTTGCTGTGGATAAAAAAACAGGAACAGAGAACCTTGGTCTATTCAGGAAAGTAGAGTTTATTTTACATCGACAGGCCTCTCAGACAGGTTTCTCCTGTGACTTGAGAGCCCCTCTTACAGCTAATCATCATCCTTATATACCATCTTACACAGCTAGTTTATAATTACATTAACACATGCGTAATTCAACATTTTCATTAGTTACAAGATATAATTCCAACCCCTTCCTTTCCTGATTATGTTACACTTCTACTTGTCATGCATGAATGACTTTGGCTTTTTTCCCTTACTTCCAGTTCATCATCAATGTTATCTCTTTGGCTGTGAAACAGTCTGTGTGCCTTCGAATTTGAAAAAATAACATTCCTTGCTGTCTTTTCCAGTGAAGCTGAAACTAGAAGCCTTTTACAAACTCTGCAAATGCACAGTTTTAAACATGTAATATGAGACCCCAAGGGTCATCCAATCCAGCCCCGAATTAGCCATGAGCTTTGCAGTTTCTTTTACATTATTTCATCTCCTACAGTGTCCCTTATATAAAATAGCAAAATCAAGGTTTACTTTTTGAAATTTATATATTTTTAGAATATTTTCAAACCATGGATAGTTGAATCTGTGGATAAAGAATCCATGGATATAGAGGCCCAACTGTAGTTTATATGTTTGCTATTCAAAAAAGGAATCACTCACAAAGAACTCTCCTTCTTTCGAGGTCTTGAAACAGAGGCTGGATGGTCATCTGTTGGGGTGCTTTGATTGTGAGTTCCTGCATGGCAGGGTGGTTGGACTGGATGGCCCTTGTGGTCTCTTCCAATTCTATGATTTTATGATTCTAGAAGAAGATCACTATTGCTGCCTAAATATCCATTACCCAAAATGCCAGTGTACCGGGAGGGAACCCACAAGTACTATTCAAATAGGGGATTTTTATTAGTTTTTATCAATTAAAATTAGCTGAGAGGACATGGACAACTCAAAGCAGAGATCAAGCCTTTGTATATCGGTTCTGAGAAACAGAACACTTGAGTGCAAGTTCTAAGATAGTTTTATTTATAAGTCAAAGGTAATCACCATCCATGCAAAGATACTCACTCATGCACACATTCAAGAACTAATAAAATGAAGGGTGGTAACAGATAGCGATTTAAAGAGTTGCAGAGGAAGATACTACACTGATTCCAGATGGGGAGCTCCAATCAGGGTGTACCAAGTGGCTCAGCAAGCTGCCTTAGGATCATGCCATGGCAAGTAATGCTGAGGAGTCAATTTGATGTGTAAAATTTACACATGTGTTGAGATACATATTGAATTTACTTAAATAAAACTGTTCTAATTTGACTATGGAGACCAGGTTTCAATTCCCAGCTCAACCATAAAATCCACTGGGTGACCCTAGGCAAGTCATTTGCTCTCAGCTTCAGGGGAAGGCAATGGCAAACCTCTGAACAAATCTCACCAAGAAAAATCCATGATAGGTGCACCTTAGAGTCACCATAAGTCAGAAATGAGTTGAAGGCACACAACACACAGGATTCGAATCCCCACTGAGCAATTGTGACTTTGGGTATGTTACATTCTTTCAGCCTTAGAAGAAGGCAAAGGCAAACCCCCCTCTAAACAAATCTTACCAAGAAAACTCTGTGTTAGGTTCATCTTAGGACCACCATAAGTTGGAAATGATGTGAAGGCATACAACAGCAGAAGTAGCAGCAACAGCTCATTATTTGTATAGCCAATTGATACTAAGCTTTGAAGCAGTTGTGGAGCCATAGGGTGTAAAGGTGAGGTGTAAGTCTTGACTTGTGTTTTTAAAGAGGTGATGTAGGATTTTTGACTGTCAAAATACAGTCTTCCCTTGAGATTCATGGCATTGGGATTTGCGGATTTGATTATTCATGTGTCCAAAGCTTTGTGTGCACTCACTCCTTCCCCTCCATCCCTCCCAGGCTTTCACCCTGTGAATGAGGGAAAAGCCGAGGACAGAGGGAACAGCAAGGAAGCTGTGTACACACTGCTCTTGCCCTTTGTCCACAGGAGCAGCAGGAGGGAAGGGGGAGCCACAAACGTGCCCTCCTTCCTCCCCTTCCAAGGCTTCAAAGTCCCCAGGGCTCCCTGAAGCCTTGCAAGGGAAGGAGGAAAATGCTAAGGTGCTCTCTTTTTCTCTCTTCCAAGGCTTCAATGGGTTCCCTGGATCTTCCTGAAGCCTTGCAAGGGAAGGATGAAGATGCGAACATGCACTCCCCTGCCCTTTTAGTGCCTCAGAGAGCTTGCTAGAGCTGTTTGAGGCTTTGGAAGGGAGGTGGGCACATGCCCACACATTGGTCTCACCCCCCACTTTATTCATGAATTTTGAGATTTGCAGGGGTCTTGTTCCCCTAACCCCCACAAATCTTGAGGGAAGACTGTAGTACTGCTTGGTAGAAATAGAGAACCATAGCATCTCTTCTACTGTGGAGATAGGCCTGTTTCATCATCTCATCTATAGTATTCTTATTATTATTGTTATGACCTATTTAGTTTGACATCACTACCATTGGGTTCTCACCATGTATTTTTATTGATTTAACTGTTTTATTCTGTCTGTAACTCACTTTTGGAATATTATTGAAAGACAGTAAAAAAAAAACTTGAATGAATAAATGAATGAAGTGGGTCTCAATTTCATGGATAACTGGGGTGGGATAAAGGAAGTTGTTCCTTCCTACTACAGGTAGTTGCACATTCTACTCATGGCTGCCGACTTTACTGCTTGAGAGAAAATCAAAGCCAGAAGTTTTTCTTATGAATACAAATGGGGACCTGAAGCACACCCTGTGGTTTATTTTTGAAATGTACCTTAAGATTTCATAGCAGATTTTAACAATGATAATTCATTGTGATAATAGCAAAATGCTGACAGTTAAGGGAGAAGTTAAATCCAAAAAGCACCCATTTCAAAGTGGCGCCCAAACCACTTCATTGGGAATTTTCTGAGGGTGCTCACTTTATGTTGAATATTCCATTATTGCTTATTGCCAGCCAAATAGAGATGTTTGTTCATGGCATAAGCAAAGATACATGGCACAACAATCATATTGAAGCCAGAGACATGTCTGGGTGTTATCAGTGTTTTCATAGGCAGGGGACTCTCTGGGGCCTCCATTTATGTAATTCAAGTTCCATGGTAGAAGATAGATGAGGCACAAGATGTTCCAAATAAACTTGGATTTGTACTGAAAATTAAATACAGGCTTACTAGTTAGTTGCTCTCTTGTCAACAAGACATGTACATCAGCCCTGGTGGCGCAGTGGTTAAATGCCTGTACTGCAGCCACTCACTCATAAACCACAAGGTTGCGAGTTCAATACTAGCCAGGGCTCAGGCTTGACTCAGGCCTGCATCCTTCCGAGGTCGCTAAAATGAGTACCCAGCTTGTTGGGGGGCAATCAGCTCACAGTTGTAAACCGCTTAGACATCCCACAGCGCGATATGAAGCGGTATATAAATGAAGATGCTTTGCATCTTTGTAAACCTCATTTTCACAGGCATTTTAATCTTCATGCTCACTAATAACTTTGCTATTTTTCTTCCCTGCTGCTGCAACTGTGCAGTCTTCAAGGACTATTCACAGTTTGGGACTTAGGGAACATCTACACTGTACAAATAATGCAGTTTGATACCATTTTAAATGCTGTAGCCCCATCCTATGGGATCCTGGGATTTCTAGTTTTACAAGATTTTTCACTTTCTATACCAAAGAGTGCTGGTGCCTCACAAAACTTCAAATCCCAGGATTCTGTAGGATGGAACCATGACCGTTAATGCAATGTCAAACTGCATTATTTCTATGTAGGTACACCCTTTTCACACACAAAAATTCATATGGTTTTGTTGCACAGAAAATGGCATAAAATTCATCATGTACTTTTCATGGAGAATAATCCCCAGACTGCAAAAGTTCTCATAAGCAGATTGAGAAAATACTTTCTTTTTTGTCTGTCATTCAAATATTTATGAATATTTTTCCATTTCTACTGTTAGCATTCAGAATTGCACTACAGAATATTTTACTGCAATACACTCACTGCTTCCTGGACAGAAGGTTGAAATATAGGACATGTCTTGGGAAAAGATGTTTGGTCACCATGGTCCATAGTCTTTTTTTTTTTTTAAAGGTAAGTGGAATGTGAAATATAAAATATAAACAGGATGGGGTTTTTGTTTTTTTTAGGTGCTACATCTCGGAGTTTTGTGGATGGTTCTTTAAACCAATGGACAGAGAAGATTACAAAGAGGAGAAGCAAAATGAAATGAAAAAAGTGATGGGAACATATTTTGTGTGTATTTTTCTTCAAGGATAAAGAGCCCTTATGAAGTTAGATAGGCATGGAGTCCATCTGCTGCCTCCATATTCCATGTGCGTATCTCTGTAAGGAACTTCACACAGAAGACACAGACAAGGGGGAAAGAGGTTGCTTGCTGTAGATCTTCAGCAGATGAAAAGTGGCTTAGAAGCAGGGGTGCTACTAGCAGAGATTATTCAGTGCTGAGAAAGGGAAGCTCTGTATTGCCTTCAATTTCAAATTAGAATAAATCCTGCAAAAGTGTGAATTTGAAGAAATGTGACTTGATATACAAAATTCAGAAATGTATACATACACACACACACATACACACACAACTCAGTGAAATATAAAGGACTAATTAATTCTCTAAATTTTACTTCCTTGGCTAGTATATTTTGTTTCTGTTATCCTCTCCTGCTCAACCATAACATTCTACTTGGGCTGTAGAAGAAACTTTCCAAGCTTACAAGTAGCAAGCAAGTATATTTCTATACCACTTAGGGCCCTGGTGGCACAGTAATTACTACAGCCACTCATTCACAAACCATAAGGTTGTGAGTTCAATACCAGCCAAGGGCTCATACTTGACTCAGGCTTGCATCCTTCCAAGGTTGCTAAAATGAATATCTAGCTTATTGGGGGCAATTAGCTTACAGTTGTAAACCACTTAGGCAGTGTTTGAGTGCACTGACAAGCGGTATAGAAATGTCCTTGCTATTTTCCAAACTTACAAGAGAAAATGTCAGTCTGAACACATGGCCTTGGCATGGTAAGACTGTTGCAATCTGACCTAAATGTTCTTCCAGTTCAGATTTTGGCATAAAAAGAAGACATGGGTGGGATTCAACCCCATTAAAAACCTTGTGGCTATTCACAGTGCTCCTACTCCACTGTTATTATGATAACTTTTTAAATACTTGTTTCCACCCTGTGTGATGACAGCAGATCAAATTTAGCCATCTGCTGTCATCACTGATTGGCAACAATGAAGACTTTTCTTTCTTTCTTTCTTTCTTTCTTTCTTTCTTTCTTTCTTTCCTGTTTGCCTGCACTCAAGAGTATTTCAGGAGGGAAATGGCTGAGAAGGGAAGGATTAATTTAGACTGAGCTACCACAGATTTACTTTAGAATAAATTTCTCCAATCTGGTGAACTCCATATGCATTGGAATCAGAGCAGGGACAATTCAGTCCCATTACTCATTATGGGGTTGGGAAAATAGTTATAGCAATAATAGTTGATTTAATTCTTACATTTACTTGTTGTTTTTCATTTTGCAAAAAAAATAGCATTGATGAAAATTGCATGAAACTCATATATGTGTTTCTGTGCTTGCATTAAATGTTCTTCTTAAATAATTAGAAAAGTAGCAGGAAAACATAACTTGGGCCAGAATCATCTATGAACTACATTGCTGCATAACCATGGTAGTTATGTAGATACATAGTGAAAAGTCTCTTCAATTGATAGAAGTCTGTTCCTCTATAAGTCGGGAAGCAACTGGCTGACATTTCCATCCCCTCTCATGAGCAGTTTCCATTGTGACAGGCAGAAACAAGAGATTACTTGCATGAGGTGTGTGTGTAAGGAGAGTAAAATTGTCAGTCAGCCACTTCCTGAATTACAAGGCAACAGACCCCTGTCAGTCATAGTGGTTGATGACTGGTAAGTGGGGATTAGGGTCCCTACATGTCCCCTGAGAGCCAGCATGGCATAGTGGTTTGAATATTGGACTACAACTCTGGAGACAAGGGGTCAGTTCTCCACACAGCCATGAAACTCACTGGGTGACCTTGGGCAGGTCACATTCTCTTAGCTTCAGTGGCAGTTGCAACCCCCTTCTGAAGAAATCATGCCAAGAAAACCCCATGATAGGTTCACCTTAGGATTGTCATAAATCCCAACCCCATAAAGAGTAATGGGACACTTGAAGGCACACAACATACACATTTCTCCTAAACTGTGGAACATCCATGATCATCATGAATATATTGCACTAATGAACGCATAACTCTTGGTAGGATTCTTTTTTTCTTTTAAGGATTTTATTAGTTAAAAACACACACTATAAAACATCAAAGAATAGAGATAAAAAGTAAAACGGTGACAAAGACATTTATAGATACATAATAAAAGATAACAATTATACAAAGAATAAAACATAGAAAGGTGAAAAAAATAAGATTACATATAAACATTGAAATGACTTCCTTCACTTATCTACTGAATCAGATTTGTCATTAATTACATTTCTTCTCCTGATCCCCATTATCTATCTATCTATCTATCTATCTATCTATCTATCTATCTATCTATCTATCTGTCTATAAATACACTTATACCATAATATTACCTTGCCTATATCTTCCTACTTGTTTTCTGAAGGGAATTGACATTTATTAAATAAGAAGAATCTTAAGTGTATCATACTAATTTATCCTTCTCAATCCCATATTTCCTGAATCTTTCCATACTACACCTCATAGCTATGGATTCTTTCACAGATATGGTTGTGATCTATTTGCTTTTTGGGTTTTATATTTTCATTTGTTAAACTTATATATGAAATATTTTAATTCTAAATTTGGTGTCAACTATTGGTCTTTTTCTCTTCTCAAATATTCAACAAAAGAATTCCAAGTTTCTTTGAATTCCTTATGTGGCTTTTTCTGTATGATTTGCGTTAATTTATCACTTTGCATTATGTCATATAATTTCATAATCCAATTGTCAATATCTGGTACTGTTTTTTGTTTCCATTTTGCTGCATATATTATTCTAGCTGCTGTAGTCAAGTAAAAAATTAATCTGCCAAATTTGTTTTCTAATTCTCCTTCTATGTTCATACTTAATAAATATCTCAAGGGATCTTTTTTAACTTTTATCTTTAATATTTTTTTCTATCGCATCATGAATCCTGTTCCAAAATCTTTGTGCCAATTTACATTCCCACCAAATGTGATAGTATGTACCTACTTCTTTCTCACATTTCCAACATTTTTTTTATAAATTTTTGCTAATTTGAGGGGGATAAGATGCCATCTAAATTGCATTTTATAAAAAAATTTCTTTTAAGTCATTACTCAATGTATATTTTAGTCTTTTGTTCCAGGTTTTTCCCCATTGCTCCAATGATATTTGATGACCCAAATTTTGTGCCCATTTTATCATTTGGGGCTTAATTCTTTCTTCCTCCATATCAAAAGTTAGAAATAAATTATAATATTTTTAATTCTATGATTATCTTCTGATTTTACTATCTTCATCCTTGAAACTCTCTGCATCCTTGAAACTCTCAGATTTCAAATCTCGATTGAATCTTTCTTTTAATTGATAATAAGTGAACCACGTACAATTTAAGCCAGGGGTAGGCAACCTTTCCCCTTTAAGGGCCGAGGGACTTCAGCTCCCAGAAGCCTCAGCCATATTGGCCAATAGTCCCATGTTGGCCAATAGCTCCTGGGATTCTGGGAGCTGAAGTCCCTCAGCCCTTAAAGGGGAAAGGTTGCCTACCCCTGATTTAAGCCTTCATGCCTTAATTGTTCTAAGGATTTTATTATCATTTTCCCCCTCTCTAATAAATCTTCATATGTAACCCATCTTGAGTTGTCCAATTTTGTTTTGTTGAAAAAGGCTTCGTTTATTGAAGTCGATTTTGGTATTCCTTTAATGGGAATGGACAGAGCAGTGGAATGCAACCCATATGCTGGGATGTCCACCCCTCTTGGTTCACACCTCCTACTTACCACCAAGGAAAGAATTTGGAAAGGGGATTATATTGATTTATTTTCCCTTACGTTTCAGGATCCTGAACCAAGGATCATGGTAAAGGATGGGATAGTGTTCAGCCTCCTGAAAGAGTTCCAGGCACTTAAGTGCCCTAGGTTGGAACACAGTTTTGTGAACTGGATAATGGGCTTCATTATTTACAGGGGAGTTATTGAGGAAAAAGAACCTCATAGGTCACCTGATTTCTCCAAATATTAGAAGATCGTGATTAGTAACTGCCATCATAATTCTCGGGATGCTGCTTGGTTGCAATATGATGAGCAGTTTAAAATGAGGGCTACCCAAGACCGCTCACTGTCTTTGAGACATGTACAGTCAGAGCTGTGGGCAGATGTAATGGTAGGGGACTCACCTTCAAGCCATTGTGACAATGGGTTTGTGCCCATGGTTACACAGCCGAGAGCGCAGAATGCGAGGCCTGGCACAGGAGAAAGGAAACAATATGACCTTTGCTGGGACTTCAATACAGGTAAGTGCAGGAGACAACCCTGCAGGTTCAAACATAAGTGCAACACCTGCAGGAGGAATCACTCCGGCACTTCCTGTATTAGAGATAAGAAGTCAGGGGCAGGAGGTACACCCCAGCCTTCATCACCAGGAGGAAAAAGCACTGTCGCTAATTAAATTGGACGCACTGGTGACATGGCTGAGGACCTACCCCACTAGGGACTCAGCCTCTTATATATTCTATGGTTTCGCTATGGGTTTTCGCATCCCTTACTCTGTATACCGGTATGTGCCTAATGCTTGTTCTGTGAGGGACTTGCCAGCTATTGTGAGGGACAAGCTGGCAAAAGAAGTTGCAGCAGGGAGGATATCAGGCCCTCATGATCAATTGCCAATTCCTACCTTTCGCTTATCCCCTTTGGGTGTTGTGCCTCAGAAAGCCCTTGGGGAATTTAGGTTAATTCACAATCTATCATACCCGAAAAGTGATTCTGTTAATGACGCCATAGATCCTAAGCTTACATCTGTTAAGTATGCCTCTTTTGAATCAGCTGTCAAGATGGTTAGGGCATTAGGCAAGGGAGCATTGTTAGCAAAGTGCAACATAAAATCAGCCTTCAGGTTGCTCCCTGTGAACCCAGATGACTTTGACCTCTTGGGTTTCCAGTTCGAAGGGAAGTATTATTTTGATAAAGCCATGCTGATGGGGTGCTCGATCTCTTGTTCAGCTTTTGAAACATTTAGCACCTTCCTGCATTGGTGTGCAGTCAAGAGGTCAGGTAATATTGCAATCACCTACTATTTGGATGATTTCCTGATAGCTGGAGATCCTAATTCTTCAAAATGTAATGACACTTTAGTTACCTTTCAGGATTTAATGGCTGAGTTTGGAGTCCCTTTGGCCAAGGAGGTCCTGACACCCAGCTTACTTTCTTGGGAATCGAGGTGGATACCATTGCCGGGATATATCATTTACCAAATGACAAGCTGGTGGCTATGAGAGAACAGGTTAGGTCAATGATGGGAAAGCATAAAGCTACACTTCATGAGTTTCAGTTACTTATAGGCTTGTTAAATTTTGCATGTAAAGTAATAGTCCCAGGACAAGCATTCTGCACATGCCTTTATAGGGCCACCAAAGGGGTGTTGGCCCCACAACATCATATAAGAATCACCAAGGGGATTTGAGAGGACTTGAAGGTCTGTGAGTCTTTCTTGAACAAATTCAATGGTATTTCGTTCTGGAGGTCTGAAATGCTGCTGAGGGCAGATTTTCAAGTACACTCCGATGGTGCTGGTGCCCACGGATTTGGTATTTATTGGAATGGCCAATGGGCTGCTGAGGCTTGGCCTCATGCTTGGGTAGAAAACTATCTGACTCGTGACCTGATGTTCTTGGAACTTTTCCCCATAGTTGTGGCTGTACACTTGTGGGCAAGTCAATTTGCAAACAAGACCATCTGGTTTTGGTGTGACAACCAGGTGGTTGTTCATGTGGTAAATTCCCAGTCATCCAAGTCCTCCAGGGTGATGCATTTGGTCAGGGCCATGGTGACTCAATGTTTGAAGTTCAATGTTTTGTTTCAAGCTCACCATATGCCTGGTTTGCTTAATCCTTTGGCAGATGCCCTCTCTCGTTTTCAGTTTTCCAGGTTCCAACAGATGGCTCCCGAGGCTTCGACTCACCCATTGGAGGAACCAGCGCTTCCTTGGAGCCTTGGGAACTAGAAATTGACAGGGCCATCCTTCAGTCTATCGCCCCATCTACACGCAAGTCTTACCAGATAGCTCTGAATGCATTTAGACAATTTTTGTCAAATGTTGGGGAGGTGGAGGTTTGGTCCATTAAGGTGGACATTGTTCTTCGTTTTATAGTCCATCTTAGGCAAATGGGTTTGTCTCCTGTTACCATTGGGGGCAGGCTGGCTGCCCTGGCCTTTTACTCCAGGGCCAGTGGCCTTCCTGATCCCACCACTGATTTTAGGGTGAGGAGAACTTTAGAGGGTTGGATCAGGGAATCCTCTGTGGTTAGGGACACTCGTTTGCCGATCACTGCCCCAGTGCAGGTGAAATTGTGGCAACATTTAGGTAATACTTGCTTGTCACTTGAAGAATTGGCTTTGTTTAAGGACGTATTTGCCACAGCTTTCTTTGCGGCCTTGAGAATTAGTGAGATTGTCCCTAGCTCTCGCAATGATCAATTCAGTAGGGCACTTCTTCTTTCTGATGTTATTACATCAGAGCACAGGATTCAGATTTCTATTAGGAGATCAAAAACCGATCAGCTAGCTAGAGGTCAGTCTATCACTCTGGCTAAGGCGCCTAAGGGCCAGATCTGCCCAGTGTTAGCATTGGTGGACTACATGAAGGTTAGGTAGAATGTGCCTAGATATTTGTTTATATATGTGTCAGTCATTCCACTAACTCAGTTTCAGTTTAGGGCGGTTCTGAAGGAGACTTTGAGGCAAGCCAACTTGCCCGCCGCTCAGTTTTCTTCTCATTCCTTTCATATTGGAGCAGCAACAGCAGCAGCTGTTCATGGTTTAAGTGTCGCTGATATTCGTTGGATTGGCCTCTGGCGATCTAAGGCTTTTAAATCTTATGTACGCACCTGATGAAACTATCCAACTGTTATTAGTGTAACTAATTGACATTATCTGTTACTTTTAAGCAGGTTTTTTCTGAGGGATGATATGGATAGTGGACCACAGTCTCATGTTCTGGGCAGAGTGCCATATATTGGAACAGCATTGCAACCCCACCTTGGGATTGGCTAATATCGGCAGCTTGCAGTGGTTTGGTCACAGGGGCATGCAATGGGGAGCTTTGCTTCCCTTGATTATTCAACTTTCAAAGGCCCATCCACACCCCCAGGTTTTAGTAATACATCTGGGAGAGAACGACCTTGTTAAGGTTCCGTGTCTCCAGCTCGCAAAGCAAATTGTGGATGACTTACAGGAGATAAGGAAACACATTCCTGGTGCAGTATTGCTGTGGACAAAATTGCTGATGAGGCACAGCTGGCCCGGGGCCCGTAAAGACACTGCCATTAATGGCACAAGATGCTGGCTCAATAGATCTGTTTCAAAGCAACTGACCAGATTGGACATTTTTGTGATTGCCCACATTGGTATACAAATTTCAATGCTTGTATTGTACAGAGGGGATGGGGTACACCTCTCCTCAGAGGGTTCGGATATTTATATCCAATCGCTTTCTGAGCACATCAGGAGAGCAATTTGTGTGGGGGGGAGGGGATGCCAAGCTAGGATGGCACCCTCTTGTGGAGTGTAACAACCTCCTCCCCACAGGGAAATAATTGGTGAATTAAAATTAATTTGGGCTAATTAGGCAATAAATTAAAATTGGGGGAATGATGTCAACTATTAAGAACATGATGCCATTAAATTAGTTACGTCATATAAGTAAATATGACATCAGTTCCGGTTGCGGGGGGGGGGGGGGGTTGTTTGTTTTTATTTATTTATATGCTTTGTCACATGATGTGAAGGACCACCCACTTGGGTTGGTTACACCTTCACATACACATGTGACAAAGTATTTTGTGTTTAATTGAAAATTGTTTGTAAAGACCCTGTACAGTAAAATAAAAGTTGTGGCCTGTTTATACCCAAAAAGAGGCATCTCTTGTCCTTTATGCCAGTGCAAAGATACCCCCCTGACTTGTTGGGAGGGGCTGCTTGTTGTGCCGGCCATCTTGGGATAAGAGACACCTAATTGACTAGCGCACATGAATTCCTGCCTTAATTCATGCGTGCTTGGCCAATCAGGTATTGTGTAAATGTTGAAAGGCATGCTAGACAATCTTGCGAGTCATCAAGCATTACAAGATTTCCCGTAGGATTACAGGGCTATTTAGCCCTGCACTGCCACGTGGACGCAGCCATTTTAGAGCAGCAGCTGAGCGACCCAACCCGCCCACCCTAATTTTAGGACTTGGTATAGGTTACTCTCAGGCATTAGCTGGTCTCCTTCGGGGGCTGTGAGGGAATTTTTTTCCAGGGCTGTTTCCCTGGGTTTTCCACCCTCCCTGAGATTAGTTTGTTATTAGGTTGTTGGGTACGGGTCATTTGCTGAAAGCACTTCTCTTGTAGTTAACTCTTCAAGTGTGGTAACCTTGTTTTTCTATGGAAAGTTATTGGCTTTTATCTTTGAATTGAATCTTGCAATTAAAATTGGTTTTAATTGTACTTGTGGTGGGTAACAACCCCCTCCCCACAGGGAAATAATTGGCTAATTAAAATTAATTTGGGCTAATTAGGCAATAAATTAAAATTGGGGAATGACGTCAACTATTAAGAACATGATTTCATTAAATTAGTTACGTCATATAAGTAAATATGACATCAGTTTCAGTTGCGGGGGGGAGGGGAGTTGTTTGTTGTTATTTATTTATATGCTTTGTCACATGATGTGAAGGACCACCCACTTGGGTTGGTTACACCTTCACATACACATGTGACAAAGTATTTTGTGTTTAATTGAAAATTGTTTGTAAAGACCCTGTACAGTAAAATAAAAGTTGTGGCCTGTTTATACTCCAAAAGAGGCATCTCTTGTCCTTTGTGCCGGTGCAAAACCATGTTGCTTGTAACATGGTTATCTTCAGAGATCTGGTCAGAATAAAGTGCTTCCAGCCATCATGGGCCCAGCTTATTTTTTATAAGCCAATATATTAACCCTCCATCTTTGTATTGCTTCATAAATTGGTTCTGCAGAAAGGTGTTCTGGAATACAAAAGTATAGCACCATTTCAGCAATATGAATTATTCAAGATTGCAATGTCAACTGAGCTTTCACGAGCATGCATTTTGTTAGCAAATATTATTTTGTGTAGGTGAATGCACCATTCACAAATGGCATTTTTATATGGGAGGGGGCTGCAGAATTAGATTTCTAATGAAACAGTGACCCTAGAATCAACCGTACACAGATTGGTTGCTTGACACAATAATTACACTTTTATTGTGATGCCTGAAAACTTTCTTACAACTTTTAAATAAAAATGTGTATGATATAAACCCCATACCCAAAGCTATTTGCATTAATGGGCAAGATGTTTTCTTCTTGCTGTAACTATACATTCAGGAGATGTCAGTTGGAAGATATTTGCTAGAGAAACCCACAAGTTAAAGGAATGTTCTGTGAAGACTATAGAAGCTGTGATCCTTTTATCCCACCATGGCACAATAACCTGTTGTGATGGGATTGCATCCTCCTGTGAGAACTATGATGATAAGAAGCAGTGATGTTTGAGAGGCTTTTGTGGAAGAGCAAGACAAATGTGCCAAACAGCTACTGGGCAGCAGCAGTAGTGGCAAGGGGGTGACGCTGGTGGAGGATCTCTCAGAGACAATGGCAGAGGAGACATAGCTAAGACTTGTTATTACTGTGCAGAAGAAGGCAGTCTGTCATGTATTTTACAATTTAAACCCCATTGTCCCATGTTCCAATCAGCAAGTGACCTAGGAGTCAAATAGTTGTAAGGCAAGAGTAGTTAATTCAGTCCAAGTCAGTCACAAGTAACAAAGAAATGAGAGGGAAATCTTTAACCAATCTAGACGTTGTTACAGCCAGTCAGGAATCCAGATAAACAAAGCTAGCAAGAAGTAAAAGTGTTGGCACTCCTGTGTCTTTAAGCGGATTCCATAGCCTTTTATGATCTATGCAGTCAGAGGCTTTACTATAGTCTATAAAGCACATGCTGATTTTCTTTTGGAATTCCCTGGTGCACTCCATTAGTCATCATATGTTTGCAATGTGGTCCCTCATGCCTCTTCCTTTCTTGAACCCTGCTAGGACCTCTGGGATTTCTCCCTCCATGTATGGTTGGAGTCTATGTTGCAGAATTTTGAGCATACTTTTGCTTGCGTAGGAGATCAGTGCTATGGTCCTTTAGTTGCTGCAGTGTCTTGCGTCTCCCTTTTTGTGGATGGGGATATATATTGATCACTTCCAATCTGTTGGCCATCGTTTTGTTTTCCATATATTATGACATATGTTGGTTAGCAGTAGAGTTGACTCTACCAGTGTGGATTGCAGCAGTTCAGTTGGAATATCATCTGTTCCTGGTGATTTCTTTTTTGCTATTTCTCTTATTGCAGTTTCCACCTCACTTTTTAGAATTTGGGGTTCATCATCATATGGCTCTTCATTCCATGAGATAGTTACACAGTGCTTTACTAGAGAAATGAAAACATAAGAAGATATGGGGTTGGCATTAATAGTGAGGAGAGATGTACCAAAAGCAGTCAAAGGATATAATGCAAAGTCTGACCAAGTAATTTCAATAACATTTCAAGGAAAACCGATCAATATAACAATAATCCAAGCTCTGGCTACAGAGGAAGGAGAAGAAATTGAAAAATTCTGTGTTTAAGTACAGGAAGAAATTGATCACATACCAAACAGGATTTCTTGCTAATCATACATGATCAGAATTCAAAAATAGTAAACAAAGCAGAATCAAAGACTAAAGAAAAGTTTGGCTTGGGATCAAGATATGAAGCCGGAGAATGACTGATTGAATTTTGCAGTGCCAACAGTCTTTCATTGCAAACATATCCTTCAAGCAAACCAAGAAGTGACTGCATACATTGACATCACCTGATGCTCAATATAGAAATCAAATAGACTATATGATTACAGGCAAAACATAGAGAGGTTCCATTCTCTCTGCAAAAACAAGAGCAGGAGAAGATTGTGGCATAGACCATGAACTGATAATATCCAAAATTAGAATAAAGCTAAAGAAGAACACTAAGCTAACCATTGTGTCAAAATACCACTCAAAGAACATCCTTATAGACTTTAAAGATAATGCAAAAAATAGATTTGTTCTATTAAGCCTAATTGAATGGGAGCCAGAAGAACTCTGGACTAAAGCCAGAGACATTGTCAGGGAGGAATGCAAAAAGACACTATTTGTAACAAAAAAGAAAGAGAAGCCACAATGAATGACACTCTTCAAGTAGTGAAGGACATACAAGAAGCAAAAGTAAAAAGGAACAGAAACAAGGTCAGAACCCTGAATGCATCTGTTCATGATTTCCATACATGGAGAAAGAGAACTGCTATAATAATTAGTGCAGAGAAACAAAAGATGACAAGAGACCTTTTCCACAAGATCTGAGAAATGAAAGGTAAATTTAAACCAAGAATAGGTATGCTATATGATTAGCAGGAGAAAACGATACATCACCAAGTAAAAATAAAAAGCCAATGGAAACAATATAATGAAGAACTATATAAAAAAGCTGAAAAGATGACCAAATCATTCAAGGAATAGTTCTTACTAAAATCTGGCAACAACTATGGAAAACAAAAGAATGACACACATATTGTAAAAACCTAATGCACATTCCATTCACCAACAAAGGGGACAACAAGGATTGTAAAAAACACAAGATAATTGCATAAATCTTCCATGCAAGCAAAGTGATGCTCAAAATTCTACAACAAACAAATATGGAGTGAGAAATATTTAATAACCCAGATATCTAAGCTGGGTTTAGGAAAGGAAGAGGCACTATGGATCATATTGGAAACATATGAAGGCTAATAGAGTACACCAAAGAATTTCAGAATAAAATCAGCTTGTGCTTTATAGATTATAAGAAAGCCTTTCAATGTGTAAATCATGAAACACTTTGGATGGCACAACATTTGATTGTCCTGATGCATAGCCTGTACTCAGGACAATAGGCTACTCTCAGGACAGAATACAGAAAACCAGAATTGTTTCCAGTTATCACTGTATTTGTATACTGAACATATCACATATAAAACAGGATTAGATTTGGAGGGAGGGGTGTGAAAATTGGAGGATAGGGCATCAGCAATTTAAGATATGCAGATGACATCATACTACTAACAAAAATAACAAAGACTTGGAACAATTATTTTAAAAGTCAAATGAAAATGTAAAGGCAAGGATACAACTGAACATTATGAAAACAAAAGTATGGTCATAAATTATTTACATAACTTTAAAGTAGACAACAAATGCATTGAAATAGGCAAGGATACAACTGAACATTATGAAAACAAAAATAATGGTCATAAATTATTTACATAACTTTAAAGTAGACAACAAATGCAGTGAAATAGTTCAAGATCTTCTATAGCTTGGCTTAGTCATTAATCAGAATGGATGCTGCAGAAATCAGAAGAAGACTAGGGACTTTATCACACAAGGGAAAATCAGGGGGGAAAATCAGGGGTTTAAAGAGTCATTATTCTGTGAAAGTTGCACAATTGCAGGAAGATTTTCAAACACATTGTGATTAAAGAGGGCTTATCCCAGGAATAACCAGGAATTATGCTGGTTATTCCCTGGTTATTCCCGGGATAAGTCCTCTTTAATCACAACATTGTGTGAAAATCTTTACTGCAATCACACAACTTTCACAGGTAATGACTCTTTAAACCCCCAGTTTTCCCCATGTGATACTTAGAACTTGGAAGGACAGCTATGAAGGAACTAGACAATATCTTGAAGTGTAAAAATATATCATTGGATACTAAAGTTAGGATTGCCCATGCCATCATATTTCCCACTTCTCTGTATGGGTGTGAAAACTGGACAGTGAAGAAAGCAGATAAGAGGAAAATCAACTCATTTGAAATGTGCTGGAGAAGAGTTCTGCTGATAGCCTGGACTGCCAAAAAGACAAATAAATGGGTCCTATAGCAAATCAAGCTGAACTCTTCCTAGAAGCCAAGATGACTAAATTAAGGCTGTTGTACTTTGGGCATATCATGAGAAGACATCAGTCTCTAGTACAGACAACAATGCTTGGTAGAAGGCAGTAGGAAAAAAGGAAGGGAGCATTCCAGATGGATAAACTCAATGGGGTGATAGGGTGACTTAGAAGTATCTCATTCATAGAGTTACCATAAGTTGGAATTGACTTGACACCAGCCTAACTTTGAATTTGCAGCAGAGAATTCCAGCAAGAACTGGGTTTTATTGGAATGTACAAATCTAATTTTAACTCTATCTCTCATGGAAATATGTGTCTACTTTCATTTTCTTCTTTTACTATCTCATTCTTTTCCTCTTAATCCTAAACCATATGCTGGCATTCTACCTTTCAATCAAAACCCTGCTTACTGGGGTGCAGTGCACAAATGGTAAAGCTTTCCCCCTCAGCTCTAACTGCAAGGTATATTCACAAATACTTTTTGATGTGGTTATGTCCATTGACTATATGCTTAATCTGCCAAATTCACTGTTCTTCATTTTTCTTTTGTTTCTAACAGAAACAGATTGTGGACTTCTGCACAAAATAATTAGACACAAGTCTCCTCTTCAGCCTGAGAGACACTTGCATCAAGTTGAAGATTTGTGCATCCCAGGATAGTAAAAATGACTTAGGCTTTACTGATATTGTTATTAAACTCTGAGAGATGTGAGCAATGAAGAAATGATTCCAAGAAATAATAGCCTGGTAATGGTGGGGTTGTGATGAGGAGTAAAAGATTGCAGCAATTTTCAGTTTTTGAAATTTCAATTCTGAATACAATATTTGACCTCAACATTTAGGACATTTAGGACAACTGTATAGTGTGAAAGCTCCCCTGGCTGCATACTTCTTACCATCTACTCAAGAGAATGGCTAAATGGATGAGAGAAATCTAAACAAAAGTCTCCTCTGAATTACATGCATTTTATATTGGTGTCTGCTGTATACCATATGCAATGACATTTAGCATATAACTATATTTGTAAGATGACACAGCAAAGGGGTGCGTGTGATGGTAATATATAGGATGTATGTAGCTCCTCTCCAAGAGATACTTTTAAATTACATTATCTCCTACAGATATGTTCTCTTGCTTTTATTTCATTATCACAGCACTGACAAAATGTCTACATATTTCACAAAGAAAATTATAAGAATCAGTTTTAAAAGTGAAGACAAAAAAATGTTTCCTTATTTTGGTATGTCCCATGCCCCAGGAAAGAAGGAAGCATGCATAATACCAAACTGTTAGTGTGTTGGAATATTTAGAATATCATTTTTGATGTAACATTATCTTTCCCAAGGAATCAAAAGATTTTCTACTGTGTAAAAATTGCTCTGGAAATTACTCATTTAATATTTTGGTTGCAATAATATCTTTCAAATCCCCCCACTTTAAAATAAAATTCTTGATGTGCAAAGTGTACAGATGTCAACAACACTGTTAATACTTAGAGTGCCTGGTTTTGTGTTTTCTTGCTTTCTTCACCATAGATATTGACAAGAGTCTCTTTATTATCTATACAGTTTGATAAATTCAATGTTAAGAAATGTTCATAATGGCATCCTTGTATCTTCATATAAAAACCTTCAGAGTTTGAATGTTGCATAACGGAAAGCTTCACAAGTAATTTTCAGTTATTTTTGCTGAAATCTTAACTTCATGTCAAAAACCATCAGAGTTTGGATCTTGAGTAATTGAAAGCCTCACAAGAAATTTTCAATATAGTTACAAATATAGTTATTATTTTTGTTGGACATGGAAAATGCAGCTATAATGCTTTGCACAAAGGACCAAGGAGGTATACAGGAGGCAGCACTGGAGCTAAAAAGATATGGTCATCTCTAGTAAGTGCTCCACTCTTGACTTTTGGTTCCCTTTTCTTTGAGGATGAGTGATATCATTAGAAATTACTTAACTTCCTCTCCTAGTGAGGCCCTGTCTGCATGGCTGAAAATCCTCATTCCCATCCTGATACCAGCACTGCCTGATTGCACAGCACACAACAACTTCCATTGAAATACCACAGGTCTTCCCCATTAACCTGACTTTGTCCAGAAGTTGGAGAAGTCACAGAAAGTCCTGGTGTTCCCCAAAATCCCAGGGTTAGCATGAGGTTTTGTGGTATTTGAACACCTGGATTAGGCCTGAATCAGGCCAGCCTACTGTTTACACACCAGGTAATTTTGCTTCACTGAACAGTACAGGAAAAGAGGATGGCCTGCTCCTGGAGCCACAGCCACTGCTTCTGTACCTGTAGGAGACCTGTGGACAGGCCACCTGGCACACCACTGCTTTTCCTGAGGGTGGGCTCCCCTATGTGAGAAGAGAGGGTGAGAAGAGAGGGTAGATGGACCTGTGATTACATGTCAGGGCCTCCAAAGACCTCAGCCATCTTGTTGAAGAGGCCCTGTCATGTAATTGAAGGGGATGCCCGTATCCTTTGTTCTCATTAGTTGCACAAGTGAGTCCACCCTCAAGAGAAGTGGCAGCATACTGGGTGTCCTGCCCATGGAGGTTCCTGCAGATATGGAAGCAGTGGTCACAGTTCCAAGGACAGGGGCCTGGCCAGCTGTGCCAATACACTGTGGGCTCATCTGGCCCATACATACAATGCTGTACTGCTGCACTGGGTTTCGCTCAGTGGGTATGGCTGCCATTGTGGCCCCAGACTTACATGAATGCAGACAGGGCCTGAGTCTCCTTACAGCTATCTCCCTAAACTGCAAGTGTGGCATAGCAAATAACCCTCCTTTGTTTAGATGGAGCTCCTATAATAAAGCCCATTTTCATTTTTCTCCTACGTAAAATCATCCCACCTCACTCACTGCCCCATCCTACATCCTTTAATTTCACATGCTTTACAAAGAACAGGCATGTGCCATTCCACACAGTGAGCGCCCTGATGACGTCCTCCCGGTGCATCCTCCGCACTCGCTGCGCCCAAAGAGAAGAGGAAGAGGCACCTCTTCCAGTGCCCTTTCTGGTGCTTCAGGAAGGAGTGCCATTTTGGCACTCCTTTCTCAAGCGCCAAAATGGTGGATTGGGGCTGCTGCATGTGCTAGCAGCGGCCCCAATCCTCGGCTTCTCAGGGTGGCATGGGCTACTATTTTGTGGGTTTGTGAAGTGATAAGCTGGGCAAGCCTGGTTACAGCCAGCCAATCACTTATCATGAACATTGTGTCTATTGGGGAAAGGCTGCAAATAGAGGCTTGTCTGTAAAGTAGTTAGTTAGGGCAGTCAGAAACAGAGTGAAGGCCATAGTTTTTTGTGGGTGTTTCAGGCTGTGTGGCCATGTTGTAGAAGAGTTACTTTCTGACATTTCACCAGCATCTGTGGCTGGCATCTTCAGATGCTGGTGAAACATCAGAAAGAAACTCTTGTAGAACATAGCCACACAGCCTGAAACACCCACCAAAAACTATGGATGCCGGCCATGAAAGCCTACGACTTCACAGTGAAGGCCAGTTAAGAAGAGCTGAACTGATAAGATCTCAATACAGTTTGGGAGCTGTGAATATGGAAAGAGTTTAGAGAGTTCATGTTTATGTTCATAGTTATATACTATGGGTGGAAATATCAATCCTTCAGTTGGGATTTATGTACACGTAAGCACTGTAATCATGATGCTACACAGTGAATCCTAGTCTAATTCTCCCAATTCCCATTAACCAGGAGGCAGCCACAATGATCAACGGGAGACTTGGTAAGCAGCTGTCTGCTATTTCCACGATAAATAGGGATTGGGGAACTTTCATGGTTCTATGTAGCCCCTAAACAAGGGTCTACATAGTGATCATGAAGAGTAACAGACACAAATTTGTAAATGTGTTACACATTTGTAACTACCGCAGAGGATTATGGCTTATATTTTTAAAGGTTTTATTTTCTAAAACTATATCCAACTATTTTTGTTTATGAAGTAAAAAGGAGAACTGGTAATGTTTTATCACACTGAACTCACTGATCAACATGTCCACTTGTTTAGAACAATAGTCATCTTGAGGCTCAAGTACTGATACAAAGAGGAATCTGAGGATAAACAGGCAAGATGACTGGCAGGAGCCCAAGGGCTAGAACTATATGGCAAGCATGGATAGGGATTTTGGCACAGAAATGCTACCATCCCCATCATGGGTAATTGTCACTGATACACTTTTCTTACAACAATCTGTTAACTTTATTTATTTATTTATTTTCTGTATTTATATGCTGCTCTTCAGCCACAAAGGCTGTCAGAGTGGCTTACAGATAGTTAATTAGACATTTCCTGGCCCCCAGACTTACAATCTAAAAAGACATAACACAAAAGGATAAGGGAATGGCAGTGGGCAAGAGGAATAAGTCCAGCAGTTCTTCTCTCTCTCTGAGGCCTGGATCATGGCAGATGGACTGGAGGGAGGGCTGTGCTTCATGCTTTAGGCTAGGCCTGATGGAGCTAGGCTTGTCCTGGAGGCCAGATGATGTCAGATGGCACAGAGGGAGGGCCTTCTTCTTTAGTTTAAAAAAAAATCCAAGCTACTGGCAATTTTGTAGCAGTGCTTTCCACAAATTAATTGTGTACATTCATTCACTATCTGCCCATAATATATACCAGTCTTATACAGTTGGCCCTCCACATTTGTGGTTTTGACTTTTGTAGATTTGATTATTCATGGATTTGATTAATATGTTTTCTCTAGGAATCTCTAGATCCTCCAGTGTGACTCTATGGTCAATTTTTTTTTTTTTTTGCCAAAAATCACACTGGAAGACATAGAGACTCCTAGAGAGAATTTTTCTCTCTAGGCATATGTAGGTACTCCAGAACAATTCTATGGTTAACCTTTGGCAGATGTTAACCATAGAGTTGCCCTGAAGGACCTAGAGATTTCTAGAGAAACATTTTCTCTGGTAAAAAAAAAAAAAAAATGTGATTTTTACACTTTCTCAGGGGTCCTGTGCCCCTAACCCCAACAAATGTGGGGGGGGGACGACTGAATTTTGAAATGCAGACGCTCCTTATGGAAGAGGAGCTCATCTTCATTTCTAATAAGTCTTAATTCAAAATGAATCATCCCTCAATGACTTGGATTAGAAGAGGGATGTTCCAAGCAATCTATTCATAGTGATAAAACCTATCCATCCACTCTCATCAGAAACTCAGAATTTCAGCAAAGCTTAGACATAAGAGAGAAACCTGAGAGTGAAGTAGTGATGATGGAGGTTGATGCCATTTCTTTCTTACTAAACAAAAAAGTAATTGCATCTCAGTCTTGTGAGACCTTGCAACACTACACAATTATATGTGAATGTGTTGATGAGCTTTTATGTGAACAGATATGTATCTCCATATCCATCAAGTTCTTTATTAAAACTCTTGTCATCTACAGTAATGTGTTACCCAGTTTGGGGCCAGTTTGATTAGAACACCCCTGATAAGATTTAGTTTTTTAAAAAATAAAGGGACAGGAGAAACTGGAGCCATTTTGTCATTCTGAGAACTGCAAAGACTAACTGGGCCCACATGGCACATTTCATTTACTAATATGGAAGTCTATATATGTCATTTCTCATATTACAACAAGTAGGATCCAACTTAGTGCAGTGAAAAACAAAAGAAACAGCCTTTTTGTGAAGTCACCTAGAAAGCACATAGGGTGCATCTACATGGATCAAATAAAATGGTCACACCTAGTTTTCACAGCAAGCTGTTCAAATGATGAACATGAAGACTAGGGCTGAATCCAAGCCTTTTCATCACCTCAGGGCTTTAATCTGTAGGACAGAAAAAAGTAGGGTTTTATCCTGATTTTCAACAGAAAATTAAGACATTTACTTGTGAGTGTGGACTGTGCCCCACAGTGACATTGATGTGACATTGAGTGAAAGAGTTCAGAAATGGATACATTCAGATAGTAATTGGCGGTAGAGGTGGAATATAAAAACTGAGTTGATACAGCCACGTGGCTACATATACAATGATTTATCAGAATGGGAGAAAGGGAGAATTTTGTGGACAGAACTCACCTTGGTGTGTGTAGACAAGCCCATTGTTACTGCAGATCAGTGTAATTTGAAAGTAAGGTGAATTTTCCTGTCATTGTAGATGTGCCCTAGGAAACCCAAAGAGCCAAGGAAGAGTCTGCAAAGAGTTTCACATGTTTTACAAGAAATGTATGGTTTCCTCCCCACCCTCCAATTCTTTTTTACACGAAAGCTCTTAAAAGTAAACCATCTGCAAGCAGCAATCACTTGATGCTGTAAAATATGGGTAATGAATGGTTGATTTCTACAGTACTGGTCAATCATAGCGAAAAGCAACCCTTCTTCATAGAAATATTACTTGAGATGCTTTTATAAAGCAGAAATTGTTATTTATTAGTATTACTTTCTCCTTTACTCAGGTGATTTATTAGAGCTGATAGTGCTTGACTGGATAAGGCAAAGCTGAAGACTCATGTATTTTGAAAATGATATTGGAAAGAAGGTTTCAGCTTATTTATAGTCTTCAGAAACTCTCAACTGCCACAGTTTGTGGTATGAAGGGGAGATGGTTTGGTACTGCATGGCATCAGGGCAGGGTTGGGTCTCAGCTCCACCCTCCAGCCAGCCCTTTAGGTCAGTCTGCATCCCCCCTTAGTTATGACTCAGCAATTGCAAAAAGGATCCAGTTACATGCTACCTTGAATCTTGATATTGGGGGAAAGATGGGGTATAAATAAAGTTGTTGCTGTAGTAGTTGTTGACAACAATGACCACCATCACCATTACCACCACAAAAATAACTACCATTATTGGGATGAGTGAGAATTTTGTTCATATTTTATCAACTTTCAAAATATTCACTTTTCTTTATGAAACAAATTTGAGATTATAAAAATGGAAGTGAGAAACAGCAAATCCAGTAGATTAATATCTTCCAAGGGGCAATGTCAGGCTGATGTGAATCTTATTCTATTTTTTATTTAATTTTTGTCTGCTGATCTGTACTTGAGTGTTAGATGCTCTAAAGGAATGGGAGACTTAATACCTCATCCCAGTTCTGATGATATTTATTTTGAACATACTGGTGCTTTTGTGCAGTACTAGGATAAATGATTCCCTTTAATTTTTAATGAGATTTGGATTTTACCTCCCCCCCACAAAAAATTTGTGTAACACTAATCCTTTCTTTTTTCATATTTGGCTTATTCAGTGTGGTGCCAAATGCTGTCCTAATTGCATATGGCAGTGATGATGAACCTTTTAGGGACCGAGTGTGTGGATTATGATCCACCACAACTATCCAAAGGAGAGGGAACGTGACAGAAGAAAGTGAAGAAGGAACAAGTTCTCCTAATTGATACTCCAAGAAAAGAGAAAATGATAGAACTGTAAAGCATTTAATTACAGATGATCTTATGTCCACAGGGGAAATAAGGGAACCAAAAAAATCTTTGGGACAGCCTGGAAGTAAAAAGGTAGAATGGGAAATTAAAGTATGGGAGGCAACAGATGAAAATGATATGACCTTGGATGAAATGACAAGGCTTTATAGACAAATACCAGGAATGCATCTCTATATTCAGAAATTACAAGACAAGGGGATTGGCCCAGCCCTACAAGACTGGGTATTGGAACAAGGAGGTAGGGCCACTAAAAGAAAGGTAATAAATATAGAACAAGGTCCTGTAGAAGCTATTTATTGGAATAGAGTACACATGGGAATGTATCTGTCAGAACTATTCAAACCAACAGGTGAAACTGATAAAATAACAAGAGAAATACTAGGGGATTTGGACGTAGTGTCAGAATTGATGGAGGCTGACTCAAATTCTTTTTATGCCCCATATGAAGAATTAAACTCAGAAGAGAAAAGTAACCTTGCCTTAATTATGGCCTTTCAACAAGAAGGAGGAGGGAGGCTGTTGGGGAAAAAAATGAAATAACTTCACTAGTCTTGAAAAACAGGGTATAGGGGCAAAAAAAAAAAATGCCTCCTGTAAAATCTGGAGTTAAGCAAATTGCTTCATCTTCCAAGTGGATACCAAAAGGACTAAGACAAAGGAAGATGGAAAACAAGTACCCTCTGAAAGAGTAATTTTGTAGAGGAAATTAAGGGACCAGGGATGGGATATTTAAAAAATTAGATGGGATAAGTACAAAATGTTTGAAACAGCTTGCCAAGAAGGGAGAAAAGCAAAAATCTGGGGAAAAGAAAAACCCCAATGTCCCACATCTTGAGTCAGGAACATGACAAATAAAGAAAACTATGAGGGATGAAGAGATTACAGAGGAAATTACTTATCAGACTCTTACTCAAATATGTTAGGATTGTCCCACTGACATGGAATAAAGACAAATAAAGCCAGGGGTATGGCAATATTGGGGAAAACTATTTAAAAAACCTGGCGATAGTAGAAAATTTGTGGTGGCAACTGATCAAAGAGGAAGGGAATATCAGAAACTATAGAAGCATTAGAACAGCTGGGGGTAATTGAAAAGACTGTAAGTCCATATAATTCACCTTTATGGTCAGTTAAAAATAGTGATGGGAAATCCTTGAGATTAGTTATAGATTTTAGGAAAATAAACCAAGGCACACCCCTCATGGCACCTACAGTTGCGAATATTATGGAAACGGTGGGGAGGGTATTGGCAGAATCATAATATTATTCTGTGATAGATTTGGCTAATTGTTTCTTAGCCCTACCTTTAGCTGAGGAAAGTAAACCCTGGTTTGCCTTCACTTTTAGGTTTTAGGGTTTTGGAGCTTATACGAAATACAGGATTCAAAGTAAACTTAGAAAAAAGGACAACTGGTTCAGTCTAGTTAAATACTTAGAAATCACCCTTCAAAGTGGTGGGTGTATAATAGAAGAAAATCGTATAAAGTCTTTGTCTGCCATAAAACCTTCAGAGAATATAAAATAGTTAAAAATGTTGTTAGGAGCTTTTGGTTTTGTTAGATCTTATGTACCACAGTACGCTATTTTGACCAGACCAATGTATAAGCTATTGAAGAAAAATGAGCCATGGGAAGGTCAAACGAGTGTCAGACTAATTTTGTAGTAAAATGGAAATAAATACCTTTTAAAGAAGAAAACAAAAAACAAAAATAGATCAATATCAAATTTTACAGGATTTACATAAAATAGGATATGAAGGGTGAGAAAAGTAATAAAAAGATCAGAATTTTTTTAAAAATTGAGTAAATAAAAAAATGATTAAAGATATTATTGATTCTTGTATAGATAAGAGGGGATTTTAGCCCCAGTAAAGGATTGGCTACCCTTTGGAACTATTTATATTGATTATATAGACAAACTAAAAAAACCATAGTTTTTTTGTGGGTTTTTCAGGCTGTGTCGCCATGTTCTAGAAGAGTTTCTTTCTGATGTTTTGCCAGCATCTGTGGGTGGCATCTTCAGAGAATGCTGAAATGGAAGAGAATGGGTATATATATACTGTCAGACCCTGGGTAGGGAGAAGTGATTCCCTTGTAAACTGTGTATTGTTCTGTGTTGATGGCAGGGCCTCAGGGTAGGAGGATATGCAAACGAGGATTATTGTCTGGTAATTGGTGTTCATTATCTGCTGGGAAAGCCCCTGATCCTGGGTGGTTTCCCATTTGCATTTGCTGAGTGCTGATTTTCCTATTTTACAGGACTGGTAGCCAAACTTTGTTTACTTTTAGGGTTTCTTTTTTCCAGTTGAAGTTGTCCAAGTGTTTGTGGATTTCGATGGCTTCCCTGTGCATTCTGACCTGATAGTTGTTGTTGGCATGGTCCAGAATTTCAGTGTTTTCAAACAACATTTTATACCCAGGATGGTTTATAATATGTTCTGGTACTGCTGATTTTTCTGGCTGACCCAGTCTGCAGAGTCTCTTATGTTCCTTGATTCATGTTTGGACACTGCGTTTGGTGCTCCCTGTGTAGATTTGTCCACAGCTGCATGATATGCGGTAAAATTCTGCGGCTGTCCTTTGCTGAGTGCAGCATTTGTTGGATTTTCTTCATCGGTTTGTAAACCATTTGGAGGTTGTGTTTCCTCACCACTTTCCCTATTCTGTCTGTGACTCCTCTGATGTATGGTAAAAATATCTTCCTTTTGGGTGGTTGCTCATTTTCACTCCTCTGGGTTTTTCTGGGTCTGGCAGCTCTTCTGATGTCTGAGCTGGAGTAACCATTCACCTGTAGAGCCCGGTCTAGGTGCTTTAATTCCTCTTCAAGAAATGGGTTTCACAGATGTGTTTTGCCCAGTCTATCAGTGTTTTTATTGTGCTTCTTTTTTGTCCTGGGTGATGGTTGGAGTTCTTGTACAGGTATCTGTCTGTATGTGTAGGTTTCCTGTATACTGTGTGACTGAGGTGTTGGTTGGTGGCATTCTCTGAAGATGCCAGCCACAGATGCTGGTGAAATGTCAGAAAGAAACTCTTTTAGAACATGGCCACACAGCCTGAAAAACCCACAAAAACCATGGATGCCAGCCATGAAAGCCTACGACTTCACATTATAAAAAACATGTTTAAAAGATAGTTAAGACAAATGAAAAAGATTGGGCTAAAAAAATTACCATTGGTTTTAATGTTGTTAGGTAACAAAATGAAATTGAGATTGCCAAATATTCTAGAAGAATGGAAGACTTAGAGTGGGTACAATCTATAAAAGATAGGGAGGATACGAGATTGTTTATACAACAAGACATGAGAAATAGTTTTAAAATTTCTACTTGAATGCAAAAGAAAATTATACCGATTAGAACTCAAGTGTTATACCTTCATTTGGGTCCGAAGGAACATGCCTTGAGACCAAAATGGAAGGGGCTATAATTAATAATGGATCAGATATGGCCCACCATTTATTTGATTGAAAAAGAAGGAAAATCTAAATGGGTCTACCATTATCAGATAAAATGGTATAAATAACAAGTATGTTTCATCATATATTTTTAATACAGAAACAAATTACACTGGACAAATGGATGGGAGGGTGTCCACAAGGAAAGTCAGACTTAGTCCCCCCAGGATCTGACAGATATACTTATCTTTTAAATGTTGTTATATTAGTTAGACTACACCCTGTTTATATAATAATAATAATAATAATAATAATAATAATAATAATAATAATAATGTTTTATTTCTAGCCTGCCCCTCTGCTCGGCAACCAGGGTGGGTTACAACATGTTTAAAACAAAAACAGTTAAAAACATTCCCTCAACTCAACTATAACCCTCCCACCCTATTAAAACTGAATTAAGCTAGTTAGAGAGCTAAAATAGGAATAATACAATAAAAACAATAAAAACATCAAGGGCAAGCAGGCAGTGGTAGGAAAGGAGACAGGTAGTAACCATCTCCAACTGAGCTGGGAGATTATTCTGGAAGGCCTGCCAGAAGAGATCTGTCTTTACTGCTTTTTTAAAGCTAGCAAGAGTGGTAATAAGACGGATCTCGTCCGGCATGTCATTCCATAGTCTGGGAGCAGTCACAGAGAAAGCCCTCTGGGAGGTCTGAGACAGCCTAGTTTTTATTGGCTGTAACAGGTTCCTCCCAGAGGAGTGAAGGGCGTGGGGGGGGATCATACGGGGAGAGGCGGTCCCGGAGATAAGATGAACCCAAGCCATGTAGGGCTTTAAAGGTTAAAACCAACACCTTGTACTGTGCCCGGAAACTAATTGTCAGCCAGTGGAGGGATTTAAGCACTGGTGTTATGTGCCCCTCCTCGATGTTCCAGTAATTAACCTGGCTGCCATGTTTTGCACCAAATGAAGTTTTCGGGTTAGGCACAGGGGCCCCATGTAGAGTGCATTGCAGTAATCCAGACGTGAGGTTATTAGAGTGTGTACTACAGTTTCCAGATCCCTCATATCCAGATAAGGGCTCATTTGGCGTATCAGCCGAAGCTGATAGCAGGCACTCCTGACCGTCGCATTCCCCTGATTAGTCATGTGAAGCAATGAATCTAAAAGTACCCCCAGACTGCGAACACAGTCCTTAGAGTGTGACTCCATCCAGGACCGGAGACTGTATTCCCAAATCTGGTTTCGGGCCTGTGACTGTCAGTACCTCTGTTTTGTCTGGATTCAACTTCAATCTGTTTTTCCTCATCCAATCCATTACTGCTCTGAGACAGTCATTGAGAGGAGAGACACCATCTGAAGTCTGGGCCAGTGATCTGGTCATGGAGAAGTATATTGGGGTGTCATCAGCATACTGATGACACCGTGCTCCATGCCTCCGAATGATTTCACCCAGCAGCTTCATATAAATGTTAAATAGCATCAGGGACAGGATGGCATCCTGAGGGATGCCACAATTAAGCTCTATTTTAGAAGAGCAACTGTCCCCGAGCCTCACCCTCTGGGATCTGCCTGAGAGGAAGGAACGGAACCACTGCAAAGCAGTGCCTCCAATTCCTAACTCTCTCAGATGATCCAAGAGGATGGAATGATCTATTGTGTTAAAAGCCGCTGAGAGATCCAAGAGCACCAGCAAGATCACACTACCCCTGTCGATGCCCAAGCGGAGGTCATTGGTCAGAGCGACCATGGCCGTCTCCACTCCATATCCTGTCCTGAAGCCAGTTTGAAATGGATCAAGATAATCGGTTTCATCCAAGACTGCTTGGAGTTGGGAAGCAACTGCCATCTTGATCACCTTGCTTAGGAAAGATAGCAAGGAGACTGGTCTGTAGTTGTTTCTATCTAGGGGTTACAGGGAAGGTTTTTTCAGGAGAGGCCTAACCGCCTCCTCCTTCAAACAGGATGGTATAATGCCTTCCCTGAAGGAGGCATTGATTGTGTCCTGTAGGAACACCTTCAACGCGTCCCCTTCCTGGATGACCAGCCAAGATGGACATGGATCAATGGGGCAGGTCATCTTCCTCACCCTTCCAAGAAGCTTGTTCACGTCATTGGTACTCACAGACTGAAATTGATCCAGTAAATTACCATCAACGGAGTTGCTGGATACCTTGTCTACGGATTCTGCCAAAACACTGGCATCCAAGTCAGCTCTTATCTGAGAGATTTTATTTGCAAAGTGGATGTTAAATGCCTCACAGCAGGCTGTTGTTGGGTTAAGTAGGGGGTTTGGCACAGGTGGGACCTTCGTCAGCTCCCCCACCACCCTAAATAGCTCTGCTGGGCGAGACTCTGCAGACGCAATACCTGCAGAACAGAAAGATTTCTGCGCTGCACGTAAAGCCTCCCAATAGGAATCAAGATGCTTCCTATGGAGAGTTCTGTAGGATAAGAGTCGAGTCTTCTGCCATTCATGCTCTAGTCATTGTCCAGCTTGCTTCATCCTCCTAAGCTCCTCTGTATACCAGGGCTTATGATTAGAGGCGGGCTGGAAAGGACGCTTGGGAACGATCGTGTCAATAGCCTTGGTGAGATCGGTGTTCCAAGTGTTCACCAAGGCTTCGGCAGGATCACCGGCATTACCATCAAACCCTCTAAGGCTTTCTGGAAACCAATTGGTTACATTAGCCTTTGAGGGAGGACCATTCTAATAGGTCCACCACCCCCGGTGGGGCAGACAGTGGTTCGCAGCTCCATCTTGACCAGGAAATGATCCGTCCATGACAATGCGGAGGTTTTTATGACCTCCGCCCACGGATATTCCTGCTCCATACTAAAAACTGCATCGAGGGTATGACCAGCACAATGTGTGGGCCCGTCAACCAATTGGGATAGGCCCATGTTTGTCATGGTCTCCATGAACTCCCAAGCCGCGCCAGTAAGGTTTTGCAAGCTGGTCTCGAGTGGGATGTTGAAGTCACCCAAAACCAAAAGTCTGGGTGACTCCAACAGCAACTCAGAGCCCAAGGCAATCATCTCGGTTAGGGAGTCTCTTAAGCAATGGGGTGGCCGGTATACCAACAGAATCCCCAAACTATCCCTGGTTTTCAGGCTAAGGTACATACACTCAATGCAGGTTGTTTTCTGGATAGGCATCCTGGTCAAAGTTAGGTTATTTCTATGAGCCAAGGCCACGCCCTCCCTTCAGGCCCAGCTGGCACAGCACCACGGTAGTCAAGCCCAGCCCAGCCACCACCCTTGAGCTCCCTTGGTGGAGCTTCATCGCCCCCAGCCCAGCTCCTTCAAGAGCCCCCGTGCTGAGTTTTTACCTCAGCGTTGGCACTTCCCAGATAATCAACTGGGGCTCTTAGAGGGACTCTTGAATGGGACTCAAGGTAAGTTATAATTTTTGTTGCTGTGGTATGCCTTCATGTCATTTCTGTTTTATGGCAACCCTAAGGCAAAGCTATCATGGGGTTTTCTGAGGCTGAAAAACTGGGACCTGCCCAACATGGCCCAGTGGGTTTCCATGGTTGAATGCGGAATCAAACCCTGACCTCCAGAGTTGTAGTCTAACACTCAGACTGCTACACCAGGCTGGGGCTCAGCAGTAGAAATACATAAAATGAATAAAATGAAGCATTTAAAAATTCAAACATCTTTTTAAAATATTGAGCATTGTTTAAAAATACTGAGCATTTTTAATTGTTTAAAAATGTTTTAAGTCTTGTATTATTTTCATTAGTTTTTATTTGTTTTTTTACTTTTTAATTTGTTCTTCACTTCTAATTCCAAAATTTCAATATGGGAGAGTTATAATAAGAGAGCTGAAGAAAATCGAAGCAGTTGTCTCCATGCTAAATTTATCTGGATAGATTTTTTTAAAAAAAATTGCAAAAATATTTACTGTATAATAACTTTTTTCCTGGCAGGAATCCAGGTTCAGCATGACTGGACATTGCAGATCAAAAACCAGGTATCGTCTTGAGAACCATCTAACAAATATAACTCTCTGAGGCAGCTAATACAACTCCAAGCTGGATTAATCCAGAGATATCAACTATTGTCACCATTTTTAGATGTTATTTTTTCTGGTCCTTGTAAAATCAGGCAGACAGCAAGTTTCAGGAAGAAGAATTATATTGTCACAGTATTTATCTCTTGACACTTGTTCAACATTCCATGAGCCCAACTGAAATAATCTCTCTTACAGCCCAAAAGCAATGCATGCATTTGCATGGCTGAGGTCCAGCCATTTTGGAGGATGAAGAAGTTGGCTAGACATGCAACAACAGCCAGTAAAAATCTTTCAGCTTTATACGGTGTGTCAGGCTGCAGATAATTTGGGACAGAGATGATCCTGAGTTGCTAATTATCAGAAAATGTTTCATTTTCCTCACCCTCAAGTTGTAACAAAAGCTCCCAGAGCTTCACCACAGGGCTATCTAAATAACAGCTCACAAAAATTTGTATTTCTAAAACCATTTTCTTTCATTAGATGAAGTGGACAAAGCCAATGACAACAAACTAAACCACCAACAAACTGATCCAAAACAAGCAAAGATGTTATAACTTAGCCTGAGGACATAATTAACTTGTGAGTGCTGAGATATTTGATTGCATTCCTAGCATGATCTTAATTGGAAGTCTGAACTTGTAAAAAGACCTGATGGTGGTGTTTTGGGATAATTTGAAATGGTTGGCTGATAATTTTTATATTTTGCTACCCATCAAGAAGAACTCAGACAAACAAATACCTTTTGGCTCATGATAAATGTCATCTATTAGAGTGCAAACAAATGCAACATAAATGAGAGAACAGGGCTAGAGCATGAATCAGAGACATTCAGTGGCACCTCATGGCTTTCATGAACATGGATGTAGTGCATTCACTCTAATTTTTGGTCCAAAGTTTAAAGGAGGCATTCAAAGTTTTCATTCAATCTATTCTGGGGATTTAATGTCTTGATCAACTCTTTTCAAATTTGGACAAACCCCAGTGGTTTCACTACTCTCTGACACTGAAGACACCAGCTAGAACTGTATTTACTATCTTTCCCCTTTGTCTCAATGTGTCTGCTCTTCTCCTGATGGTACCAAAATATCAATGGGGGAGAATTGCATTTGGTCTGTATTTCAAACTGAATCCACACAAATATGCAGATTGGAATAGAGCTAACCTTTGGACAACAGATTTCTTCAAATATGATGCAGTCCTTGGCTTTAGAATTGCATGCAAAAATGTTTAAGAGGAAAAATTGATGCTAAGAGTATTTATAACAATATAACAGATAGATAGATAGATAGATAGATAGATGATAGATAGATAGATAGATAGATAGATAGATAGATAGATAATGTTGTTGCTGTTGTGTTCCTTCAAGTCATTTGTGACTTATGTTGGCCCTAAAGTGACCCTAACATGGGGTTTTTCTTGGCAAGATTTGTTCAGAGGGGGTTTGTCATTGCCATCCTCTGAGGCTTTGTTACTTGTCAAAGGTCACCCAGTGAGTTTTCATGGCTGAGCAGGTATTTGAACCCTGTTCTCCATTTGTAGTCCAACACTCAAACCACTAAACCAGGTAGTGTTACATCATGTATATACATGCATAAGCTGAGGGAAATTGTGTACAAAAATAAATGTGAATTTTCATGCCTTTAAAAAAAATAGGCTAATGTAGATGTTAGATGGAATGGAATTATCATAAATATACGTGAAAAGAAGATGGTCTTGAAATAAAGGACTGATTTGCCAAGTCCAGTTCTTTAATAATTTTGAGCTTAGATTTGAAAGGATTTTTTCTTTTAACATTACATTACGTTCCACAAAGTCTACTGTTGGCTATGAGATGACTGCCTGTCTGCCTGTCTGCCTAACTATCTATCTATCCATCCTTCTTTCTTAATCTATCATTTTTGTTGTTGTTGTTCTGTGCCTTCAAGTCATTTCCAACATACAGCAACCCTACGGTGAGCCCATTATGGGATTTTCTTAGCTTGATTTGTTGGGCAGTGTTGCCTTTGCCTTCCATTAAATCTGAGAGTGTGTGATTTGTCTAAGGTTGCTTCAGTGGGTTTCCATGACTGAGCAGGGATTTGAATCTTGGTATCCATTGTCATAGTCCCAAACTGAAATCCCTATACCATGCAGGCTCAATATTGTTGTAGCTATCCTTAATTAATTTTTAAGTGTAATGTCAAACAGGTTGAATCACTATCAAAAATGAATGTGAAAAGGGGAAGATCTAATGAATGTGGAATCCTAACAAAATGAAATAAGTAATGACTCTTCTGTACTCAGTCATACCTCTATAAGTCCCACAGAAATCCCAGTTAAAGGGTTTAAAGTAAATATTTATATCTTTAAAAAACAAACAAAAACAAGCGAGTAGTAGTCCATGAAGGCTCATGCTATAGGAAATGTAGTAGTCACAGAATGGTGTAGTTAGTTTTGTTTTGTTTTTGTGCTTTTGAAATAGTTCCTTTCTCCATTTTGGAAATGGTTTAGACCTCATGGGAGAACTGGATCTGTAGATGACCACAGCATATGACTTGTGATGCTCAAAATAAAAAAAAAATATTCTAGATTATTCCCTGAAATCATCAGTCTTTGTTATAGCCAAGATTGCAACCTCAACTTTAGATTAAACAGTCCCCCCTCCATGACAGTACTGGGGCTATATTAAGTACATATTCTGTTGCTGTGGAGTACCACTTAAACAATTTGACTGCTGTTGTCGTATTGCACCAGAATGTTCCATAATAACTTTCTATCCCTCAAGGTTTTATGAGCTGTTCTTAGCAAATAGTGCTTGCTCTTTCTTTTCACTGTCCCTAAAAGCACAGTAAAAAATAACAAACATTCTATTTCATGAAGAAACTGGGGGGGGGGGGCATCTTTTCCCTACTCCCTGTAATTGAACACAAACTAATAGTGAGACATATTGGCAGCAAGGATTCTGGAGTAAGCGTTCTGAGATGCCAATCACTATACCTTGCTGGCACAAATTTTAAAATATTTTTTTTAAAAAATTCTCTACCCCCTGCAACCTTGTAACAAACAAAATGAACTATTAACCACCAACAGTGAAATGAGCATAGTTAAATCAAAACAAAATATTCCTATGGCTCCTATTTCCTGCCACTCTTCATCTCTCCAATATCTCCCACTGATGTCTGACTGTGGCAAAGGATTCTGTGTTGTGTTCCTGGGTACTTGCTATTAAGAAGAATCTATCTGTCTATCCAAAATGAAATAGGAGATTCTCAAGAGCTCCCCACCCACTTGTTTCAGTATCTACAGAGTTTGGACAGTTAAGTTTGAACATTAATTCCATAATGTTAAAAATCTGAAACTGTGAAATTCAGTCATTTCCACCAGTGATGACTGAAATCATTTCCTTGGCTAGGGTATCAGTAATTCAATCATTAGTAAACTGTTGTTTTTGAGGACAGACCATGGGATATGTAGAGAATGGCTGGAGGTTGCTACTGTTGACCCCCTGGGGGGTACATTATGTTATTGGCACCTTCAAAAGTGCTCTTTTTTGTTCTCTTAATTTTGCCTTCTCCAATTTTGCCTTGTGGTGGGAGTTCAACACATCAGGAAGCTGTAAGATTGAGAAAGGATATGCTAAAACATGGGATCTCATAACATGTTGAATTAAATTTTCACTGATCTGCATGTCTTTTTTCTTCTGTCTGCTCCCTCTCCCAGTCTGTAATGATCACTTGCCTTCCCAATATCATGTTTGTTAAAGGTTAATGAGTAATGTTAAATGTTACTAGGAGATGCAGGAAGACTCCACTTTTCGATGTCTCATTTTTCAGTGCCTCACTCTTTGGACACTTGTTCCATTAATTTGACAAGGAATCCTTTCCTTCCCACAAGGCTCACTTGGGACCACTTGCATGTGCATAAATACACAGTCCCAGGGCTTGCCTACAGAAAGAGCGTCCTTAATTTAATGGAATTTGTCTGAGTAATTTGCTAATGTGGAAAGAGTGGGCTTGCATCAGATCTTCCTACAGAGGCTCACTTTGGACTTCATGCATGTGTGAACACACTCTGCTTCCAAAGTTAGTTGACTTGGTGCCTCCTTCCCCTCAATCCACTTTGCAAACAGTGTATGTATGCATGAAAGCAGTCCAAAGCGAGCCTTCATAGCAGTACAAAGTGAGTGCTGCCATGTGTTTAGTCCATAGTGCTTCTGAGATTGTAGGCAGTGTATTTCTTACAGTATTGCTGTACAGAATTTGTGCTTATTATACAGTATATGTGTGTGTGCATGTGTATGTGTTATTAAGCTTTTGCACATGTTAGAATGTGAAATATAGTGTCTTATTTATGTTTTTCAACAGCCAAAATACATTTGCAAGCTAAAAAATAACTGGGTCCCACTTTTTAACTGATTCCACTTTGTGATAGTGCTCAAGTCCCTAACTTGTTAGGTAGGCAAGGGTTTCCTGTAATGTGTGAATTTCATCTAGAGGACCCTTATTCACTGCAAAAGCAATAATAAGTAGCTGGTTACAAATATCACAAAGAATAGAGAGCAGAAATGTTTTGAATGATCCTGAGCATATGCAGAATACTTTTTGTGCACAACTGAATCACTGTACCCTCCTTACCTCCCAACTCCCTGTCAGGAAGTGAAATCTGAAAATATCAATTGGTAAGTCATGTAGATTAAGACTGTACATCGGGACAATGGAGTGAAACCTTATGCTCATGGCATTAGATGGTGGTTTTGCAATTAGTGATTTGCAACAAAAAGTCTTCAAGCACAATGTGAAATGCATATCCATGTACAATGGCACCCTATGCAGAACTCTGCTTCTGCAACTTTAACTGAATATGGCATTTTACACTGAACAAAAATATCCAATTACTTCAATGGGGGAACTGAAGCATGTGGAAAAATTCCATGGGGTAACTTATACAGGATTCTGGACATGTTTTACTCATTTAATGCAATGTAACTGACTTCTGAATAGGGTTTTTGTTTGTTTGTTTGTTTTGTTTATTTTCTATGGGGTGAAGAAGACAACCAGAAAGGAGCAGCCTTTGTCTGCTCTGTCTGTGATTTAGCTGGGACCACAGTGACCACATGGCTCATTCCCAAAGTGGGCTGCCACGTCTGCAGGTCCCAAGCCACGTGCTGCAGAAGTTGGATTAAAATGGCTCCTTTTTTATTTGGTCCTTTGGACTGGAGCAGGCTTTGGCATGGCTTCTGGCCACTTTTTTGGGGGGGGCATCATCTAAATGCCACACACACACCCAAAAGCATCTGGAAGCCACTTCTTTTTGCCAGTGTCTTTTGGGCCAATTATTATGATTTTAAAGAAAGACATAGGCAGAGAGGGAAAAGAATGCATTTAACTAGTTCCATTTTCGGGCTCCAAAATCCAGCTTTACTAATCTCTCAAAGTGGTGATCTAGGGAAGAAAGGGATGTGTAAAAAGGGGAATGGGAGGGGAGAGGGAGGGAGAGAGACAATGTCACCCCCATGGACCTGTGGGGATGGGAGTACAAATGGAGGAGAGAGTATCATCCTAGGGGAACCCAGCATCCTGCCACTGCCATCACACCCAGCTGAGAAAGCAAAGACAGAATTGAGAAAGGAAAGATGGAGTCACAGCAAACAGCTCCCCTGAAGGACAACAGGCCACCCATCCTCTCCACACCTAACAAGTGATGCCACTGGCAACATGACTCCAATATAATATCTTCAACCATATCAAGCCCTCCAAATGTGTGACTGGAAAACATTTTCCCTCCCAAGATGATAATAATAATAATAATAATAATAATAATAATAATAATAATAATAATTTTATAGCCCACCCAATGACAAGGAATCTGGGCGGGTTACAGCAATATAAAATACATAGAATATAATAAAATTCAAAATTAAGTGTTGCACGTTTCCAGTTTTAGTCACCAATATACAATTTTAGCCAGCAACATACAATACCACTTTACATATATTTTTCTATTTTTATTGTTTGTTTTAGGATGGGATGCCCATTTGGTTAGAATTTAAATTGTGAAATTGGGAAATTTTAATAATAGATAGATTCATAGATATACAGTCTTGGAACAGGTGGTCTGTTTTATAGCATCTCTCTTTTCATCTTGTGTTGAATATGCAAGAGTGTGCATTTTATATTTATTCTTCAAAATAAAATAGAGCAGTGCACTCCTCCTCTGATGGTGCTGAGAAGGGCAGTTGGTGTTAGGTTTGCCCTCAGAAGCTCTGCCTCTGGCACCTCCTCCGATGGTGTTGAGAAGGGCAGTTGGTGTTAGGCTTGTTTTTGAGGAGAACACTAATTTGTCATTTCTAAAGGACCTGACATTCTACAAGGGCCATGCCTCTCTGAAGGTTAAGCAAATAATTCCCCATTCAGTTCCTTTCCATTCCATCACAGGAACAACTTTTTTCTTACTTTCCATTCTTCTTCAATTGCTTCCCAATCCTAGCTCTTCGTTTGCTTTCCACCTTTTTTTTTTTTTTGGGGGGGGGGGCTGGGTTTTGATTCCCTGATACCTAAGACAGCCATGATCCAGAGAGCAGATTAGCCTGCTTAGCAACAGAGAAGTGTGATGTATTTCTTGTATGTCTCCTGTTAAACTGATCTTCTCATTCTGATAAAAACAGGATAATTAATTATATTTCTAAACAGAAAAGGCAATGGGGTAAATATTAACTGGGTTGATTATTGTGATGGGCCAGCTTTACAAGAAAAAAAAACTGGTATTGTCCATCAAGCTAGGTGGAGATTCTTCCTCCAATTATAGATCCATGAGAGTTCTGCTTATGTGTTGTAATAAACCTGTTGTTCTTTCCACATCTGATGCTCTCTGTTCTTTCATATAATGTACTGCAAACCATTATTGCCATACCTACCTATCAATTTTAATTTTACTTTGCTTGATAGTGTTATGTTCATAAATATGTGTTTTTTTTCATTGTCAGCCCTGGGGAAAGCTGAAGCTTAAGGAATAGGTTATATGAAAGGGAGCAAGATCTACAAGAAGAAATTGGAAATATGAAAACTTGGACAAGGCTATATTTTGGGGACCTAGTGGAATCATAAACTATCTGAGCTTTTGTTTTTATGGCTTATTTAGATGCTAGCAGCACCCTGAGGAATATGTGTAGCCTTGAAATACACAAAAATTTTCCTTTAATGCATTCCATTTTTTTTTTAAAAAAAGGTGTTTTGTGATCAGTTAAAAGCCATTCTCTTCAGTCTCCACTGTAAACCAAAAAAAAAAAATCTTCCCTCCAAATGCAGTAAATCAATTATTTTGCAAGTGTATGGATTAATTTATTACATTTTATGGTTAGAAGCAATGGAAATTGTTTGTTGCATTAAAAATTATTATTTTACATCCAACCAGGTCTGGCTGGGCAATAAATCAGTTCCTCACAATTACTTATTTGTCAGCCAGCATGTTAGTTCAAAAGGTAGGGAGCTAGCCTGAAGGTCCTGGTATACTATGGGAAAAACACAGGCAGAGTTCAGGTCAAATCAATCTGAGCCTCTGTAATTAAGAACAAGATTGAAGATTCTTTGCCACCTACATAGTAAGCATCTGGAATTAGCTGAGAGACTAGATTCAATTCAGGGAGGCAGACAGCAATAATCAGAAAAGAAAGGTGAATCATCCATGTGTGTAGAGCATCTATTTCCAAAAGGGGTGAAAGTAGACAGAAAAGTCAGGCTTCATTTTACAAATGCAGTAAGTGGAACTTTTCTGTTTCAGTTCAAATTCAATGGATGGCTCTGTGTTCAAGAACCTGAACCCTCCCTCCCCCTACACTTTACTTTCTGAAGAATCCCATCAGGCACATTTTAGTCATCCAGATCTCCCCATCTCTCTGGGCAACAATGACAGCAGCAGCAGCAGCAGCAGCAAGCTATGTTGGTATATTGCTGGAACAGTTATACAAAACAACAGTAGCATCAACACATGTGAGTCTGAATCCTATTGGTTTGTCTCAGCTAGAATAAACCCATTGAATCAACTGTTGAACTGTGCATCAATGCATAGGCAAATCCTATTAATTTAATGGGTTTACTCTAATGGAACCAACAATAACATGTTGGCCATGGTTGTTAGATTGGCCCTACTGATTGGGCTGAGTTATGCAGATAACAAACAGTGGTGAGGAGTGATGGCGAGATGTGGGAGAAAATTGGGTGCTCTGTACATCTCATGCTAGCCCGCTCCTCTTTAGTTTGGATGATTATGACTGAGTCCACATGGGCTAGAATACTTTGGGAGCAGTCTAGAATAATATGTCCCTGAAGCTGCCCTGACATCCTCCCATTACCTGACACTCTGGAATGATGGAGGGGGGGTTGTTTGTACATATGTTCCACTGTTCCACCCTCTGCTGCCATGGGTCTCTCCCTTCTGAGGCTGAAAAAGAGGCACCCACAACAGTGGCAATGGGCAGTACAGTAGGATGCATTGTAAGAAACTACCTGCTGTTGCTCTGGAAGGCTCTGGAAAAACTGGAGCAAAAGGTGACTTTTAAAAAATGGGTTAAAGGGGATATATTCTGGGTTCAGTGTTGAACTAGCTGGACATCATCCAGACAGTTTGCATCGGAACCAGGGATTGGGTCCTGCATCATCAGGACTCTTTGCTATGAGGGCAGGGGGAGGAGGTGTTATTTGGCCCATGTGAACATTACCTATATCCCTTCCCTTTTAATTAAGTAACTGCCTGTTGAAAATTTAATGATGATGGATTTACAGGAGACAGTCTATATAGCAGGCTATTTGCCTTTCAGCAATTCACCAACACACAGGCAGGTCTCAGCAAGCTTCCGGTTTTATTGAAAAATAGCATAGGCAAAAGAGAAACTACAAAGTCCATTCAAATATCACTTTAGCCAGGTTGGCTAACAGGAACAAAACTTTAACTGCTACATTGTGGAAAAATTAGTCAAACTACAGCTTCTGCAAAATAGTTTTAGCTATTCCATTCAGTTGGAAGGTTAGAGACAGACTGACTTCTTTTCCCAAAGACACAATCCCAGCCCACCTTTCTCCTCCTCTTTGGGTGTTGCCTTTTATGCTAATTGGATGATTTTTCATGACGTGTGTTAACCAAACCCCTTGCTGTTCATATTCCATCATGTGACTGATTCTCTCAAAACAATCTTTGTTATTGAAATCCATTCTATAAACAATACTCTTTCTCACAGTATTTTAGCTTGTTAGCCTCCCTTGTTTAGACTCTCTCAAACACCTAGACTGGGTTGTTGTAAATTTTAGGCCTAAGAAACAGTTTTTCTCATAAAAAAATAAAAATAAAATACAGACACACATCTTTACATTTCAACATTTTAACACTGACTATATGTCCCATCAAAACCTGACACTGCCAGCTTTTGTACATGAAATGGGGAGACATTTACTTTTCTGCCTTTTTATTTGTGGATGGTTCCCATTAATGGAATGTTAAACTGTTCTGTGACCATGAGGGGGCTCCTTTTCTATAGACTTCATAACCATGCCACCAGGTAAATGAATATGGCTGGCATTCATGAATGCAGTAATGAATGTACAGAGTTAACATATTCAGACGTAGCCATGTCGGCCATATACCAAAATACAATAATATCCAAAATCCACAAAGCAATGATATCTTTATTTGGCCAATCAAAATGCCCAAAATGCATGATGGAAGCTTTAGAAGTTCCACTGGCTTCTTCATAAGGCAAAGGTGATGAAGAAGAAAAAGGAGGAAAAAAATCGGGAGAAAAAAATGACAAGTATTGTTGGTGTGTTGAGATAGATTGGATAGCCATCTATGCAAGCAGGCCCCTCATCCTTCTGGCCACATGGCACTGGGAATAAAGCTTTCCAAAGTCCAGAAGATAAAATTAGAATTCTAATAGCAATACAAAAAGGTAATTCTTCTGAGATCTAAGATGTCCCTATCCTTTGTGAGGTTACAAACATTCATATTCTTGCATTAGGAAAATTTTAGTGTTGCTTTGGTAAAACATGGGTGAAACCACTGGGCAGATAACCTCCTGTGAGCCTGCCAAGATGCCAAGCTTCACTGCTTTTTTCCCTTTTCTCCTTCCCCCCCCCCCTTACCATTGGGACCGGAGCAAGCAGAAAGCAACAAACAGCAAGGTAGCAGCTGTGAGTGGGGTATGGTTTGGAGCTCCTAGTTTTAAAAGGCTGCTCCTCCTTCACACACCCCTGAAACTACTGGGCAGGAAACCTCCTGTGAGCCTGTTAGGATGCCAAGCTTCTCTGCTTTTTTTCCCCCTTCCTGTTACCGGGACCAGAGCAAGCAGCAAGCAATAAATAGCAAGGCAGCTGATGTGTGAGAGGGTGTGACCTGAAACTCCTGGTTTTAAAAGGCTGCAGCAGTATCCACCACCTGTGTGGGGCCCCCTGAGCAGCCGCACTGTGGAATTCATTGAGCCTACTATGAGCAGAGGTTTTAGCCCACCCCAACATCTCCCATTAGATTTGCCTCAACACATTCCCCTATTGTGGTGCAGTGTGGGTAAGAAATTTGAAAGTAACTTACAATGGGTTGAAGGAAGCACCAGAGAGACGTGGAGACAAACACACCCCCAGTGGTTAAACAACCTAAAATTGTGGACTTTTATAATTCCCAAGTCCTGAACGACACTGTGAAAATGTACATCAGTCAAATGACTCTAACAGCTTTAGCATGGACAAGGGAAATAGTAAGAGGGATATTGATTTGTTAGATTGTCTAAATATAATACAACCTATGGCCATAACAGTTGAGAAAATTTATAAGGAATTGAAAATGCTTAATTGTAAAATGGACCTCATTATCAAAATCAGGTAGAGATAAGATCTTGGAAGACTTCCAATTGTGACTCTGATCAAGGTAGAACTTTTAAGAAGCTTACCCTGCTATTTCATGATTTAAGAAAACCTACAAAATTGGTGTTAATCCCCACTAAAATCTGTTTGGAAGTATACAGTTATAGAGGAATTGTGCCCTCTAGGAACACCCACCAACTAGTAAAGAGACATCTATGGGCCTTATTGGAAATGGAATCGGAATATATAGGTCTCCTTAAAGTTGAAAAGCTGCCCTCTAGAGGTGGTTAATAATAATAATAATAATAATAATAATATTTATTTGTATACCGCCCTGTGGCGAACCAATCCGGGCGGTTGACAACAATAAAATATGACAGGATTAAAATATAACATTAAACATTATAATCCCTCCCCCCCTTAAGAAAGTATTAAACAATATAACAAATTAAAAGCACAATATAAGAACATAAAACCATAATTAAAACCACCTAAAACCCTGATGTCCCTCTGGAGATCCTCAACCATCACTAAAGATGGGGCCACGGGAGGAATGAGGGGATCAGGAAGCCTGGGCCGGGATGGTTAATCTGGAAAGGCCTGCCGGAAGAGATCCGTCTTGACAGCTTTTTTAAAGCTGTCTAATGATGTCAACTGACAGATCTCATCCGGCAGGTCGTTCCAGAGTTTGGGGGCGACAGCAGAGAACGCCTTCTGGGAGGTCGCTGCAAGCCTAGATTTTAAAGGCTGCAGTAAGTTCCTCCCAGAGGACCGGAGAGCGCGGGGAGGATTGTACGGGAGGAGGCGGTCCCTGATAAGCAAAAGTTATATTAAGCTTCCATACTGATTATATTCCCCAAAGGCTTATATATTTGAAAACAAAACTAGCAACAAAAGGTATTTTTATTAGATGAATGTTCTATAGCGGTATTATATGGCCTCTAGTTTCAAGAATCCAACAGTCATAGTCAAATTCAGGAAGCTTAAAAGGTCAGGTTAGGGAAATCTAAAACTCAACTTTGGAATACAATACTAGGGGCAATCCATCTGTGTGCTCTGCAGATGACCAAGTGGAAACCACTATGAGTGTTGAATTGTCATTGAAAGATAACTAACTCACTGCTGTGTAAAGGAGATCAAGCAGAGCCTGTATATCCTATGCAGGATTTATTTGACACCTTGAGTAAAGAGACATTACCTTACCTAGCCCCATTGCTACCCATAGGAGTTTCACCTATGGAAGCAGCCCGTCAGAGACAAGACACTTCCATGAATGCTGTTCTATTACATGATATAGAGTTAGACTTCCAGACCACTAGAATGATATCACATGATCAACATAGGGCAGAGGTAGGGAAAACATGGGCTCAAAAGCTTGCAGAACTAGTACAGAGTACAGATTTTCATCCCGTAAAGGTACCTATTTGTTGTGATACCAATTTGAGTAGGACAGAGCTTAGACAAAATAGCTGCCAAGGAAAAAATGGGTGTATCTATAATGATCACTCAGGTCAATTGAATGTAATGTCTACAGATTGATTTAGGGGGGATGCAGATGGGCGGCCGTGGGCCACACTGGGAAGCAGAGGATTGGGGCTAAGGCTTCCCCATGCCTTGGCTCCAATCTACCCTTTTGCCGGCCCTGAAAGGAGCACTAAAATGCCACTCCTTCCAGAGCTGGCAAAGAATGCGCCCGAAGAGCCACAGCGTGGGTCTTTTGTGCCTCTTCCAATGCAGCGTGTAAAAACGCTGTGCCACACTATGCCATGATGATGTCCTCAGGAAAGTGTTGGGGCACCTGGTGTGCACCTTCCCTGCCTCCATCTCTAGAGATCCTAAGTGAATCTAAAGGGCCAGAGGGTAATATCTGATTTTTAACCTGGAACATAGCAGGATGGAGAAACAGAGCTGCTAGTGGGGATCTGATTAATTTTTTGACTAAATTTCATATAATAGCTCTACAGGAAACATGGATTACCACTGCTGATGAGCAGGCTAATCTACTCGGTTTCAAATCCTGGTTTAAGGCAGCAAGGAAAGACAAAAATAAAGGAAGGGCCTCTGGGTGTTTAAGTATTTTTGTGAATTGATCTATGGGATGGCAGAGTGAGGAATTAATTTTGAAAACAACTTCACATTACATACTGGTGGTAAAACTTTATTTCAAACTTATGAATATAATTTGTTCGAATGTTTATTTACCACCAATCACTTCATCCTTTTTTTTCTAAAGAGATGTGGGTCGAGTTAGAAAATTTAATTTTAGAAGTAAATTTAAAATATCCTAGGGCTATTAAAGTCCTATTGGAGGATTTTAATGCTAGAGCGGGGCCCTCACTTCAGTAGTTTGTATGTAAAGGGGTTGTCCCAGCTTCTTACTTTCAAAATGAATTAACATGGCACTCTCGTGTTTGAACTAGGAATCAAGGAGTTTCCTGTTTATTTCTCTTCTGTAAAATTGTAACCTTCAGATATTGGGAGGTAATGTTGATAGTTTTGTTTATGCATTTATGTGCCACTCTAGATCCTCTAGTAGTGTTTTGGATTATATCTGTGTTTCATCTGGAAACACCGGTTTATTCTCAGACATCAAAGTTCTTGTGAAAGAAGATAGCGATCACCAACCTGTTACTGTCACCTTCAGGGTTACTCAGATATTAGACCCAGTAGCCCAGGAGTAGAAAATATGTTAGCTAATATGGAAGATGTCCAGGATAGGAGACTCAAATGGAGTAAGGTCGACCTCAACATTCTATCTAAGTTCTTGTCCTCTAACCAAATGTTGTCAGACTAAAAATTAATAATGCTAGGCAATACAGACAGGGACAAACCTCTTCTTAGCTTTAACAATCTTTGTAATTCTTTGAGAAAATTTTTAATTGATGAATCCCCATATAAAAAACCTAGGTCTACTGGCTTTTCTTGGTTTGATTTCGATTGCATCAGAGCTAGGAGACAGTTAAGATCTGCTATGCATCAGACTCAATATCAGCCTTCGACAGTTAACCACACAAAGATGCTAATGCTTAGACGTAATTATAAAAAACTTCTGTCTACAAAGAAGGCCAATTATGTAGCTAGGCTATGGGTGAATTTGGAACTATCAGCCAAAGGATCAAATATTGCTATTTTTTGGTACACAATAAATGGAATGTTGAAAGAATGTAATTTACATTCAGATGTCCCCATTCTAGCCTTAGTTTGGGAGGATTTCTTTTCAAATTTGTTCCAAGATCCCAATCATGGTTTCTCGACGGATAATTCAGAAGATTATTCTTCTTTAGTAGAAATGCCTTTGTGCCCACCAGTCACTGTGGCCGAAATTAAAAACATCATACAAACCTTGAAATTAAATAAAATTCCAGGTGAAGATTTATTACCTCCAGAGATTTTTAAGACCTGGTGGGCTCCAGCCTTGGCTGGTCTGTTTACCTTTATGAACAACATAGGCCATTTCCCTTCTGACTGGAAATTGTCTATTATAGTTCCCATATACAAAAAAGGTGAGACAGGGGACCCCAAAAACTATAGACCTATAAGGCTTATTGATATTGTAGCCAAATTGTATACAAAACATCTATTAGGCAGAATTGAGGACTGGATTACTGTTAATAATCTGTTGGTGGAAGAACAAGCAGGATTAGATCAGGTAGATCTACTATGGACAACTGCTTTATTTTGCATCATCTCATTACAAAGTATATATCTCAAAGTAAAAGACTTTTTACAGGATTTATCGATCTTAGAGCAGCATTTGATACAATCAACAGAGGTATTCTCTGGACCAAATTTGCAAAAATGAATATAGAACCAAGATTATTATTTCTACTTAAAGCTCTGCACTCAGATACCTGTTTAAAAGTGTTTATCGGTACCAATGGAGTGTTGTCCAAAAAAGTTAATGTGTATGACGGAGTTAGACAAGGTTGTATTTTGGTTCCCACCCTATTTAACTTATACATTAATGATATCCCAGGTTATCTTTCTTGTACATCAGCACATACTCCTAAAATAGGTAATACATTTCTTAATGTCCTCCTTCACGCCGATGATATGGTCATGATTGCTTGTACCCAAGTGGGTTTGAGATGACTTCTCCAGAACTTAGCTACCTATTGCTCTCTTAACTCTTTAGTTATTAATAAAGATAAGTCTAAGGTGATGGATTTTGGGAAAAGGCATAAAATATATAATTGGTTTTTGGAGGGAACTCCGATAGAGCAAGTTAAAACCTTTTTATATTTAGGGTTAATGTTTTCAAATACAGGAAAGTGGATAAATCACCTTAGAAGAACTAACAGAGAGCTATTGTGAGTTCTTGTGCTCTTTCTAAACTGATAAATTACAATTATCTCACTAGTATATCCCCTACCCTAAAAGTTTATAATGCCAAAATTATGTCCATCTTGTCATACAGAGCAGAACTTTGGGGCTATTTGAAAGCACCCCTTTTGGAACAGGCCCAGAGCAGTTTTCTTAGGAGGATTCTTGGATTAGATAAATCCACAGCAGCACAAGCAGTGAGAGCAGAACTTGAAACCTATTCATTCCAATGTCAGGTGTTGGAAAAGGCCTTTAATTACTGGCTAAAGATCCATAAAATGGAGTTAGGGAGATTTCCCAAACTTTGTTTGAACAAACAGTTAGCTATTGGCCATCCGAACCTTTGGTTACGTAAGCTTTCCCTATCATTACACCAGTTAGGCTTTTCTTCTTTTTTTCTTTCTACCAATCACAAAGCCCAGGTAATTCTAAAACAAAGGATTTGGGATATTAGTGCTCAAACAGATATAGCTGCAATGGCTGGTTGTAAATCTTTAAAATGGTTAGCCAAAAATAAAACTTTTTTTGGCTTAGATAAATATCTCAGACTACAGCTAACACAAAGTCAGAGAACAGCTTTTACAAAAGCCAGATATGAGCAATTATATTCTATGGTCAGAATAGGTTGATTCCGAAATACACCTTACCACAAAAGCAAAGCAAAGCAGCTTCATTTATATACTGCTTCATATCTCGCTATGGGATGTCTAAGCGGTTTTACAACTGTAAGCTCATTGCCCCCCAGCTGTGGAGGATACTATACATATCCTGTTTGATTGTAGTATGTATGTCAAGGAGAGATCATACTTTTTACAGTCTTATCTGACTAGAACAACTAAATGGCATCCTATTGTTAAATTGTCTTATTTTCTCTCTAGGAAGAACCTACATTTGGTGAGGTGTATGGCAAAATTTATTATAAAAGCTGCCCATCTGAGAGATCAATTCATCATGCAGCATGGAGTGTTCTGTCATGGTACTGAGTTTATTTAATTTTCTTAGTCCTTTAGTCATTTCCCCCAGTTTTAGCTCATTATATTTTATATTGTACTTGTAGCTTATTTTGTATATCATTTTATTTATTTATTTAATTGAATATGATTTAATCCCAGTCAATCTTATATTTGTTTTGGGATTGAACTATTTTATTATTGTTTGTATTTTGATATGCTGTATTTTGTACTTGAAATACTGTATTTTATTGTTGATATGGTCAGTCGACTAATCAATAAAACTGGTTCTGTTCTGGTAAAACATGTGAAATGTTGTCCCATTTTTTTAAAAAAAAAACTTGTTTTTTACCTTTGTTTGAGGTAGAAACATTAATACTAAAATAGATTTAATGTTCTTCGCCTAACAAAATTGGTAATCCCCCCCATAGATTTATTGGTTGACTATAATTTCTTTTGGTTTTTGCTGAGAGAATTATGCTTCTCTATCTTCTGCTCCAATTCTGTAGTCTATTTGATTTCTGTATTGGCCATCAGGTGAAGTCCATGTATATAGTTGCTTCTTCAGTTATTTGAAGAATTAGTTTGTGATGAACAAACAGTTAGCCTTGCAAAATTCAATCAGTCGGTCTCTTGTTTCATTTCTTGATCCTAGGCCATTTTTTCTACAATCTGATTCTCCTCTCTTTCCTATTCTTGCATTCCAATCACATACGATTAGCAAGAAATCCTTTTAGTCAGCAATCATTTTCCTCCTGGACTCCAGTATAGAATCATTCAGTTTCTTAATCTTCTGCCTCTACAGTTGGAGCATAAACTTGAATTAAGATTATATTGATAGGTTTTCCTGTAGTCTTATTGGCATAATTTTGTCATACTTTGCATTATATCCTTTGACTACTCTTGCTACATTTCTTGTCACGATGAATGCCACCCCATTTCTCCTTGGTTTTCATTTCCTCAGTAAAAACTGTATAAATATCCAACTCAAAATGTCCCATTCCTGTCCATTTTTGCATGCTTACCTGAAATTCTGCAGTGTTTATACATTCTGTTTCTTGTTTTATTATATCTAGCTCACCACAATTCATGCTTTTCACTTTCCACATTCATATAAAATATGTTGTGCAGTTTTGGACTTTCCATTCACCTCTGAGCATGTCAAAAGCAGAATATCTTTTTGGTTTGAGTCAAGCTGAATCATTAGTCACAGTGATACTCACTGAATGCCATCCAGCCTGGGAATCTCTTGCTTCATTTTGGATTGTCACATCATAGTATTTTTACAGTAAAAGATCTTCAAAAGAAGGGAAGAATGTCTCCCTTTATGCACTATTAACAAGTGGTATCTATGGTGCCACTGCCATTGTTGTCAGGATTTTGCATGGGATATGTGGTCATAGTATGGAAATGTACAGATGTATGTGATTAGAAATTTCCTGTGAGAAAGGACAAGTAAACAGGCCTCAGTCTAGCACCAGATATCTTGTAGACAAAATCATTCCCACAGAGAAAGTAAACACAAGTACATGTTGTGAGAAAACGAGAAGAGATGGGCATAAACAGATTACATAACTGTAACAGGACACAAGGGGAATGACATAGACAGCAGGGGCTGAACTGAGGGTCTGAGAAACACTAAACAGCCAATGGTTGGAAAAGGTTATGCCCAAGTGGGTGGAAACTTGGGTTGGCACAAAATCCTTTGGAGTGCATGTGTGTTTGGTTGCTTGGACTTTTGGAATGTAAACTTTCTCTTGCCTGATCTGAGACTGTGACAGGCAAAATGGATTGTACATAGCTATTTTCTATTCTGTTAGTTGAGGCAATAAAGACTTACTTATTGGACTACAAATCTGAGTGTTCATGGTTACTGAACAGCTACATGGCTGAAGCAGGAAGCTGTACCATGGTTTGGTGGAAGAGAAGCCTGGGGCTGTGAAGGACTACAGACAGCCTTATCCTGAAACTCTGCAACGAGGTAAATCATGCAACCTCACACCTATCATCCACACCAACAATTGTTTCTGAGATATGATCTGCCAGTGCCATTCCCCCTGCTGCCCAGTAGCTGTTTGTCACACATGGGGCCAGAACAGATGGCCCAAATATGCCCTCTTCAGGGCATCATCAGTGTGCAGCGTTTAGACGCTGCACATTGCGATGATGCCTCGAAGTCTTCCAGAAGCTGGGTAGCTGCCCAAATGTGAGCAACTTCAAGGCACTCCAGAGATATAGAATTTATATGCAGCATGCTGCTGGAACAGCTTGAAGCTGCCAGGGGGCCACAGTGGGATGTCAGCAAAAGAAGGAGTAGATCTTTTCCACTCCTTTTTGGCTGGGTTGAAGGTGGATTGGGGCCATAGTGTGTGGTTGCAGCAGCCCCAATCTGTCTTTGGAAAGGACAGCTTCAAGCTGTCCTTTCAGGGCTATCTGTTTCAGCCCTTAGTCTGGCTCCTCAGCAAAAGCCTATGTGATATAGAAGACCCGACCAGCAGTACTGCTACCATCAGCATATCCTCTTGCCTCACAGGAGCACACAATTGCACTACCATGGAAATGTAGTGCCATTGGGGAGAGTTAATCAGTATCCATGCTTAAAAGATAACTATTTCATCAGACAGGGGGTTCAATACCCTTTTCACTGTCTTTGTTTAAAGCACTTCCTTTTATGACTGCCAATTTTAAAAAACATTCTTATGGGGTCTAAATACTAACCATTGTTAAGGTGGTTTGTTGTTGTTTTTTGTTAAATTTATGATCCTTTTTAGGAGTAAACTGTTACATATAGTCTTTCTAGCTTTGTAAACTGCCTTGACTCTGTTCTTGAAGGGTAGGTGGGAAACACTGCCTGGATGGTCCAGAATAAATAATTGGAGTATTTGGGCAGGACATAGTCTTCCTTGGCAACAGTTTAGTGGAACTGTACAATCTGAGAAACAGTGGCACTAAATGTGGGCGAGGCTTCCTTGGAATTCTGTACTTGAAGTCCAAAACATGAATAAACAAGCTTGAGTGTTTCCACATTCTGTTATATGAATGCTGAGACACTTTGAACATGTGGTGGGTGACACACATGCTTCCTTTCAGAGGGAAAAAAAATGAACAAATATCTCTCCAAGATTCCCACCCCAATGACACCCAGATGGGCCAGCTCAGGCCAGTGGCTGGGGGACTTCTTAAGCCAGTAATTCAACCAGAGTATTGGATGTATTTGTCCCCCACTTTCCCTACTGGGAAAAGACAAGAAGGCCACATAGGCAGTTACATAGACAGTACTTTCAAAGTCACAGTGAGGGATGTAAAAATCTCTTAGGCATGATTTTGTTAAGTTTCTTCAAATCCTACCTAAATTTTTTCCAGTCCATGTTTTATATCAGATTTCAAGACTATGGCCCAAAACTCATGGACAAAATGATGCAGCTTCAGGCCACACTGTAGTGTGCTGTTTACATGATGTATGCCCCCAAATTCAGCCTGAAGACATTTTGAGGCTGTGCTATTTGTAAAGAACTGGGCCAAGAAGGAGCATATAGAATCTGCCCCTTCTGGCAGCCTAGTTCAGGACTACGGCAGTGGCCCAGATTGGAACTAGACACTTGCAGTTGCCATGGTTCTGGCATGAACGGTGCCAGCACAGTCTCCCACCACTCTACTTGGCCCATATGTTTCAGGCCTATGTTTTCTTTGTGTATTTGAAACACATTTCTCCTATTTTCAGCATTAAGTTTTACAGTTTTTGAGAAAAAAATACAATTGGTTTAGGAGATCAGGTCAAGATAAATTAGATCTGGAAGGTAGATGGGGAGGAGTCCCCATCCTTATTCTGCTTGTTCAAGAATCTGGACTTTTCTAAACATTTTGTATGATGGTGGAAACCTTTGTCTCACTTCTTAAAAGAAAACTTAGGCTGTTCCAGTTGGACATGCAGTTTGACACCGCTTTAACTGCCATGGTTCAATGGAACTCTGGAATTTAGCCTTTTCTGTCAGAGAGCTCTGGTGCCACAACAAACTACAGATCCCAGGATTCCATAGGTTGTAGTCAAAGGCAGTTAAAGCAGTGTCAAACTGCATCATTTCTGCAGTGCAGATTCAGCCTTAATTCCACTTTCATAACTAAGGGCCAAAATGCACAGCAGAAATAATCCAGCTTAAGGCTGCTTTAACTACCCTGACTGAATGCTAAGGAATTCTGGGAATTGTAGTTTATTGTGTCACCACAGCTCTCTGACAGAGAAGGCTAAATGTCTCATAAAACTACAGTTCCCAGAATCCCATAGCATTGAGCTAGGGCAGTAAAAGTGGTCTCAAACAGCAGATTATTTCTGCTGTGTGTTTTGGACCTAAGTTACAATGTAGGTTCTTGGCCTCATTGCCCCATAATAAATATATACATAAATGAATGAATAATCCAGACATTTTTCATGTGCTTCATGATGTTATTTAAAAATGTTCTATAATTTATATAGACATTATAAAAGCTTCCTAGAGTCCAGGTTTTCTGTACTTTTATACACAATCCTGTAAAGGTGCTTACCCAAACATGAGTATGCTTGCAATCCCCATCCCAAACATTCTGAGTCACATGAATCTCTCAAGATATCTTTACATGTACAGTGCAAACATTTGAAAAGAGTGGAAAAAGCATGCATTTTTATACAATGAATGTACAGAGGGGGCACACAGGGATTTTGAATGCAAAGCTTGCATGGGTGGCACTTCCCCTTAAAGATGGAAAGAATATTTGCAAGAATTCCTTTCCAGATTGGAAAAATAGGCTTCCTGACAGCCAGGAAACCCTGTTAGGAGGAATATCAAAACAGCAAGGCTTCTGTGAAATTTTGTTTGGTATTTAAACATCCTTAGGTGGTGGGCAGGAATTGTCTTATCGATTGAGATATATACTTCTATATCTATCCACACACACACACACAACTGCACCAAAGTTTCCAGCATAGAAAACATTATGTAGAAAGTATGTTTTCTGTGAAAAGCACAACATGTATTTCTTTACAAAATAATTATTCTACAACACTTTGGGATGTTTGAATATGGGAAGAATATTGTAGAATACATGAAAAATACTGGGGATAAGGGGGGGGGGAGTACAGTAATCATTTGAACTTGCATGTGACAATGAAATAATCAAGGCTATTTCATTTCTGCTTCTTCCTATACACTTTTACTCCACCTGCATGAAAGTGAATGCCTGAAGAAGGCTAGGGAAGATGCAAAGTGAGTGAATCTTGACATTTATGTATAAATGCTGGCAGTCCTAGACAAGTTTTAGGAATGTTTCAGAGTATGTTAACAGCTCAGAAATACCTTGCAGTTTCATTTGTGTATATTTAAAAAAGGTATAGGAATATATATATATATATATATATATACACACACACACACACACACACACACATACACACTCACAAAATATCATGAGGATTAAAGGTCTATTAACATCAACTGTAGGAGAAACTGAAGGTGTCTAACATTAACTTTCATGATTTTTTGAATGTTGGCAATCAACAGTGAATGCCATCAATTACAAGCAAAAGGGTTGTCAACATTCGTTGGCAAATGTTGTCTGCCTCTAATTTTTGACATTCACAGATTCTCTCTGTCCCTGGCATGCTATGCATTTCCACAATATATTTTTTTATTGTTTAGAGTACGATTCCCTTTGAGGACAAGCTCTGCATTTTCACAAAGTGTAATGAATATTTTATGGTCAAATTTATACATTTCACACTACATTGTCAATAACATAGGATAACAAGATGTGCCGGGGAGGTAGTTGGGTTGTGAATATCAGATGTGTTATGACAAGGAGGTACATTAAAGAAATAACAGTTGTTCTGGGTTAAGTGATAAAAATCAATTTTATACCATGCATTCACAAGAGAGGATTTTCAAAGAAAAGCAGCATTCTTCTGCACTAGAAGAATTTCATTGAGATGTGTTATTATAATGATAAAAGTCTAAAAATAATTTCCTATGATAATGCAATCATGATTAGTTACTTTTTGTTTTGGTTTTTTGTCTTGATATATGAGTTCAAACTAATAAAGATTATTCATCTCTCAAAACCTTAAATAATTTTGCAAAGAGCTTACTCTACCCTTACTTTGGCCACTTGTGCAGGTTCTCTGTTGTTGTGTGCCTTCAAGTCATTTCCGACTAATGGTGACCTTAAGAAGAAACTGTTATGAGGTTTTCTGGGACAGAGAGTGTGTGTCTCCCCCAAGGTCACACAGTGGTTTTCCATGGCCGAGTAAACTCTGGTCCTCAGAATCGTAGTCTAATGCTCAAATCACTACACTGTGCTGGCCCTCTGCAGGTTATCTACTTCATCTTTAATGGCATGATATGAATATAGGCTACTATAAAGTGTTTATGCTGGATTTTCAATGATCAGGAAGTTCTACCATGCAATTAGGTTGCTAGCACTGCCACCCTTATTGTCATGGTATGTATGACTGAGGACATCTCCATGGGATGCAAGTTATGAAAGAGAAATTCAACAATATGGAGATAATGGGAATGAGGCCAAGGGTACCATGTGGCTGCAACACACAACATTATCTTATTAGTCATGGATGCTTAATACTATTTGATGTGAAACACCACTCAGGAATAGTCTTGCACAAGACACATACACAATCATAGAATGCAAATGCCAAAATAATCATTATTCCACAATGTGCTTGTGTTTCTAATTGATCTTTGATTGATTTGCTTCATGCAGTATCTTGAACACTCTCATTATAACATCTTGGATCTGTTCAATAAACCCATTATAGAACAATTTCATTAAAATGTTAAGGGTCAATAAAAGGGCAATCAGCATAACGCAAATAAATTGGCCAAAACTCACTTGGGCAGTTACAAATACTAGAATACTATTGTAGTTGGTTGGGAATCCTGGACTACCCCGTGTCCTCACTTATTGAGAAGCAGCTGCAGTGATCAATGGGGGTCTTTTCCCCTATTACTCAGGAAGTAGCTGATTAATGTTCCCACCCCTCCCATGAGTGATTTCCATTGCAACAGGAAGAAACAAGATCCCTGTCTCAATTCCCCTTCATACCAGAAATCACATGTGCATGGGGTTGGAAACATCAGTCTTCTGTATCCTGATTGACAAGGAAACAGACTTCTATTGATTGCAGTGGCTGCTGCCTGGTAAGTGGTGACTAAGGGACCTTCACAGTCCCTATACATCCTCTAGAATAAAAAATACATAGGGATCATGAATACAAGACAGTCACAAATGCATACATGAATCTATAACTCCAGGCTACACATTAATAACTGGCTAAGTGAATCCCACACATGTTTTTCTATCTTTTGTCATACACGTGAACATAATCAACCATTTAGCCATTGTAACCTGTTCATAATTTCTGTTCTCATCCTTTTATTGTTGGTATAACTATCAGTACTTTGCATAAATAATCTTCACTGCTGATGCCATATGTGGAAAGCTGGTATGATACAGTACTTAGCATAGTGAGTTAAAGGTTGGGTTAAAATCCAAAAAAACTCTTGGATCATCTTCTATCAATTGCATACCCCCTTTCTCTCCTTATCTTTCTTTCACAAACTTAATTGCTAGTCCCAACTAGGGTAGACCTACTGAATGGTGCAAGTGGTTACGACACTGACTCTGTTGATTGCAAGATTGGCAGGTTGGCAGTTTGAGGCCCAGATGCCATGTGATGGGGTGAGCTCCCATCACTAGACCCAGCCTTTGCTGACTTAGCAGTTTGAAAGCATGCAAATGCAAGTAGATAAATAGGTACCACTTCGGTGGGAAGGTAAAAAGTATTGTGCAATCATGCTTGCAACATGACCCACAGAGTAGTCTCTGACAATGCTGACTCTTTGGTTTAGTGACGGAGATGAGCACACACACACATGATTGGACACGACTTGACAACCTTGTCAATAGGGAATACCTTTACCTTTTAAGTCAACATTTACATCAATTTCATTCATTCAAGGAGTCTAAGCTGGTTGGAACTAGCAATTGGATTTGAACCTCCAGATTTAATTTCTGTTTTTGTTTTAAAGTAGTTCAACATAACTGTCCATTTGTTGTAGTTAACAAGAAGAAAGATAAGTCCTGAAAATATGTACAAGTTTAGTGGGAAAACCTAGTGGATTCATCTAGTAGAGCTGTTGCCAAAGACATAATCATGTTGCTTACAGAGTTGGGTCGGAATTCACCAAGGCAAGTACAAATGCATAATATAGTGTTATACATTCGTGTCTGGTTTGTATTCACAATCCCTATTTATTCACTTGTTTATGGAATATGTCAGGATCATGAAAGTCCCCCAGCTCTTATATACCAGGAAGAAACTACTGTGAGGAACAGTGGTTTGTTCCCCTATTGATTGGGAAGCAGCTGGCTGATGTTTCCATCCCCCTCCTGTAAGTGAACTCTGGTGTGTGGGGGAATTGAGACAGGGAACTTACTTTTGACTCTCACATTGTTATTGGAGATCACTTGTGTGAGGATAGAAATATCAGTTTGCTGCAGACCCCTAGTTGCTTGTGGCAGAAGCTGCCCAAGAAGGTATGACTGGACATGGAGGTCAGGTTGGGGGAATGGTAACCAATATCTAACTGAGCTAGTTACATAACTAAGTAATTGATCTAAAATATCAGCCATAATGCTTAAATTTCATGTTCAGTGCCAGCCCTGTCTTTAAGCAGAGTGAGACAGATATTTCAAGCAACTGACTTTAGTTGAAAGTCTGGCAAAAAATAATAATCATATTTATTATTAGTGTATTTTCACTGCCATGGAAGAGGAGAGGTGTTTGTGGAATTTTTATCTCAGATGTCAAATAACTTGGTTGTGGGTCCTGTACTGCCTTTGCTGCTCTGCCCCAGGCAGCAAAATGTCTTGGGCCAGCGTTGTGTATGTGATTAGCCAAAGTGTGTGTGTATGTAATGATGAGAATTTTTTTAGATATGTTAATTATGAGGAATGGAGTAAAAAATAATCAGAATAGTGCAGGGATGGGATTCATGTGATCCTCTAGAGCAGGGGTAAGCAACCTTTCCCCTTTAAGGGCCGAGGGACTTCAGCTCCCAGAAGCCTCAGCCATGTTGGCCAATAGTCCCATATTGGCCAATAGCTCCTGGGATTCTGGGAGCTGAAGTCCCTCAGCCCTTAAAGGGGAAAGGTTGCCTACCCCTACTCTAGAGGTTGTTGAACTCCCAACAGCACTAATTAGTACAGCCAATAGTGAGGAATACTGCAAGCTGCAGCACCTGGAGGCTTCATAATTCCCATCCTTTGTGTATTGGGACTGGATCCTGGGAGCCAATGGTAGAAAGAAAGGGGGGGTGTCAAAGAAGAGGATGTAAAGCAGTAAGCCCATATATTTAACTCAATGAAATGTGGTGTTGAATAGGTGATATGGGACCAAGCAGCTAGATGTTATTTTATCCTCATCAGCACTTCAGTTTTTTTGTAAATATCTTCAAATTCCAGCACCTAATTTTATGATATGCTTTTCTTTAACATTGTATAACACAGTAGGAATGTTCCAACCCTTCTTTTACTACTACCAAAAAAAAAAAAACATTCTTCCTATTGCAATGTCCTGAACATCAATTTCTTGGTCCCACACTAATTACTCTACTGTAAACTTCCTTGAATTAAATCTGCAGGTCCAATCTTACAAAGTCGTTAGCATTTCATTGCATTGTTGCTTGTTATTTGTTCCCTCATTTCAGTTTTGGTGCATCCTGTACTACAGGGGAAATCATAAATTCTCATACCTATTCATACATAATAGAGAATTGCTTCAACATTTTTCTCAACCCTTCCCATGTTGCTAATTATTTTGCTTGTTTTTATTAACATTCATTTTATTATCTGGATATGTTAGAACTTGGCACATTCTCTCATAAAATTGTTGCTGCTGTAATATGTAACATGTTTAATGTTTTAGAGATATAGAAGAGTTATATGAATGTTATCATCTATTGGTACATGATGAGAATGATGGGAGGTATAGTTCTAGTATAGTTCACAGGGATGCAGTGGCTCAAGTGGTTAAGACACTGATTTTGTTGATTGCAAGATCAACAAGTTGGCAGTTCGAGGCCAGGTGCTGCATTGTGGGGTGAATTCCTGTCACTAGTCTCAGCTTCTACCAACCTAGCATTTTGAAAGCATGCAAATGCAAGTAGATAAATAGGTACCACTTTGGTGGGAAGGTAAACAGTGTTCTGTGCAATCATGCTGGCCGCATGATCACAGAGCAGTCTCTGACAATGCTGGCTCTTTGGCTTAGTAATGGAGATGAGCACCGCCCCCTATGGTTGGACAAGACTTGACAACCTTGTAAGTAGGGAATATCTTTACCTTTTTATAGTTCTAGTAGAAAGAATTGGGGGTGGCTCAAAAGAATGCTTGTGGCCTAGTGCAGGAATATGCAGATGTTTGGAGGATGAATTTTCTCAGAATCGCTGGTGGTAAACAAAGTGGAGATGAGAATAGGATGGTACTGGGAGTTGGGTGAATGGAAAAGAGGGCTGGTATGTTTTAATTAGTAAAGAATTTAAGGCAAAACATGCAAAGGTTTGGGGCAAGATGTTGTTAATGCTATGCCAATGTTGAAGGATGAAGGCACTTCTGCCTGCAGATGTCTTCCTGGTAACACTTATGTGTTTTCTGAAGTAAAGTTTTACTGTTTGCAATACAAAAGACTCATTTACTGAACTCTGGGGAGAAAAGGCAGTTCTTGACAGGGCATAAACATTTGTGTTTAGCCTCCAGTCTAGCTTCTGATTTATAAGATTTGATAATTAGAAGCCATATAACCATAGAACAACAATGCTAGAAAGATCAGGTAGTTTAGCTGATTCTGGGATGCAACACATTGAGGGCCCTTTCACACTACATAATTGTTGTGCTCTGATTAAACTCTGGCTGCATCCCATGAAATTGTGCAATTTATAGTTTGATAAAGCACTAGCTCTCTCTGGGTGAGAATTTGAAATACTTCTACCTAAACTGTAAACTACAGGTTTCCATGGGATGTAACTATGGCGCTTAATGTGGAATCATAATATTATAACTGTGTGGTGTGAAAGAATGTTTATGTTGAGCTTGATCCCTTTAGGCTACTTGCATATTAGCCTGTCACCCTCGGGCCTTATAAGAAGGCATGATATGCAACTAGAAAGGGCAATATACATTTTGACAGAAATGCCTTTTGGCAAAGGAATGCATTGTAAGTGGGAAAAATGCCCAGATGTTTTTTCAGGCAACTATCATTACCATGGTGAAAATATGGGCCAATCATTACCTATTAGGGGAGATAGATTTGCTCCATAGGTCCTTTGGGCAGCACAGATTAAATGACCTGCCCATGTATTGATTGATTGATTGATTGCATTTATATCCTGCCTCTCTCCCAAAATGGAATCTTGTTCCAAAGTGTCCCAAACTTTATCTTGTTTGAAACTGTTGTAGTTCAGATGTATTTTCCTACATTTTGGAACCTTTTTTGAGTGAAAAATCAATTTGCGGGAAAACATTTTTGTAACAGCATTTGCTTTTTTGAGTCATATTTGCACAGAAAACAATCTATTTTACATAAATATGCCTCTTTTTGGGTTTAAACAGGCCACAACTTTTATTTAGCTGTACAGGGTCTATTAATAATCAATAAACATTAACAAATTTGTCACGTGTGTAAGTGAAGGTGTAACCCCCAAGTGGGTGGTCCTTCACCACATGTAACAAAACAAGTAAACAATAATAACAACAGATTTATGAACCCCTCCCCCAGAAATGACATTGTTTTTTGTTATATGACATCATGCAATTTTATGATGTCATGCCTTTAAGGGCATACGTCGTTTCCTTCAAATTTGTTTTATGCCATTTTTTCCCCAATTTTTAATTAGCCGGATTAAATTATTCTGTGGGGTGGGGGTCATTATCCGCCCTACAGTACAACTACAATTTCAACTCATAGACCCTATTCCCAAGCTGTGACAAAGCATTCCCAAATTAATTTACAATAATAATAATAATAATAATAATAATAATAATAATAATAATAATAATAATATCAATATCTCAGGGAGGCCAAAAAACCCAGGGAGTAACCCTGGGAAAAAAATTCCCTCCCGGCCACCAAAGGTGACCAGCCTAAGCCTGAGAGTAACAATTAAAGACTCTTAATAAAGGGTGGGTGGGATGGGTTGCTCCATCTCAGCTCTAAAATGGCTGCCTCCATGTGGCAGCGCAGAGCTATAAATGACAAACTCTAGCCCCAAGTCTCACAAGACCATTAACACTGCGAGACTTGGAGCTACAATCAATAACCCTATTGGACAAGGCGCACACACAGGTATATTTATTCCCCCACGCACCTTGACCAACAAGGCGTCTCCTGTCCTTATTTGGCCAGCACAACAAGAAACCCCTCCCAACTCATTGGGAAGTGTCTTTTTCTGTACAAAAATGGTTTGTGGGCTTTGGGGTGGATTTTTATTTTTATTTTTATTTTGCATATATACCAGCTTTTTGTACAAATTTATTTTGGAAAAATCAATGTGTGTGTGTGTGTGTGTGTGTGTGTGTAAATGAATTTTTCAAAAAAGCAAGAACCACAAAACACCAATGTTTGAAAAAAATAATAATCTAAAAACTCTCATTGTGTTGCCTAGCATGGAGAAAACTTGTTAAATTGTTCATCCTTGAATGAAATAGTGGGGACAACAATTAGGTGTAGCATTAGAGTTCAGTACCACTGGGCTCTTCTCAAGCACCTGAAAGCCTTTTGAAGGGTCCACTGCTCTGCTTCTTTTAGACTCAGACAGACAGGTGCTGACTCAGCAAAAATAAAAGTGCTTGCTTAAGTCCTCCTTTTGGTGCCCACCATGAATATAAGCTCACTCTATTTCTGAGGGCCTAGGAGAGTATCTGAAGGCTGAAGGAAGTGGCTGTTGTTCCTGCTGCTGCTTCTGGCTAAATGTTGTTCACCAACTAGTGATGTAAATTTATCTCTTTATTCTTCTCATCCCTGAAAAAGGGGGTGGGGTGGAAAATTATTTTATTCTTCTTGCTCTTTTGTGGAGAAAGAGGTATTTCAACTTGCTCACCCTTACAGACAAGGGAACCATTCCTGACAAATTCTGGAAGAATGAGTATTATAAAACACCCAGCTGTCTTTCTCTCCTTAACTCTTCTTGCAATTAGAAGTGTGAATCATAAAATTCCACTGACAATATCTAAAAAGGAGGGATGACTGTATTTATCTTTAGACTGGAATTCTTTCTCTTGCAGCAGCCAAGAGGAATAATTCAAATTGCCTTGACCAAGACTCACAATTAAAATGAACGACTGAGATAATGTTACTTGCATTAGTTAAGCAAAAACCAAAACAAACAAACAAAAATACATTCTGTGAATCAAATATCTTACTGAAGTGCCCATCCCATTACTTCTTTTGCAAGAAGTGTCTGTAAATTCTCAGTGGAGCAGGTGCCAAATTCTAGAGTCCATAAATACTTGAGCCAAAAATCCCATAAGTTTAAGGAACAGCTATGTATTTTTGTCACGTCCCCATCATCAGCGTATTTCCCTCTACTGATCTTGGTGGTTGAGGCTTTGTGGTCCTGCCTTGAGTACACCTTGAGTCTTGCATAAGGTGAAAGGTGGGATATCAATTGACTATCTGACTTACTGACTGGATAAATAAATAAATAAATAAATAAATAAGTTTGTGAGGCAAAGCCAGGAGTAACACTGCACAAGGTATATGTATGCTGAAACATACATACTATTCATTGAGTTATCCAACTCAGTGTTCAACCTAATAGGATTCTTTGCTCCTCTAAGTGATCCAGGGAGGAAGATCAAAAATAATATTTCTTCCAATGATTAGCCATGTCAAGTACATTCTGCACATTTACTTTACTTTTTTTTTTAAATGAATTTCTCAACTATCTTCAAATTCAAATTCTTCAAATTCTTGCCAAATTCAAAAGGCATAGCTATTTCAATATGGAGAGTTGTACCTGGTTGTCACAAAGGTATTAAATATCAGAGGAAAAGCTAGCAACAGCACCACAGATATAGCTGAACACCCAAGGATAGTTTAACCCTCAAAGCCTTCTGTCTGGATGACCAAATCTGAAAGTTTTATTTTGCACATTCATTTGGAAGAATGTGGCAGGACATAGAAGTGTGGTAAACTAGAGCCACAATTTGTAAACTTGTTGTGTACCAATCAGCTCTGTTCCAAGGACTCAGACAATAGTCTTTATGAAAGAACAAAAAGATTTTTTATTGCAGACCAAGGACAATAATGATCAGTCAGTATTTAGGTTGATACTGCCCTTCTCTTCCTTTTTGTCTCTACATATAGACTAGAGTTACTTAGCCCCACCTGTCTGCAATGTAACAATTTGACATCTGCCTGGTAACTGCAATGTAACCTTTTCATTTCTTTCCAGTGACTTCTATGTAACCACTTGATTTCTGTCTGATAACTGTACTACAACCTATTGTTTTTCTGCCTAGTAACTGTGGTGTAACCTTTTGATTTCTGCTCAACAACTATAGAAAAACTCCTACCAACTGTTCTTCAAAATCGGCACTAAAATTTAAATTCGCCTAATACAGATAACACATTCTATATGTATATATACATACAACACAAACCAATACAGAATTTATATATACATTTCCAACTTCATAGATAATGGCAGAACCAAAACCCTTTTGGGTTCTGACATCCCACCATCCTAAGCCTAGCCTTCCTTATTGTTCCCAGGTTTGTGTGGATGGGACTAATGAAAATGGCAAATTAATTTGGGGGCGTCAACATGGTGGGCATACAACCATACAATTTCCAGTGAAATAAATATTGCAGCTTGTTTCTGTGGATTCAGAAGTCCAAGATTTTACCACATCAAAATGTTGTTTGCCTTCAACCACCAAGGGTGGGGGTGGGTCCGGTTCAGTCCACCATGATCTACAAAAAGGTGCTTATAAATAGTGTGGGTACATGGATGAGACTGAATACCCTCAGATGTATTGCCCATTTGTCCATATCATAAGCAAATGCCTTGGTGCAAAGCTAACTGATATAGCTACATCAGTGATATAGGAGTTGTCCTCACAGGCCAAATGGCCTGGCTCTCCCCTTGCTCCCCGGCTTCATGTCACTCTTGGGGAAGGATTGAGCCTGATCCTGGAGGTAAAATAGTCTTGGTTTTCCAGCTCTGCCCACAGTCCTTACTTTTATGGAGGTTGATCCAATTGAGAATCCCTCCAGTCACCCCATCTGTTGCATTAATGGAGTGCTTGGCCATGTGGGTGCAGCCAGGTGTCCCATTTCTGCATCAGACAGGGCTATGGGGGGAGGGGGGGCTTAGCAGTCAGATCCACTGTTGGCTCCCAGGTCATGCAGTGATGGGTGTGTGAACAACTGCCCTGACCCAGGGACTAACCCAGATGAGTACCGAGGGCAGCCCATGTTAACCTGGCCCCACTGCTCAGCCTCTTAGTTACAAATGCATAAATGTCATCTTATTTATGCCTGACACCCCCTCATGAACTTTAACAGCAGAGGAAGCCATGGCATCTGAATAGGAGAGGTAGGTGCATGCCCTTTCTCCACTGACTTGGCTCTCTCCACTAAGTGAGCCAAGGCACTGGAGGAGATGCAAGTGTATGCCCCTTCGTTCCTCTCCTGCTGCCTTGCTTGCCTAGGCATCTGCCTGCTGTCTGGCAGCACTTTTTGGGTTGGCGGGCAGAGGGTGGGTAGCCAAACAAGCAAAGCAGCAGGAGGACAGGGAGGGAAGGGTAGGCCTCTGCCACTGGCAGTTCTTTCCAGGTCTTGCTGGGCAATGTCCAGCTGGCCTGGGGGTGGGGGCAGCTGAGTGAGACAGTGGGACAGGAGGCATGGGGAAAGGGGCCTGAGGAAGATTTTGCAATAACCAAACTGTTGACATTGCAAGATGAATGCTCTTCTCCTTGATTTCTTGATCCCAGGCAAAATTCTCCAACAATATTTGGTTCTGCTCCATTTCCTTCTTTTGCATTTCCACCACTTATGATTATGAACAATGTCCTCTTTTGGTGTGCAATCAATCTCCTGCTGGGCTCCAGCACAGACTTTTTCAGTTTCTTCCTCTTCTGCCTCTATAGTTGGAACATAAACTTGTATTGTGGTTATATTGATGGGTTTTCCTGGAAGTCTTTTTGTTATTATTGAGTCAGACTCTGCTTTATATTCCCTGACTGCTTTTGTTATGTCTTCTCACACCCCATTACTTTTTAGATTTTTATTTCCTGAGTAAACATTATATAATTATCTAACTGAAAATATCCAATTCTTATGCACTTTTGCCTGCTATTCCAAGTATTACAATGTTTATATGTGGCATTTCTGGTTTACTACATCCCCTGTTTCATTCTTCTTCTATTCCACATTCCCATAGTATGTATCATTCAGCTCTGGATTTTCCTTTCACCTCTGAGTGTGTCAATAGCTGAATGTTCTTTTGGATTGATCCCAGTTGTGTCATTAGTCATAGAGCTACAGATACTTTTTCTGTTCTTCCCCGGTAGCTCATTGAGTGCCTTGTGACCTGGGAGTGTCATCTTCTGCTACTATCTCTTGTTTGATTTTGAATTGCTTCATCATAGGGTTTTGATGGCAAAAGACATTAAAAAGCAATTTACCAGTGCATCCTTCTGTGCAGTACTGACAAGCATTAGGTGTGGTTCCCCTATTGTTGTCTCTTCAAGATCCTTTGTTAAGTGTCATTCCCCTCCCTCCCACTACTACTGCTGTCTAATAACTGTTTGGCACATTTAGTCTGGCTTATCAGCAAACCGTATCTGATGTGGGAAACTCTATGACAGTTGTGCTACCACCATCATAACCTCTTTGCACATATGAGCACACAGTCCAGTCTCCATGGAAAGATAGTGTCATGGTAATTATCTAATCATGTGCTGGATAATGGAGCACACCAAAGAATTTCAGAAGGAAATCAGTTTGTGCTTTATAAATGATAAGAACCCCGTTGATTCTATAGATAGTGGAAAACTATGAATCACACTTAAAGAAATGGGTGTGCCACAACATTTCATTGTCTTGATGTGTAGCCTGTATTTAGGATAAAAGACCACAGGACAGACTATGGAAAAACAGAAAGGTTTCCAATTGGCAAGGGGGTCAGGCAAGGCTGAATGTATTCTATGATGAATGTATCAGATGCAAAACTAAGACAAAGCTGAAATGTCATACTTTGGACATATCAGGAGAACATGTGACTCATCAGAAAAGACAATGATTCTTGGTAAGGTAGAAGGCAGTAGGAAAAGAGGAAGATCACATTAGGCATAGATGGACTTAAGGAAGCCATGATCTTCGTTTTCAAGATCTGAGCAGGGCTATTGATGAAAGAGTGAATTGGTGGTTTCTCATTTATAGAGTTACCATAAGTCAAAGTCAACTTGACAGTGGGTAACAACAATGATCTCTTTCATTTTTTTGAAAAGCAAAAAAAGAAATATACAAGCAACACAGATAAGTGTAATCATTAGTCCAGCAAATATTAAATACTATTTCAGTGCAAGTGAATTAAACATGGGTTTTATTCTCCTCTGTCTGAAATCAGCATTTAGAATATTTAACATTGATTGAATGATACCAAGAATGTATCATGAGCATTCTCAAATCAGGGTCCCCCAACTTTCTAAACCAAATTTGAAGGATGGATATGTAGCTCATGATGGAAAAGCAAATTCATTCCAGCAATGGTAATCATTGTTACTTCTGCTAGAAGGTCATCACTAGATACAATCCTTTAGGTTTTGGTTCAAGAACAAATTCATATCATATTGTTGATGTGTAAGAAGAGTAATTTAAACAAATCAGAAAACATAGTTTTTGTGGGTTTTTCGGGCTGTGTGGCCATGTTCTAGAAGAGTTTCTTTCTGACATTTCGCCAGCATCGGTGGCTAGCATCTTCAGAGAAAAAATCAGAAAACAATTTGTGTGTTTTTAAGACTACAGGAGCAACATGTTGGCAAATGCTTTGGGAATCTGCTGGGATGATGTAGACATCTGCAAGAACATAAAGTTTAGGCACTAATGACAAGAACAGCAGTTTGCAAGTAATTAGAGCATGAAAAAAGTTATGTCTCCCCTCAAAATCTTAACAGAAAACAAATTTTAAAAAGAAGAGAACAGTAAGAATTGGTAGCCAAGGAAGAAAGCCTTGGGCTAGATACTTGCTTAAGCTGTTATGACTCATCACTACAGGAGGCTCATATTGAGATATGAAGGAAAGAGACTAAAAGGTCAGGGCAGATAGTTTGGCACATTAACAGCAGCAATCAAACACTGCAGAATGTGGGGGGAAATATGCAAAATTTAAGTAGAACATTTTGTGATGCTCAACGTAGGGCTGCTGAGAAAAATAGTGGTTCTGTGTTGAATTTTCCCACCTTTTCCCCATTCCTTGCAGGCAGATGTAGCCCATATTTTCCTCCATGTCTCCCCACTCCCTCTTCTGCTGATCAGCAGCCAAAATATTAATTTCTGATGTAAAGTCACAATGAAATATCATCAGATATTGTATAAAGGCTAAGTAACTGTGATGTAATGGTTTGAGCATTGGAAACCAGGGTTTGAATTCCCGCTCACCCATGGAAACCCAGTGGGTGACCTTGGGCAAGTCACATTCTCTCAGCCTCAGAGGAAGGAAAGTGCAAAGCACTCTGAACAAATTCTGCCAAGAAAAGTTTATGCTAGGTTCACCAAGGGGTCATCAAGATGGAAACAATGTGAAGGCACAAAATAACAGCAATACAATTGTGAAAAATATAATAATAATAATAATAATAATAATAATAATAATAATAATTTTTATTTATAGCCCACCTCTTTGCCCAACAATCGAGGCGGGTTACAGCAATTAAAATAAGACAATGTAAAAACAGCCCCAGTCCCCAAGTCCCAACCTCCCAACCCCTTAAAACAAGATTAAACAAAAAAAGATTAAAAGCAATTAGACAATTAAAATAATAAAAACAATGAAATTCAACACAGTGATCACACGCGATAAGCCAATTAAATAACAGACAAACTCGTCTCCCAGGGCAGATGTATTCCGGGGGGGGGGGTATTATTCTGGGAAGGCCTGCTGGAAGAGATCCGTCTTCACTGCCATTTTAAAGGCAGTGAGCGTGGTAATAAGACGGATCTCGTCCGGCAGGCCATTCCATAGCCTGGGGGCGGTGGTGGAGAAGGTCCTCTGGGAGGTCTGACACAGCCTAGTTTTTATTGGCTGTAACAGATTCCTCCCAGAGGACTGAAGGGCATATGTCTTATTCATGTAAACAGTTTAATATCTATTAATACTAGCACTTAAATTGGTGTCAGACTGCCTTATTTCTACATGTAGCTGTACTCTATAATTTGATTTTGGAGCCAGTGTGGTGTAGTGGTTTGAGCATTGGACTATGACTCTGAAGACCAGGGTTCAAATCCCTGCTTAACTATGGAAACCCATTGGCTAAACTTGGCTGAGTCCCAGCCTATCAGCTTCAGAGGAAAGCAAAGGCTTGTTCCCCTCTGAAGAAAAATTGCCAAGAAGGCCCAAAGTCAACTATGGTTTGCCAAAAGATGGAAGAAACTTGAAGGCACACAACAAGAAACTGGTTTTATGATTTCACAACTTTTGAGTGTGATGTTTACGATTTTTAATGCCTGAATACGATCTCCAATCACTATCTTTTCAACCAGGCAAAATTCCAATTTATGGGTTTCAAAGACACTGCAGATTTGGACACTGGGAAATATCTGCAATTCTCTGCCAGGGCTTTTCTATATTCACCCAAATGCTCCAGCCCAGGGGTAGGCAACCTTTCCCCTTTAAGGGCCGAGGGACTTCGGCTCCCAGAATCCCAGGAGCTATTGGCCAACATGGCTGAGGTTTCTGGGAGCTGAAGTCCCTTGGCCCTTAAAGGGGAAAGGTTGCCTACCCCTGCTCCAGCCTCTCATGGAGTATTCTGCCCCCCAATCCCCCCTTATCTGTTGTAAGTTTTTGGCAAATTACAGTCTGCCTTCCCACATGGTCCTGTAAACTGGCCACCACCACTGCTGGTGGTGCAAGTCTCATTCTGAACTTAGAGCAACTCACACCTACAGAGTGGCTTGGCAAGGACACTTGCAGGGATTGCATGGGAAGGTAGCCATCCATCATCATCACATTCTGATACAGGATTTCTGGAAAACCAGCATAAAAGATAAATATTTTTAATGTGGGACAAGGGTAGAAAGTGAATTGGGTCCAGACATTGTGAAAACAGCCTGGACCCTATTCAAAGTTCACAACAATTGGGAAAGTACTGCAGAAATCATTTCCCAGCACCCTGGTCTGCAGTGCCTCAGAAATCTATCAGTTGATTTGTGGTTCAAAATGTAGGGTTTTTTTTGGAATGGGTGGGGGTGGGAGGAGGCTTGCACAGTCAGATGTTGCTATGACATTGGAGCTCTGTCATCATAGTGTCATCTGATGATGGAGAATCTCAACCTCATCTCTTCTATGTTGTTGTGTGCATTGCACTGGCACAAAGGACATGAGATGCCTCTTTTTGGGTTAAAACAGGCCACAACTTTTATTTAGCTGTACAGGGTCTATTAACAAGAATAATTCTAACAATTTTGTCACATGTATAAGTGAAGGTGTGACCCCCAAGTGGGTGGTCCTTCGCCACATGTGACAAAGTAAACAAATAACAAAACCAATTTACAAACCCCCTCCCCTCCGGAAATGATGTCATATTACATCATATGATGTCATACAATTATTGACGTCATGCATTTAACTGCATGCGTCACTTCCTTTTAATTTAACATTATCCAATTTACCCCAACTAATTTACTTAACCAGATTAATTATTTTGTGGGGTGAGGGTCATTACCCACCATAAGAGGGGGCTAGCCTCGCTAAGCATCCCCTCTCCCCCCTCCCCACGGATTGCCTTCACAATTTGCTCAGAGAGAGCAGAAACATATAGCTCTGAACCCTCAGGAGAGAGGTGCACCCCATCCCCCCTGTACAGCTGTGGCCGGTCTAATTTAATTTGGTAAAAAATACCCAATTTAGCAAGCTGCTTAGCAATGTAACGATTCAGCCATCACCTAGCATTATTAACTGCAGAGTCCTTCTGTGCTCCAGGCCAGCTGAGCCTTGGCACAAGTTTAGTCCACAAAATCACTGTTCCAGAGAGGAGAGGATCTTCTGGATTTCCTGTAGATCCCTCACAATCTGCTTAGCCAAGTGGGGAGCGCTCCTCCCATGGATTTGGGAGGTTAATTGGTTGATCTGTACATGACGTATGTTAACCAAACCCCTTGTTGTTCATCTTTTACCATGTGATCTACTTTCCCATAGCAACAATTGTCTAATCCATTCAATCTCATTAACTAGCTCAGATAAGGCGCCAAACTCAGCTTCTCCTGTACTTTGTGCTACGTATCCCTGTTTTTTACTTCTCCAAACATTTGCACTTTCTCCAAACTTAATCAACAATCCTGTCACTGACTTTATATCTTGTAGCTCAGAAGCAAATGAACTGTCAACAAAACATTCAAGTCCAGCTCGACTGTTTTGTAACTTCAACTTTCTATCCATGCTACCCTTCAGATACCTCAACAAATGTTTCACTGCTGTCCAATCTTCCACTTTAGGACAATTTACTTTTCTGCTAAGTACCCCAATGGCAAAAGAAATGTCTGGTCTAGAATTATTAGCAATAAACATCAAACTCCCAACAAAGCTTCTATACATCTCTGGATTTTCAAAATCTCTAGTCCCTTCACTATTTACATAACCAACTGACATAGGACTCCTCACTGTTTTTGCATCTTGCAATCCACACTTCTCTATCAAACTTTGAATCTTTTTCTGTTGGCTTAACAAACAACTTCCATCTTCACTCCACTCAACATCAATTCCAAGATAAGACTTTAAAACTCCAAGATCCTTCACACCAAATTTCTTTGACAACTCCTTCCTCGCTGTCTGAACCTCTTGTTTTGAATTTGCTGCTACACACAAGTCACCAACATAAATAACAAAAATCACATCTCCTTTTGTGTAAACACACGCGTCAGCAACACTGCGTTTGTAACCTAGCTTTACTAGCTCTTCATGTATGCAAAGATTCCAGCTTCTTGCACTTTGCTTCAAACCATACAAAGCTTTCTTCAATTTGTACACCTTTCTATCACTATTTTGTTGAAACCCCAAAGGTTGCTCCATGTAAACAGTCTCCTCAAGACACGCATTCAAGTATGCAGTCTCAAAATCAAACTGATGCACCAACTGACCTCTCCTAGCTGCTAAAGCCAAAACCAATCTCAAACTTTCCAGTTTTGCTGTTGGAGAAAAAGTTTTATCAAAATTTTCAAACCTCTGTTGTGCAAATCCTTTAGCTACCAATCTAGCCTTGTATTTCTGACTACGATCAGGCATCAGCTTCCTTTTGTAAACCCATTTGCAACCTATCACCTTGTGATTTGTAGGTCTGTCAACAATTTCAAACACATTTTTGTCTACCAAAGACTTGAACTCCTGCTCCATAGCAGACTCCCATTTCAACCTTTCCTCATCACAACAATCTTGCACTTCTTTGTAACTCTCAGGCTCATCTACCACAACTGTACAAGCCTTAGCTTCCTGCACCTTAAAACGATCTGGAGGTTTTCTGACCCTTGTTGTGCGTCGCAGGATGATGGTTTTTGTTTTCCCATCTTCATCTTCAGTGTCAGTGCTTGACTGTGTGTCCCTATCTCTGTGTCTCCTAATCTCTGTCATTCTAGGCACTGGTGGATGTGTCTGTGTCATCTTGTCTGATGCACTTGCCTCACCCTCTGAAGAATCTGACTCTTGCTTCACTGCCCCTCCATTTCTGGCAGGTGTTCCTAACTGTGTTCCTAACTGTCCCAGTCTAAGAAACACTTCTTTGTTTGAGTGTATGTTTTCCCAACCAGCATGTTTCTCAAAATTAGCGCTCCTAGAAAATAAAATTTCTTTTGATCCCAGGTGAAACCTGTAACTGTTTCCTGAATAATCCACAAACATCAATCTTCTCCACTTGGGCTGACCTTTCCTTCTGAAAGCTGCAGGCACATAAACATTTGCATATTGCCCAAACACTCTAAGATATTTCAAATTGGGTGGTCTTTTGTAAAGCATGTGTTAAGGAGTATTCTGTACAGCAGAATTCCATGTGCAGTTTGCCAAAAAGTTAGCTGTGAGAATTGCCTCCCCCCAAAGGTACTCAGGAGCATTTGCATCTAACATCATGCAATCTTTTATTTGTTTCAAGACGCCTATCCTATGTTCAGCTATTCCATCCTCAGCAGGAAAATTTGGATTAGTAGTAAAATGTCTAATTCCCTTTTTCCTTAACCAATTGTTCAAGTTGTGAGACAAGAATTCGCCGCCTCTGTCTGTGACCAAAGACCCCACCTTGTAATCAAACTATCTTTCAATCATGTTCACCCACTCTAAATCTTTTTCCTGTTTCATCTTTTTCTTTCAAAAGTATCACATAGGAAAATCTGGTGAAACAGTCTACAACCACCATGAAGTATTTGCTGCCCCCTAGTGTCGGACTCATTGGGCCAGCTACATCACAATGTATAGCCTCAAATGGACGTTTGGCTTTAAATTTGCTTTGTTTTGCCACAGGATAAGCCTTCAACTTAATCCTGCTGCAAACTGAGCATTCTAGGTGGTTTGAGCAAGGTGACATTTTAAACTCAGGACAAATTTTCTCTAGCTTCAAAAGATTTTGAAAACCAACATGTCCCAGCACTCTGTGAAAATAGTGAATGCAATTTGAATGTAAAGGCTCATTTTGTACAAGTGCACGCTCTTCCTCATCTAGCATATAATACAATCTGTCTTTCTTAACAGCTTTAGCACAAATTTCCCCATCTTTGGAAATTAAGCATTCATTCCCCTCAGAACTCAATTTGTACCCATCTGTGGTCAAAGCAGACACCCTAACTAAACAGTTTTGCAATTTAGGTACATATAAAACATTTTCAAAACTTTTACCAAACCCTGGAATGCAAACAGTTCCCATCTTGTGGATTTCTCTTGCTGCTCCATCAGCTAGAGCAACTGATGTCACTGTGGAGGGCTTTCTGCTTTGGAACAGTTCAATTTTGTTTGCCATATGGGTTGAACACCCACTGTCCAAAAGCCAAAGGCTGGGTTGCTTAATTTGAGTCACAATGTCACAGCCTCTAGTCATAGCAACAGTTCCTTTGTTTCCACCTGGTGGGCGTGGCTGCTGTTGATTCCTTTTCTTGTTGTCAGCTGCAAGCTTCCAGCAGTCCTTTCTCAGATGTCCTGTCTTTTTGCAATAGTAACAAGTCTTTCCTTTGGAAACAGCTGCTTTCTCAGTTAACATCTCCCTGGAAACTCCCTCAGTGGCATTTGGAGATTTACAGTTGTAGATGCCTGCTTGTGCTGCTCTGCCTCAAACTTTCTGTGTTGAACCTCCTCCATCACTCTGCTTGCCACTAATTCCATAGTGAGCTGTGCTGCTGGTAATCCTTGTAAGCCATACAGGATATTATCATAATTTTCATGTAAAGATCCTAGAAGAATATAGCATTTCTGCAATTCCGGCAAATCTATGCCACTCATTTGAACTTGAGCAAATAACTCTCTCATCTGTTCTAAATGATGCTCAGGTGTGTCCTTGTCTTTCATTTTACAAGCATAAAGTCTTTTTGACCATATCATCTTTGCTAATTCTGAGGCAGATTGATGAATGTCCTTCAGAGAATCACAGATTTGTTTTGCAACTGTAATCCCTCTCACATGGTTTAATTGTCCCTCAGAAAGAATGAGGTGCAGCGTTGCAACAGCTTTGTCATTTCTTTCTACCTCAGCTTGGCTAGGGTTAAGTGGAAGACCCTGTTCCACAATTGACTATAAACCTTTTCTCACCAATAAAGCGTGGGCATAGACATTCCAAGCTGGGTAATTCTGGGAATCAGGTTTGGAAACTTTGTAACATCCATGATTAATTTCTGCTTGAGGCACAAGAGTTAAAACTGCTTGCCCCTCCGGCTCTCATAAAGAACACTGTCTCTTTAAAAATGCAGGCTGGAGCAGCCCCTTTGGTTCCTTGCCATTTTCGCTTAACAGCTCTAGACAGTCTCTTTGGAATTTAATACTTCAGATAAGCACAGTGAATTACCTACAGCTTGCCAAGTGATGCCAGGAATAAATCAAGCTTGGATTCTTTGAAGACAGCATACCTCCGTCTCCCTTGCTCTGCATCTCTCCAGCCCTGCTTATCCTCCAGCTTTCAGCATTTGCCCATCCGATTCTCTCCCAGTAAAAGTAGCGTGCAGTGATGGAAGCAGAATTCTGGGCACCATAACCATTGTTGTGGAATGTTGGAGGAGCAGGTTTTGTATGTGTGGATAAATCCATTCAGCAGAGTAACTTGTAGCAGAGAACACACCAGCACGCAGGCAAAAATCCAGGCTTCTAGCAGAAGGCTTTATTATAGAAAAGCATATGCAAAGTAAAAACTATAAAGTCCAATAAAACATCACTTTAGCCAGGGTGCTAACAGGAACAAAACTACAAATCCTTAATGCTACATTGTGAAAAATTAGTCAAGCTACAGCTTCAGCAAAAATAAAGAAACTTAATCCATACTTTAGAAAGTTCAAGAACAGATTGACTTCTATGCCTGAAACACAATTTCCCAGCCCAATCTTTCTCCACCTCTTGGGTGTTAACCTCAGGTTAATTGGTTGATCTGTACATGATGTATGTTAACCAAACCCCTTGTTGTTCATCTTTTACCATGTGATCTACTTTCCCATAACAACTTTTATTATTGAATTCACGGTATAAACAAGAACACTTTCCCATCTATTCCAACTTGTGGTTTTCACTTGTTGTGTCTCTTCGAACACCTGGACTGAGTTGTTGTGTTAGGCCTAGAAGCATTTTCTCATCATGGAAAAATACAGACACACACATCTTTACATTTCAACATTGACTATATAACCCATCAATATCCTGACAAAAGAATCCTAACATTGCAAAGAATTGGGACTCCCAGCAATCAAGAAATCATCTAAATAGTGAGCCAAAGCTCTATTCCCTGTGCGTTTAACCACATACCAATGAAGAAAAGTGCTGAATGTCTCAAAAGCTGAACAAGAAATTGAGCAACCCATTGGCATTGCCTTGTCAAAAAAGTACTTTCCTTCAAATTGGAAACCCAGAAGATCAAAATCGTCTGGGTGAATAGGTAGAAGTCTGAATGCTGACTTGATGTCGCACTTAGCTAAGAGTGCCCCCTTTCCTAAATTCCTAATCATCTTAACTGCAGAGTCAAACGATGCATACTAAACAGAAGTAAGCCCAGGGTCTATAGCATCGTTCATAGAATCACCCTTTGGGTAGGATAAATTGTGAATCAATCTAAATTCCCCAGGGGCTTTTTTTTTTTGAGCTACACCCAATGGAGACATATGGAGCATAGGAATAGTCAGTTGGTCATGAGGTCCTGAAATCCTTCCTGCAGCTATTTCCTTTGCTAATTTGTCCCTCACGATGTTCGGCAGATCCCTCACAGAACGAGCATTGGGCGCCAAACGATGTACTCTTGGACCTGTATAAGGGATGCAAAAACCAAAGGAAAAACCATAAAATGAATAAGAAGTAGCTTCTTTGTTAGGGTATATGTTCAGCCACTCCATCAAAGTGTCTAACTTAATTGGTGATGGAGCCTTTTCCTCCAGGTGATACAGGCCATGGGGCACTACTCCCTCCAGGCCGCTTACCTCTGTTACATGAAGCACCGGGGTGCCCACCCCTGCAGGTGTTGCACTTATGCTCAAACCTGGAGAGTTGTCCTCTACACTTGCCTGCATTAAAGTCCCAGCATAAGCCTAATTGCTTTTTCTCACCTGTGGCAGGCCTCGCATTCGGCCCTCTCGGCATGGTAACCATGGGGACGTACCCATTGTCACACTTACTTGAGGGGGAGGCCCCCACCATAACATCAGTCCAAAGTTCAGACTGCACGTGTCTCCATGACAAAGAGCAATCCTGTGCAGCTCTCATTCTAAACTGCTCATCATACTGTAACCAGGCAGCACCTCCAGAGTTACGATGGTAATTAGTGTACGCTTTCATCATGATCTCCTGATACTTAGAAAAGTAGGAGACCTGAGAGGTTCTTTTTCCTCTATTACACCTCTGTAAATGGTGAAGCCCATGATCCAATTGACAAAATTGTGCTCCAACTTAGGGCGTTTTAGTGCCTGAAACTCTTTGGAAAAATGAAAACAATCCCATTTTTTACCATGATCATCGGCTCAGGATCCCTGAAAGTAAGAGAAAACAGGTCAATATATTCTCCCTTCCAAATCCTTTCCTTGGTGGAAAGAGGAAGGTGTGAACCAAGGGGTGTAGACATTCCAGCATAAGGGGTAGAATCAACATGCCCAGCCGCTCCAGATAGCAAAGGAGCACATGAAGACAACATGACCGGGATGCTATTAGCCGCTGCACTTGGCTGACTCTCCTGCACCCTAATATCAGGGACCTGTAAAACTGCAGGTGCCTGCACAGGTGCATTCACAACCGTAGGGTTGGGCCGTTCCAAACCCACACCTTGACCAATCTGGCCACCTGCAGCCCGACCAAGGTAGCCCGACCAAGGTAGGCTATTAGCATGTGCAATATCAGGAGACAAACCTGCAACTGAAACTTGCTGGGAAGAGTCACCAGCTAACCGCATTGATCCCCCAAAGTGTCCCTGCAGCAGCTCAGGTGTCAGGCACAGAAGAGGCATCAGCAGTTTGGTCACCTCTTTGTGCCTCACGGGTTTGCTCCATTGCACCGGCACCTAGAAAAAACACTCCTCTTAAGACGTTATAAAGATCCGCCATCGTAGGCTGCTCAGACGCAGGGGCAGCCACACCCTGAGCCTCCACACCAGGGACCCTTTTCAAACAGTCCCACACATCAGCAACAGTGGGGTGCCCGGCCTCCACCGCTGCAACTGCCAAAGGACCCGGTGTAGCATCCATCACCTGAGCATCAGGTGCCAAAGGCAGTGGCAAAACTTCTGTGTTAGTAACACCAGAAGTGCTGACAATGGGACTGGCCGCTGTAGCCTGTATTCCTTTCTGTGCAAGCTGGTTGCAAAGTTCCACACAAGCCTGAACTGTTTTGCCCAGTTGTGCTAACTGGGCAGTAATCTCGTCATCTCTGCTGGTAGACTGGGTAGGTCTCTTTGAAGGAGAGTGGCCAGAGATGGGCACAGTCGAAACTGCACGCCTCTTAGATTGAGCCTTACTGCGGGGCATGTTTCCCTCAAAACGTGTAACACAGGTCCAACCAAATCACCCAACCGCGGATGATTACTACCAGGTTGAAAGGCCACCCGTCCCCAAGTCTCTAAAGAGACTGCAACGGCCAGGAAGTGTCACTGGCAGGCAACCACCAAAGGGGAAGGGTGTCCAACAAGGGTCCTATGCGGAGCCCTATTCCAGGACAATTGTCCTCCATCACACTCACTGCTGGGAAGAGGTGTAGCAACCCTCCCAACAAGCGATGATGACCTGACCTTACCAGACTGGTGTGCCGGGGCGCCGCTGGGCCTGGAATCGAGTACCGGGTCCATGCACCCGGTGAAGATGCCTACTGCAGAGCTCTCCTCGGATGTACAACTCCCAAGAATTGGGGATGTGGAGGCCCAAACAGGCCCAGAGGACCGGCCCGAAGGCCTCCCTCAGCCCACTGGATTGCTCAGAGAGAGATCTGAACAATCTCGTTTGTTAAGCAAGAACAATTATTCAGTAGCCAGACTTGCAGCAAAAGCCACAAAACAAAAGCTGGGCCGAAGCCTAGCAAAAGCCAGAGCAGAGAGCAGAGCGATGTTACTCCAGAGTCCATAAGCACCTGTATATATCTTAAATCATGCTTGGACTTTTAACAAGTGCTGCAGATATTAAGGGGCAAAAATCTTTCGATGATGAAGGATGCCACCTGGGAGTCTAAAGGCCTAAGCAGACTGCCAGAAATAGTGCACATTAAATTGAGGCACTGCCCTGGCTCAGTGCTAGGGAATCATGGGAACTGTATTTTTTTCTGGGACATTGAGCCTTCTCTGTCAGAGAGCTCTGGTGCCACAATAAATTACAGTTCCCATGATTCCCTAGCACTGAGCCAGGGCAGTGCCTCAATTTAATGTGCACTATTTCTGGCAGTCTGCTTAGGCCCTAAGTGAGACTTCAAACGGTCTGAACTAATTAGATTGCTATTTGAGATAATCTTATTGAGGATGCCTGGAAATAAGTTATTGTCTTCATTACAAGGACAAAAGACTTAGACCCATGCTGTATTTTTAAGGGCATTGCTAATGTATGCACAGAGGGCAAAGGATAATGTACTAAGTAATGCTCAACAAAATGGGAGCTGTTTTGGGCTTACAATGAAGGAAATTTAAGGAGGAAGGGGGAAAAGTGATGATCTGAAGAAAAAGCAATTTGAATGCTTTACCCACCAGAGACCGGGAGATCATCTCTCCCCTAAATTGGTTTTAGATAATGAAGGTTTGATTGCAAAACTACTGCAAGCAGGCTCAACAGTGTCTGGCCATATCTACAGTGTTTTCATTGCCATTCCATAATCTCAGCCAAATTTTATTCTTCTGCAGGGGTCAAAGGAAGAAAGGTGGAAACTGACACCACCCATGGTGTGTGAGGCTGCAATAATGCCAGGGATTTTCTGGCTGTCTTATAAATTAACTGAATTATTATTGAAACATTTGTACTCTTCCTTTTGGGGGAGGGGGGAGTCTTAATGGAACAAATGTTTTCTAGCATCATTCTGTCTCTATTAAAAACTGTCCTATTCACCTATAGAAATAATTTCTAAATGGAGATGGACTGGAAGCAAATTACTCAGTTCAGAAATTTTAGCATTCCTATGAACTGAAGGCAAAACTGTGGTTCACATCTAGCCCATTGCCTCCAAGCCCTTTCCTATTCTTACCAAGTTTTGGTGGTGTGTGTGTGTGCCTGTGTAGTGAAAAGAAACACAGTATCTAATGAAGTGGAAGAAAGCTGAACTTGCAATATTTATGGGAAATCAAAGAAAAGTATTTTTTAAAAAAATCTTCCTGACTGACTAACCTTGTGGAATAAATAAAAATAATACCATCCTCACAATTAATATTGGAAAGTGAAAAGCTCAGGAGAATTTTTGGTTTTGTAAGCCCTCTTTGTTGCTCTTAGGTGGTAGCCTGTAGTGTAGATGTGGAGGACAAGCTTTGCATACAGATATTCACAGGGTCAATCCCTGATATCTACAGACAGGGCTGGGAAAGTCTTCTGTTTGAAAACCTGAAAAACTACTGCCAGTCAAGGTAGGCAATAATGAGCTAGATGGAATCAAAAGTCTGACTTGGGTTGATGCCACTGCAGAAACAAAGCAGTTTGGCATCACTTTAACTACCATAATTTAATTCTATGGAATTCTGGGATTTGTAGTTTTTGAATTTTTTAGCCCTCTCTATTACAGAACTCTGGTGCCCCACCAAACTACAAATCCCAGAATTCCATAGCTCTGAGGCAGTTAAAGTGGTGTCAAACTGCTTTATTTTTGCATGGTGGCAGAAGCCTTGGTAATAATAATAATAATAATAATAATAATAATAATAATAATAATACATTTTATTTATAGCTCATCTCTCCCTGCAGATTGAAGCAGGTTACAACAAATAAGAATAGCAATAAAATACAATATACAATTAAAATCCACTTTCTAAATAATCCCCTACCCCAACCCCCTCCCAATCATAAAAAAGAAGCAAACTAAAAACAATAACAATATAAAATACTAATTAAACAAGGAAGAAATAACAAATTAGTTAGAATTAGAGGTAATTAAAGGTGAAACATCTATCTTTCTTGGGTAGATGGGGGCTATCAGTATCAGTGGAGGGAAGGCTAATCTGGAAAGGCCTGCCAGAAGAGATCCGCCTTAACAGCCTTTTTAAAGGCTTCTAGAGTGGTAATGCTACAGCACTCTTCCAGCAGGACATTCCATAACCCAGGAGTGGCAGATGAAAAGGCCCTCTGGGTTACCGCAGCCAATCTGGTCTTCTTAGGCTGCAGTAAATTCTTTCCAGAGGACCTAAATTTGCAGGTTGGATTATGTGGGGGAAGGCGCTCCTGCAAACAGTCTGGACCTAGGCCATGTAGGGCTTTAAAGGTTATAACCAACACCTTGTACCGTGCCTGGAAACTAATTGGCAGCCAATGGAGTGATTTTAGAACAGGTGTTATATGGTCGGTCCTAGATGTACCTACAACCAGCCTGGGTGCCATATTTTGCACCAATTGAAGTTTCTGAACTTGGCACAAGGGTAGCCCCATGTAGGGTGTGTTGCAGAGGTCAAGTCGAAAGGTTACCAGTGCATGTACCACTGTTTCTAGGTAGCCTGACTCCAGGAAGGATCACAGCTGGCATATCACCAAAGCTGATAGAAGGCACTACTAGCCATCATGTCTATCTGTGGTGTCAACTTGAGGGACGAGTCCAGGAGCATCCCCAAGCTGTGAATGCAGTCCTTCAGGGGAAGTGTGATCCCATCCAGAACTGGTTGACATATCTCCATTCCTGGGTTGGGGGTCCTTATAGCAAATACCTCTGTCTTATCTAGATTCAGTTTGAGTCTGTTTTCCTTCATCCAGTCCATTACCACCTTAAGACATTCATTCAGAGGTGAGATGCCATCTTTAGTCACTGCAACAGTCCGAGACATAGAGAACCATATCTGGGTGTCATCAGTGTACTGATAACGCTCCACCCCATATCTCCGGATGATCTCACCCAGAGGCTTCATGTAAATGTTAAATAGCATAGGAGACAGGATGGCACCCTGTCTCCTAGCATCACCATTTGGAGTCTGGCTGAGAGATAGGAATGGAACCACTGCAGTTCAGTGTCCCCAATTCCCAACTCTCCCAAGCGTTCAAGAAGGATACCATGGTCGATGGTATCAAAGGCCATTAAGAGGTCCAAGAGCACCAACAGGGTCACACTTCCACTGTTGATGCCCAGACATTGGACATTCCAATATTCTTTGATTTCTTATACCTTTTTAAATTTGGAAAAAGTAGAGGAAAGAAGGATAAGCAGGTAAGAGGTATGGTAAAGCTGGCTTTTTAAACTTTACAGAACTCTTGGGAAATCCTGAATAATTTCCTAAGCATTGTCGAAGAGGACACTGAAAGACCTATCCTATTCCAAAATGAATTTTCTTCCCTCATTATTACCACTAAATGCCTACTTATTATTCAAAATGGAACTCAGCCATGGTCCTATAGAATGGTTTTGCAGTTGAGATTTTATGATTAGTTTCCTTACAGTCTTATCAAATTGCCACAATTTTCCATTACTAAGGATGCTTATCAGTCTGACATATATATATTGGTTTCTTCACAATCAAGCACACATAAGGTATCGAAATCCTAGCTTTTCCTGTGAGAATAAATTCAAAGGCAGCTATCTTCATGCTAAACATTTCATTCTAATGTTGGATGATTGCCACCAGGAAATGCTTATTTCATGCCTCAGTATCATCTCTCACTCCAGCCATTCTTTCCTCAGTGCTCTATTTTTGGCAATTATGCTATGTATGAGAAGCTCTATTTAAAAGAATTTGTGTTGGGCCACTGCGGGTGAGCTGGGCTGGCCCTGCCATTAGGTAGATTGAGACGGAATTGCCTCAAGTGGCTGTGAGATGACAACAAAGTATCTGTCCTGAAACTCTTAAGCCAAGCCTGCAACATTCAAGATGCTGCTCCATTGCAATAGTTAAAGAAAATATCCTTTTTGTACATTGAATGGGGAAGGGCACCTTCATATTCTTTGCCTTGGGCACAAACATGTCTCAAATGTGAGTTATCTTTACTTGTGTTATCTGGGCATAGGCAAGCCAGTAAAGCAGGATTGAAAACAGTGAACCCAACTATCATAGGTAGAAAGTAACCTTTAGGTATGGAGTGATAAAACAAAAACAATAGGAGATAGGAATAAACTAAGAAACATGAATGCAACAGTACAACAGCTAGTACACAAAGATAAGGAAAATTACTACAACAACAAACATAAAGAAATAGAAGACTACAGCAAAAAGGGAAGAACAAGAGAACTATTCCACAAGATTTGAGAAATCAAGGGAAAGTTCAAACCAAGGATCAGGATGCTCTACAACAATAAAATAACATAATTAAAGACTAGGAAGGAATAAAAAGACTTTGGATGCAATACACAGAAAAACTATACAAAAGAGATAATCCCTATTACCATGTATGGATGTGAGAGCTGAGCAGTCAAAAAAGAAGATAGCGGGAAAATCAACGTATTTGAGATGTGGTGCTGGAGAAGAGTGTTGAGGATTCCATGGACAGCCAAAAGGACAGATAAATGGGTCCTAGAGCAGATCAAGCTAGAGGTATCCCTAGAAGCCAAGATGACAAGACTTAGACTGTCATACTTTGGATACATCATGAGAAGGAATGAATCATTGGAAAAGACATTAATGTTAGGAAAAGTGGAGGGAAGTAGAAAGAGAGGAAGGCCATATGCTAGATGGATGGACTTTATTAAAGAGACCATGAATATGAATTTGCAGGAGCTGGGCAGAGCAGTATAGGACAGGGGGACCTGGAGATATCTCATCCATAGGGTCATGATAGGTTCAGATCAACATGAAGGCAGTTAACAACAAAAATGGAGTTATAAGATCCAGTCTAAATTAAACTTAACCTTATGTTAAGAGCTGAATTTAAATGGGTTTTATTCAGTGAGATTGGGTCAGTCTCTATCCTTCAGCATAATTTATCTGACAGGTATGTGGCTAAAATGGTGTATGTGCGGTGGGGAGGGAAGAACCATGTTTACTGTCTCAATCTCTCCAGGAAAAACATGGAAAATAAAATGGAATACATCATACATATGTACATACACACATACATATTCATTTGCATAACACCAGATAAGTTATGGAGTGTTTACTAATGATCTAACATTTATTGCTATTGTTTAAGCAAAGGGACATACTTAAGAAAATTTTAAGAAAAGGGACATTCAGAGAAAATACTTAAGAAAATTACATAAAACTAGAGATCTAGAATGGGGCAAATACTCCAGATTAAGTACAATCCTCTTTATTCAGCAAAGTGTATTTGCCTAGCTGTAAGCAAGCTGTTGATTCTTATAATAGGATGAAGACCCATAAAACAATATTCTCTTCCTCTTTGGCCTAAAATGTTATTGACTTAGACACCACAAAGACAAATTATCTAATGGGTGATAACTATAGGTGAAAAGAATTCTGGGCACCAAGTTCAATATAATTAATGAAGTGTTACTAATGCACCTTAGCCCATGGATTTGAAATTCACTATAATGATTTAATTGTGACTCTCTCATCAGATTTGATGTGTAAGTTACAAATGATGCCAAGTACTGGTGATCAGAAATATTGAAAATCACTCATTGATATTGATGTCCACTAGATACCCTATCGGTAGCTCATGCTGGTATGAGCTAATTTCAAACATTTCATTTTTAAACAAAGACCTAACATATAGGTCTTACATCTCACTCCTGAATTCATGTGGCGCACTCTACAATTTTCCTGCATGATTTTATTGTACACCAGGCTTACAGTAATATAGTATGTGCCAAAGATTCTTGCATCTCACTTTTTTCCATTACAAAAGCATCCATAATCAGTTTTTGCTTTTTTTCATTGTGTCATACAAGTAAGTTTGTATGTATATGTATGTCTGTATGTGTATATGTGTGTGTGAATAAACATATACACACATGCATGCACATGCACTCTCTCTCACATATATATGTTGTGTCCTTGCTAGAAGGTTATGAGACTTTTTGTACATTTTTCAATTATTTTATCCATTTCAGGATGACATTTTTTGGCCACCATTTAATGGGGTTTGGAGCACAATGTTTCCCCCACAAAAACAATGTTTATTTTCTCAATTTTTGAAAGGATTTGTCTATTGGCTGTCAACCCACCACACTCTCCAAAGCAATGTACAGTGGGCAATGTTTTCTGCAACAAAAGTATTCTATGCAAAAAGAAGAAAAAGAAGAAGAAGAAGAAAGCATAAAAATAGATTTGCCTCCCAAAATTTTGTGAAGAAAACACATTGTGAAATTTTCATCAAAAATCCTCATATTTTTTTTAAAAAAAACACAGCAGTTGACAATTTTTCAATGGAATGTTTCAATGTTCTCTTTTTCTCATTGAGGATTTAAAACTTTTCAGACATTGACTGATATCCTATGTTAATTGCTGGGACAATCACCAACTTTTGCAGCAGTTGTACAATACTGCTTCATTAGTGTAATATTTTGCATCTGAATGCACAACGAAATGCACACCTGCCTCTCATATGAATCTCATGCAATGCACATATATGTACCACCTGTGTGTGCACCCATGTACAGAGCATACACACTTCCACATCTAATGCATATCTGTGCACAATGGCACCATATGCATCACTCTGTTTTCAGAATCTTGAAACATAATATGACTGTACCAGACCAGACATCTTCCATAGGGGAACTTTTGCATGTAACTTCTTCCATAGGGGAACTTTTACATGCAAAAGACACCAACAAAATTCCAATCATTATCTACATATCTAAATCAAATATATTAGAAAATGAGTTCTTCTGCACACATTTGTTGTTGTTAACTGCCTTCACATTAATCTTGACCCATGGTGACCCTGTGGATGAGACATCTCCAGGCCCCCCTGCTCTCTACTGCTCTGTCCAGCTCCTGCAAACTCATATTCATGATCTCTTTAATAAAGTCCTTCCATCTAGCATGTAGCCTTCCTCTCTTCCTATTTCCCTCCACCTTTTCTAACATTATTGTCTTTTCTAATGATTCATGCCTTCTCATGATGTGTCAAAAGTACAACAGTCTAAGTCTTGTCATCTTGGCTACCTCTAGCTTGATCTGCTCTAGGACCCATTTGTTTGCCCTTTTGGCTGTCCATGGAATCCTCAACACTCTTCTCCAGCACCACATTATCTCAAATGAGTTGATTTTCCTCCTATCTTCTTTCTTGATGTTCAGCTCTCACATCCATACATGGTAATAGGGAATATGATGGCTTGTATGATTCTGACTTTTGTGCTGAGTTGTATGTCTTTGCATTTTAGGATCTTTTCTAGTTCTTTCATAGACACCCTCCCCATTCTTTATCTCCTGGCTGCAGTCACCATTTCTATCAATGTTTGATCCCAGATATGAGAACTATTTTACTCTTTACTATTTCTATTTCCTCATTGTCTAGGTTGAACTTGTGAAGGTCCTTGATGGTCATTATTTTTGTTTTCTTTATGTTCAACAGTAAGCTTGCCTTTGCACTTACTTCTTTGATCTTCCTTAGTAGGTATTTCAGGTCTGTGAGGTTTTCTACTACTATTATGTTGTTCTCAGCATATCTCAGATTGTTGATATTTCTTCCTCCTATTTTCACTCCTCCCTCTTCCATGTCCAAGCCTGCTTCCTTTACAATATGTTCTGCATATAAGTTGACTAGGTAGGGTGATAGGATGCAGCCTTGTCTGACTCTTTTCCCAATTGGGAACCATTCTGTTTCTCTGTGTTCTGTCCTGACAGTAGCCTCTTGTCCTGAGTACAGATTCCTCATTAGGACTGTCAGATGTGTTGGCACTCCCATGTATATGTGCACACATACAGACACTCATACATTCAACTGTGTAGTCAACAATTTTTTTTTTTCTATTTCATTCTAATTTTGTATAGTCAGATGGCTTTAATTTGGGAACTGGGGGGCCTTTCCAATTCATCAGAACATTTCAAAGTTGCCATGAGGGATTCTTCAGGATGCACTGGAATCTGATTGTCCACACAGTTGCCAGAGTCCAGTCTCATTAATTATTTAACTTGAAGTAGGATATGCCATCTTGTAGACATGTCCCCAGAATTAGGAATGGCTGAATCTCTTTCTGTTCTGACTTTCACAACTGTACATTTGTATATTTGTTCAAAAAGTACATTTGTTCTCAGTGTTGCTGTGTTCTTTCTGAATCCCACCTGCATTTTTCTTGTGCCCTTGTTTTGTAGCATGCCATGAGACTTTGTTTTGGCTTCCTGCATTGAAATCCATATGCATTTAAACAAATGTATTTGACCAAATATATTCCCCCATCCCAACAAATGTATGTTTCTGTTTTCCCCCCAGTTGTTAGTGGTTTGCATTTTAAGAGGTATAAATTTTCATGCAAAATGTATTTCTCCAAAATGGCCCACAAGCCTTGCAAATGTGAGATTGCTTGAGGCAATGCATACTTTAAAAAAAAAAGATTTATTTAACATAAAAACACATTACACATTTAAACCACTAACATAAACAATACATTGATTAACATAACATAAATCAAGAATCACAACATAAAAATGACTTCCCTCCTTTACTATTAATATTCCACATATCACTCTTTTTTCTGACTTTCTGATTACCCCACACTTTTCTTTACAACTACATACAGACTCCTATATTCCTTCTTATATTCCATTTCTAATTTCTTTATCTTTTCACATTTTCCCTCCCCACACCATACATACAAGTACTGAGCTTTCTTTTTTGAAACTTAATATGGAGAAAGAAGTAATAAAACAATTCATGATCAATTGGGCACAAGATATAGGAAGACCCATATTGTTAGAAGATTGGGAGAAAAATTGGAAAAAAAAGACTGAAATATACTGTAAGTTATGACATTAAAGAAAACTGTTATAACATACAATATAGATGGTACCTGACCCCGGAGAAATTATCAAAAATTTACAAAAATAGTGAGGCAATGCATAGTTCTTGCAATGAGCCTCAGGAGGTGTGAAAAGGCTACTTTTTGTTGAAGCTTTTGCATCTAACAAAACACTTTCCATTCCTACTTTCAATTGTGCTCCCACTGATGCTATCCACATATCCATTTCTCTCTTTGTTAGTTGGTCTCTTTCTACTAAGTTTTTGCTTTTGCTTTTAAATTGTTGCTGAACTGTCAAGCAAATCCCAAGCTACTGTGTCTTAAAATACACTAAAAAGTAACTGGGACAGTGTGCTCATGAATGCACTGGAATGCACTAGGCAGCTACAAATCTTGTGAGGAGCAGAATACTTTCATAATAACTTTTGTGTATTTGTAATATATTCCTAGGCCACTTCTCCTCTGACTCCTAACATGGTTATTTGTTTTGAAGAATATGGCAGTACAATATTCAGGTATGCAGGTTTTAATTCCATCATGTTCTCAAACCAGGCTGTTTTCTGTAAAGAAAAATAATTCCAAAAATTACACACACACACACACACACACACACACATGAACACATACACAATTTACTGCTTTAAAATGTATGCAACCTCATTACTATTAGCTGCCTGTGAAATAGAGCTAATATTGCATCTTACATGCTCCATACTGCCAACTATTAATAGATATGCGAGAACAACACACTAGAGAAAACCATTGAGACACTATGTAGAATAAATTAGCATTGCATGAATATCCTGTTTGCAATGAAGGGCACTGAAAGAATGCCCTCTTGTTAGTATTGGCAAACCCAGTAGATGAGCACTTCCCGTGTGTGGTTTTAAGGTTAGTGACATTAAAATAGGCTTTCGACAGCAAAAAAAAACCAAACAAAAACAGTATTTAACAGAGCAAATAACAACCATTTGCCTGAAAAGAATGTCCAGCTTCATATAATTTTCTTGAGAAGACAATGCAGTTGAACAGAGTCTCATGCTTTGTTTTGCAACTATTGTCATTATCACCACTATCTTCATCTTTATATATACACTACTTTGTCCAGAAAAATACTTAACTCAGGGCAGACTCACTCAGGACTCAATGGCTGCATATGCACTGTAGAAATAATGCAGTTTGACACTGCTTTAACTTTCATGGCTCCATCCTTTAAAATCTTGGGATTTGTAGTTTGTTACAGTAAAAGAGCTCTCTGACAGAGAAAGTTAGATATCTCACAAAACTACAAATCCCAGAATTCCATAACACTGGGCCATGTGCATTAAAATGATGTCAAACTGCGTTAATTCTTCAGTGTAGATGCAACTGAAGACAGTTCATAATAGGCAACATTAAATTAAGCAAATAAATTTATGGCAAGACGTTTAAAGTCAAGCCATTAAAGTGTTAAAATGATGTCAAACTGCATTATTTCTGCAGTCCTGATGCAGCCCATAATCTAGACAGCCACTCTAAAAGATGTATGGGACTATAATAGCACATGAGAATACTTCTCCTCTTCCCCTTTCCTTTTTTTCTTCCTTCTCTGCTTCTTCTTGTTTATGATTACTGACAATATTAAAAACAATACAGCACCTCCTGCCTGTTGTTTATTTTTTTCTTTTTAAAAATCCTATTGAAATTGCCTGCTGATGGAAGAACAGCAGAGAGGGATCCATTCTGGCCTCCCTGGGAAGGTGTTGCAGTCTAGGGACTGCTTATGATGGTGGTGGGGCTGAGAGAAGGACCTCTCCTGAGGATCCCAGGGCCCAGGAAAGCTCATACATTGCTAGGGATGACTTAGCACTACTTCTGCTGTAGTGCTAGAACACAATAGCATGGGAAATTGGAAGCTCCCACTATCTCAATTGAAAAATGCAGTGGTTGAATGAAATTTTAGAATTTTTCCATCTTTCTGGTGGGAGAGGCAGTAGCAATGTTCTCATCTTTTCTTGGTTTGGGAATTGGAACAGCTCCAATGGATCTCTGACAAAAATAGCAGAATTTCAGTATTTGGGTTTCTCTACGATTGCAATTATTTATTATTATTATTATTATTATTATTATTATTATTATTATTATACAAAACAGGAATATCAGTGGGCGGAGGTAATAAAAACCTCCGCATTGTCATGGACGGATCATTTCCTGGTCAAGACTGAACTAAGAGCCTCTATCCGCCCCACTGGGGGTGGTGGACCTATTAGAATAGTCCACCCTCAAAGGCTAATGGAACCAATTGGATTCCAGAAAGCCTTGGAGGGTTTATTGATTGGGAATGCTGGTGACCCTGTCGAAGCTTTGGTTAATACTTGAAACTCTGATCTTACCAAGGCTGTCAACACAATTGCTCCCAAGCATCCTTTCCAACCTGCTCCAAACCAAAAACAATGGTATACACCAGAGCTTAGGAAAATGAAGTGAGTTGGACAATGACTAGAGCATTCCTGGTGGAAAACTCGACTCTTATCTGACAAGGCTCGTCATAGGAACTTTCTTTCGTCCTATCGAGAGGCAATACATGCAGCACAGAGATTTTTCTGTTCGCACATATTGCGTCTGCAGAGTCCCATCCAGCAGAGCTGTTTAGGGTGGTAAGGGAGCTGACGCAGGTACTCTTGTGCAGAACCCATTACTTAACCTGACAACGGCCTGCTGTGATGCATTTAACAACTTTTTTGCAGATAAATTCTTTCAGATAAGAGCCGATTTAGATGTCAGTGTTTTAACAGAAACAACTGACGAGGTGTCCAGCGACTCCGTTAATGAAATTATCCTGGATCAGTTTCAATCTGTGAGTACCAATGACTTGAGCAAGCTCCTTGGCAGAGTGAGGAAAATGACCTGCCCTCTCGATCCTTGCCCATCATGGCTGGCCGTCCGGGGAGGGATGCACTGAGGATGTTCCTTACGAACATAATCAATGCATCCCTCAGGGAAGGTCATATGCCATTTTGTCTGAAGGAAGTGGCTGTTAGGCCGCTTCTGAAAAAAACTTCCCTGGACCCCCTGGATATGAACAACTATAGGCCAGTCTCTTTGCTACCATTTCTGAGCAAGGTAATCGAGAGGGTGGTTGCTCTTCAACTCCAAGCTGTCTGGGATGAAACTGATTATCTAGATCCATTTCAAACTGGCTTTAGGACAGAATTTGAAACTGCCATGGTTGCCTTGACTGACGACCTGCGTATGGGCATCAATAGGGGTAGTGTGAACCTGTTGGTGCTTTTAGACCTCTCAGCAGCTTTTGATATGATAGATCATGGCATCTTCTTGGATCGCCTGAGTGAGTTAGGAATTGGAGGGACTGAGTTGCAGTGGTTCCGTTCCTTCCTCTCGGGCAGATCCCAGAGGGTGCTGCTCAGGGACAGTCGCTCTGGTAAAAAGGAGCTCACCTGTGGTATCCCTGAAGGCGCCATTCTGTCCCCGATGCTGTTTAATCTCTATATGAAGCCGCTGGGTGAGATTATTGGGAGTTATGGGGCTGGGTGTTATCAGTACGCTGATGACACCCAGATCTATTTCTCCATGTCTCGATCATCGGCCTCAAACACTGATGGCATCTCTCCTCTTAATGAATTTCTTAAGGCAGTAATGGACTAGATGAGGAAAAACAGATTGAGAGTGAATCCAGATAAAATGGAAGTGCTTACTTTAGCGGCCCCAAAGCAAAGAATCGGGTTGCAACCTCTGGTCCTGGATGGGATCACACTCTCCATAAAGGACTGTTTTTGCAGTCTGGAGGTGCTTCTTGATTCGTCGCTCCTGATGACAAATCAGGTAAATGCGACAGTCAGGAGTGCCTGTTATCAGCTTTGGCTGATATGCCAGCTGTACCCTTTTCTGGTAGTAAGAGACCTTGAGACTGTGGTGCACGCACTGGTAACATCCTGTCTGGATTTCTGTAAAGCGCTCTACATGGGGCTACCCTTGTGCTTGGTCAGGAAATTTCAGTTAGTACAAAGCAGCCAGAGTGGTTTCTGGAACATCTAGGAGGGATCACATAACCCTGGTGCTAAAGTCCCTCCACTGGCTGCCTATCAGTTTCCGGGCCCAGTATAAGGTGTTAGTTATTACCTTTAAAGCTCTAAATGGCTTGGGTCCAACCTACTTTTGGGACCACCTCCTCCTATACAATCCTCCCTGCGCACTCCGGTCCTCTGGGAAGAACTTACTCCAGCCATTAAAATCTAGGCTGTCTACAACCTCCTAGAGGGCATTTGCGGTAATCGCTCCCAGATTATGGAACGGCCTGCCGGACGAGATCCGTCAGATTACAATGCTAAACAGCTTTAAAAAGGCTGTTAAGATGGATCTCTTCCAGCAGGCCTTTCCTGAATAGATTTCCTGGCCTCAGGAACCCCCCTACTATGCTCTCTCCCAAATTAGATGCTGCCGCTACGCTTGATGCCCTATTTTTTTGTTGTTGTTGTTCTGGTTTGATGATTATATGTTATTTTAACCTAAGATGTTTTAATTAGTGTTGGTTTAATACTTTTTTAAGGAGGAGTGGGTATTGGGTTTTCTTGGATTATACTGTATGTACTTTTAATTGTTGTCAGCCACCCCGTTTGTGCTCAGAGGGGTGGAGTACAAATAAATTTTATTATTATTATTATTATTATTATTATTATTATTCCTCTGATGTCAGACATTCACTTGAAAGTGTTACATGCATAAGGTCATGCTGAAAACCTCCTTACTTTCATAACCCTTCCAAATGAAGCCCAGGCTGGCCATACATTTTTATAAATAACACAAATTTTATCTTGATTGTGTGTGTTGTTTTATATCATGTGTTTGTACAATGCTTTGAAATCTTCTGATATAAATGGTTTATATACATTTGTAAAGAAACCAAAGGTGTCCTTTGTGAATGCAGTTGGGTTGTTTCTTGGGTGAGCAATGAAATTTGTGTAGGAAAGGTGAATATTAGTAATGGGGAAATTGTGTGCAAAAGATAAGTATCAGTAGTGTCAAAATTGTGTATGAAAGATAAGTATTAGTAATGCTATGGAGTGGTACAGTAGATATATACCACAAAGTCACAGTGGTCTGTAGTTTTCTGGTACATGGCCACCATATCACTATATTGCAACCTGTGGCAACCACAACACCAAGCCACTGCCTGAAGCTTACAAATCTGCTCCTACAGAGTAAATTGTCCCTAAGAGTACACTTTAACAAAGTTATCTGGAGGAAGACTTAGTAACCACATTCTCGACTTTGGCAGGATTTAATTATAGGATATCACCAAGCAGCACTGAACTCTTAACATTTCCACTTGGGAAAAGAAAATAATAGCTGTCTCTCCACTATAAAATGCTTCCTTAATATATTTTTATAGCATATGCATTAGGTTTCATGGGCTTCCTTGATAATAATTTTCAGCAACCAGGGAAACATTATTGACTTCAGAATGATTTATTAAAGATATTTTACAGGGGGAGAAAAATCAATGGATCTACTGATCTATATACCCAAATAACAGAGTGAGATTTCATAAGTGGCTTCTTACAATGTGTGCTGAGTGATAATAGGGCTCCAGTTTTGAAGTACTTCATCAATTACCTACTCTACTCAATAGAGTGAATTCCCATCATACATGGAAAGTTCTTTCTCTATGAGAAAAGGACAAAGAAAAGGCTCCGAAATAGATAAACATTGCAGAATGCTGTATATAGTCAAATCCTTGTGGCTAATGCTATTAATGTTCTCCATACTCTTTTGATATTTAAATCACTCTAGTGTTTCTGTTCCACACTACTTTAATTGGGAAGCCATAACTAACTATTTATTAAATTGTTTCAACCATTTTTCATTTCTAACATTATGCACTAGAGCATCCCCTACGAGACACTTGCATTTCTATTAAATTCTCAGTATAGGTTTCAAAGATCCCACAAGGTCTTTACTATTGCTGCATACTTGGACATGCATCCACACATATACATACATATATGCACACACATGGACACACACACATACATGTAGATACAGATTTGTGTGAATAATACATCATTTCAAGGTGATTGTTATATATTTGATCTTTAGAGCAACTAACCACAAAACCACCCAAAGGGAAGGTATTTTTACCATACATCAAAGGAATCACAGACAGAATAGGGAAACTGATGAGGAAACACAAAGTCTAAATGATCTACACACCAACCAAGAAAATCTAGGAAATGCTGTGCTCAGTGAAGGATAAGAGAGACCCTCTCATGGCTGCAGGAGTTTACCGCATACTGTGCAGCTGTGGACAAGCATATATCGGGACCACAAAATGCAGTGTTCAAACACAAATCAAGGAACATGAGAGACACTGCAGACTGGGCCAGCCTGAAAAATCGGTAGTAGTAGAACACATTATAAACCAACCTGGGCAAAAAAATGCTATTTGAAAACACTGAAATTCTGGACCAGGCCAACAACTATTGGGTCAGAATGCACAGGGAAGCCATTGAAATCCACAAACACCTGGACAATTTCAACAGGAAAGAAGAAGCCCTGAAAGTAAACAATGTTTGGCTACCATTCCTCAAAAACACCAAAATCAGGACTCAGCAAATGCAAATGAGCTTCACCCAGGGTCAGGGGGTTTCCCAGCAGATAATGGACCATTAACTAAATAGACACTAATCCTCCTTGAATATCCTTCCACCCTGAGGCCTTGCCTCAACAGAACAATATACAGATTTACATGCTAAATTACATGATAATCCCCAGCTGACAATGGACCCTTAATTAGACACTAATCCTCCTTGCATATCCTTCCACCCAGAGGCCTTGCCTCAACAGAACGATACACAGTTTACATGCTAATCCTCTCAACCAAGGGTCACACAGTATATATACCCCATGCCAACATCCTCTGAAGATGCCAGCCACAGATGCAAGTGAAACGTCAGGAATACATTCTTCTAGAACACAGACTCACAGCCCGAAAAACCCACAAAAACCTAACCACAGAACCTATGGCACAAAAAGTTTCCTTGGAACTTTTAAAAGACTTTTAAAGTGTGTGTGATATCAAGATATATTGATGCGGAGGGCGGGGGGGGGGGGGGGAAGAAAAGACTATCCAGGTGTTTCAGTGGTGAGCACTTAGAATGGAGACTGGAGGTAAACCCAGTTAGATCAGCTGATATATCTGATGGACTCTGACTTTGATAAATCTGAACACTATGTCCTCCCTTCCAAAACGGCCCTTAGTCATGCATAGAAATCTTGAAGGTTCCAAGGACCTGAGCTGACAATGAACTGAACCTTTACAGCTATCTCTGCTTCCCACTACCAATTCCTGTGGATGTTGATACAGACTATACCAGTCTTTCATTTCTCCTCTGCACTGTCACTGAAAGCTACACTTCCCAGGTCTCCTTCAATAGGAGAGAATGCAGGCCTAGAAGGATGCCTACCATTAAATAGGTGAAGATGGAAACAGACCTTATCCCTCTCTTTGGGCCTTTGCAGTCTGCCAGAAATAGTGCAAATTGAGTCCACTTTAAGGGTTAGGGTTAGGGAATCATGGGAACTCTATTTTATTGTGGCACCAGAGCTCTCTGACAGAGAAGGCTCAATGTCTCAGGGAAAGAAAAAAATTCCCATGATTCCCTAGCACTAACCCTAATCCTTAAAGGACTCAATTTGTACTATTTCTGGCAGTCTGCAAAGGCCCTTTGTTACCACTCTCCAAATGGAAATGAAGATCAGCATGGGTGGAAGGTCTGATTTATGCATTCATTTATTCACATTATGTTAGGGGGCACCTAGTGAGGGAGCATTAGCTTCTCATTGAAGACTACATGAAGGATTGAATTCTGTGGGCTTCCAATAATCACAGAGGATACAACAAGATCAGTAGCCCAGAAGGATATTGAAATAGGTTGAAGTGGTGGGAGGATAGCTGTATTTGTTTTAGCCCAAACCAGAGTATTTTGAATATCACTGACTTTGATGAGTCATACGTGGAACCAGAATAAAATCTGTTGGGTCAAGGCAGTTTTGTTTTGAGCTAGGTAGCAATTTGAATCAGGTCTGAGAAGTCACGCTGTAGAATGCAAGTGATCTAGCATAGAACACAGTAACACAGAACATATTTGTCAGGTTACTATCCTTTATCCCAATGTTGACTTTCAGGGACAAAATGCTGAACACTGACACGCCTAAGAGGGAATCTTACAAGAGTGAGTGAATAGACGGTTTCATTCCATTCCTCTCTACTTTGGCATTGTGACCTGGATGGACCAGCAGTAAAATAAAAGGGATAGAGTTGTTACTGTTGTTGTTATATTTTCTGATGTTTATCCTTCTAAACATACCAATGTTGTCCATCAGAGGAGAAAGCATGATGCTTTATTGATGGGAGATATTTTTTCTTAATGAAATGAAATGGTATGTTTCATTTTTATTGTGTGTGTGTGTGTGTGTGTGTGTGTGCGTGCGCTTGTGTGTTGGGGAGGAGGAAATTATAAACACAGTTTCTATTCTTCTTAATGTCATATAAACCTGATTCACAACTGTTATCATGGAACACTACCCATGATGGCTGCTGTGATCTGCCTTGTCTGCTTTATTTTGTCTACATATCCATGACTGTCCTGATAACTCTGGAGCTTTTGAAAACTGGGATTCTATGTTGTTTGGGGTGAAATGTGTTGTGGAAAGTAGTTAACTGCATGCATAATAGCTGAGTGGGAATCTAAGCATCACTGAATTAGGATTTTGTTTGTTCTGCATGTCAAATTGCACTAGCTTGATTCACTTATCTTGGACCAATATGTGGATGGGAATATAGGGCCTGTACAAACCAGCCAAAAGGGCTGGCCTGGGGGTGGAGTGCGGCTGTGGCAACTGCACACAGGCTGCTCCAACTCCGCCCCCATGCCGCTGTCACACTGCCCACCCATATGGGGGGTGGCATCAGGGTGCTCCTTTGCCACAGTGTTCATACACGCTACACCAAAAGAGCACTGAAAGGCCACTGCTGCCATGTCATTTGTCAGCTCTTTTTAGAGCAAGAAAGCACCAGCTCAAGGGCATGGTGTGCAGTTACCATGGCCCCAATCTGGCAAGGAAAGGGGTGCTGGGACGCCGCCCATTAGGGGCCATCTGTTCAGCCCCATAGTTACATTTCTCCATTTTTCACAATGCACTGCTCAGCTCAAAACAATATACCAAAGTATGTATAAACATGTGTTATGCTAGGATATATTGTTTAACAGAAATATATGCTTTCAAAGAATATGTGTATCTACTATTCAGGTTTTGAAGAAATACATTTAAAATACATATAGAATATGTATTAAAATCAGGTATTAGTGTTGAAAGAAGGTGGAATGAACTTGTGAAACTGAATTACAAGGACTAGAAATAGCCTTGTTCATCTCTACATTTAACCATTGCTTCCAGCAAGTTTGCCTTGCCTTGCACTGTATGGTCAGTTTATAGTTCTCATAGCACTGACATCTGTTGCAACAGTCTTAGATTTTCCTCTTTTGTTTAAATCCTTTACTTTGCTGTGGGTCTGATTGTCTAAATACCAAGTTCCACTGGTACAAAAATGAATGGTATCACTACACTTGAAATTCTGTAGACATTTGGAGAAACTAAAATCCATGAACTTGGTCTACTATGCTTTAAACAGCTTTCTTCCTTTGGCAATATGGGCATGTGGAAGTAAATACATCCATTACTAATTTTTGATGAGTGTGACTGAAAGGCTCAATTAGTAGATGATTATCTCCATGTCATCTTAAGATGTATAATTTCAATTCTCCCACATAAAACATTACCAAATGGTGACACAAGAAAACTGCTAAATATCCACTCAGTCAGTCCTGGACTATGATGCCAATAAAATGACAATTACATTATAATATGAGAGATCCACCTCTCTCTTATACATTTTTGATATAATTCCAAAAAGAACACTTGATATTTAGCAAGTAGGTCACACCTATTTGAAATCTTTGAGTCATAAGAAAGCAAAGTGTACTCCCCTAGTAGTTCATTTTAAAGGTAAAATTGCAGGGATTTACAATCAGATGCTTCATCTACTTTATAAACAGGCATTTCAAAAATATGTAAATGTTTTTCATTTATACCATTTATGATACATCATATCTGGATGTCCAGTTTCCTGCAAATGTAGTAGAATTTCCACTGTGAAATGGATCACTGGCCTACATCCTTTTGGAGGTATAAAATATGTGGGATGCGTTTAATTAATATGTTATAGAATTATTGCATTTGACATTAATCATTTTATTGTATGCATTTTCTACTATTACTCAATTATGCAGGTTTAATATATATTTTGATCATCCTTTTTAAAGATATTTTTTATGTATGTAATTTGCATTCTCTGGTGTTAGCACATATCCTTATGCTGGGCATTTTTAACTATGTGTGTGTGTGGTCAAAAACACATATATTACAATATGTAGCCCATAAAGGAATAATTTGAAGTCAGATGTCAGTTATCCTCATCTGACTCAGGGCCTGAACAGACTGCCAGAAATAATTCAGCTTCAAGCTGCTTCAACTGTCCTGGCTCAATGCTAGGGAATCACGGGAATTGTAGTTCTTTCTGAGACATTGAACCTTCTCTGTAAGAGAGCTCTGGTGCCACAATAAACTACAGTTCCCATGATTCCCTAGCACTGAGTCAGGGCAGTTAAAGTGGTCTCAAGCTGGATTATTTCTAAGCAAAGCAAAGCAAAGCAGCTTCATTTATATACCACTTCATATCGCACCATGGGATGTCCAAGCGATTTACAACTGTAAGCTCATTGCCTCCCAACAGTTGGGTACTCATTTTAGTGACCTTGGAAGGATGCAGGCCTGAGTCTAACCTGAGCCCTGGCTAGTATTGAACTTGCAACCTTGTGGTTTATGAGTGAGTGGCTGCAGTACAGGCATTTAACCACTGCACCTCCAAGGCTCCTTTCTAGCAGTCTGTTCAGGCCCTGAGTGTGTAAGTCAAAGACACAGCCTTCATCTCTCCAGTCAAAAAGTGAAAAATTAGAAGAGAACACTGTAACACTCTGTCAGATCCTCAAATAGTGGGAAAGGGACAGAGATATGCACACAACAGGTCTCGCCAGTCTACATAAGGCTTCAGTCAATTAATTCCCTGGTCAGACACAATCCTCCTATATAATAACTATAATATATATAATAATAACTATGAAAGAGGAGATTCAGCCAGGAATATTCACTTGGAGCTATCCAAGGTCCTGCTTTCCTTTGCTTGTTGGATAAGTAGCTTCTGCCTTGAATTTGCCTGCTGATACTTGCCTTGAAAAACTTGCCTTAAATTTCCTTGATTAATTTAATATTGCCTATTTTAAATTATCTTCAGCTGCTGCTACACTGAAGAATGAATGCAATTTGGCACCCCTTTAACTGCCATGGCTCAATATTATGGGATTATGGAATTTGTAGTTTTGTGAGCTATTTACCCTTTTCTGTCAGAGAGCCCTGGTGCCACAACAAATTACAAAATCCAGGATTCCATAAGATGGAGCCATGACAAACTGTCCAACTCTATTAGTTCTGCCAAAAACTCCAAGGCAACCTAGGGCATCAAATTCACCCATATTAAAAACTGTTTACCCCAGGATTGGGATGGATCCACTGAATCTGTCTGGTCTGCCTGGATCCGGGCCAATCCTCGTGGCAAGGTTTTGCCCCATGTCATCCAAACTGGATGACATGAGGCCAGGAGGAACAAGGACTTTTTTTACACCTGTACAGACAACCCCACTGCTAGTTTATGGCATGCATTTGGTGCATAAAGGACAAGAAAGTTCTCAGGTCTCTGTTTTATGTTTCCATGTATCAATTATAGGAGTAGATGTATATACTCACTGGCTGAAGTTATGTCAGTTGTGTACATGTTTAATCTCGAACTGATGGGTCAGTTGGACATATCAGTTATGGTGATTGGAGGATTAACATTTGCATTTTCCCAAACAATAAAGTGTTGGGTGTTACCACATGGCCTGTGTAGCATTGTTTGCAAAGGATGATTAGCTTGAAAATGGACTAATCTTGGAATTAGAAAGGAATGTCATCATTAAGGATCTACTACTGCCAGAGTTGTCTCCTTATGTCTGCCTGACATCAGAGTTTAAATCAACAGTAAAGACCAGTTTCATCCGACAGGCCTACCCAGATTATTTTTAAATAATGGCTTTAAAGTATTTATTGATGAATTTTAATATGTATCAGTTTTGCATGCTTTTATATATGCTTTATTTAGGGGACACGGTGGCTCAGCAGGATGCTGACTCTGATGATCACAAGGTCAGCAAGTTGGCAGTTCAAGACACAAGTGCCATGGGATGGAATGAGCTCCCATCACTAGTCCCAGCTTCTGCCAACCTAGCAGTTCAAAAGCATGTAAAAGTAGGTACCACTTTGGTGGGAAGTAACAGCGTTCCATGTAGTCATGTAGCCCACATGACCACAGGATTGTCTTTGAAAATGCTGGCTATCTTGGCTTAGTAATGGAGATGGGCACCTTCTCCTACAGTTGGACATGACTAGACAATCTTGTTAAGGGAAAACATTTACCTTTATATATGTTTTATATATATTGTGTTATTTGTTTTTGCTACCCACCTTGATCCACAGGGAAAGGTGCATAAGAAATAATAATAATAATAATAATAATAATAATAATAATAATAATATCATCATCATAATCATCATCATTTTGACTCGTTTATAGACAGTATCCTTAATATCACACATGTCACAATAGAACAGAAAGAAGATTTATCAGACCCAGCCATTTAAACATGGTCAGACAATCTAGGGTGGCATTCTTTACTCAAGATTCTTAGAAGCAATCTCTTTTAAAGCCACAGTCACATAAATAAATGTGTAGATTAGAGCTCTGGACCCCGTAATGTAGGCTTATGTATTATTCAGAGGAAAAGGACTGAACTGTTTACAAATTGCTATAGGACAGCAATATACACAGTAGCCCCTTTTGCTCACAGTCCAATAGTCACGCTGTTAGCTGTTTCCATCTGAAATCAGTCCACAGAAAGCAATGGGTGTTGCAACTGGTGTAGTGAGAGCCCATAAATATTTGTTATCAGAGACCTGACAGATGTAAGGAAGAAAAATGTGTTTACCATTCAGGGCAATCATCTGTGATGATGATTGTATAACCTATCCTGCCTACAGTAAATTGGAGGTGTAACACTAGCTTACTCTTTCCCTGGCTTATTGACAATGAAGGGTGATTCACATACTATAGTGTTACATTCCAGAGCTAAGCCTGAATGCTCCCTCCAGTGTAGATTTCACCCAGTTCTCATCAAATTCTTGCTCAGGTCTCCCAAGACAAACCTTCCACAAAACTCCCTGTAATGTAGGAACCTCTTAATAATACAAATGGTCTACAGCACACCAGTGGTCCTTAGACTCATGGAGTATCCTTTGGATTTGAGTAGAATTAAGGAGTATGGTGTCAAATTTGGAAGCATCTGTTCTCATCACAGCAGTCCAAATAGACACCTCTACAAGGAGGATCCAAAAGCACAAGACATGGTTGATTCATGCCCCCAAATCCATTTGGAGCCTTAATTGACCATTCTGGACTGATCACCTTGAAATACTTTGCATAACAACATGGACAATTCACAGCAGCTGAAATCCTACATAATAGTTGCCTAGCATAAATATCCACAGAGTTATTCATTTATTGCACTATACAGCTTTTGTGCTGAATGCCACCATTGCACAGCTGAACCAAAAAACCCAAATTTGTGTGCATATCCATGTCCATGTGTATCCATGTGCAAAGGGTATGAGGAGTAATACACATGGGCAATACACATCCCTGTGTAATGGTAACATATGTGCAACTTGATTTCCTCAACCTTGAATTGAATGCAAACATTCCACATCAGACATTCTGCAGAACTGTGTAACTACTTACAAGTATGAATGTAGCAAACACCAACAAGATTCTGGCCATTGTTTAAGGGGCAGGAGAATCCTGTGTGAGTTTTGCAATTAAGGTTTAAACAGAGGAACCTGAAGGTGGCAGATGAAAATTGTATTAACTAGTCCAAAAGACTTGATGACCTTTGATCCTTCAAGCCCCGGCCCCAATGGAATCAGTGGTAGAACTCTGAAATTCTCTTAAGACCCCCCCCCCCCCCCCCCGTGGTCATGGGTAATGGCAAATTATGAAGTTCAGACTCTCATAATGATAGGTTTCATTCACATGTCCCTAAGGAGAATCTCAAAATGCAGATGGATTAATCCTCTCTCCCGTGTGTGGCATTGAGATAACAAGACAATTACTCATTCAAGGCCCAAATGTAAAAGAGTGGTACAGCATTGTAGACATAGATTTCAGTAAGATTTCTCTGATTAAACTCTCAGTCCAGGAATTTGTTTTAAGTTCTAGAACTAGAGCTTGCTCACAAGTCTTTTCCCACTCTACTTCTGTCTACACCTCATGTAGAAGGGCTTTTGTTATTGTTGCTGGTCTCAAACCACTGGTACTTGGAAAATCTTGATGATCTGTTATGATGTATCAATAAATCTGTCAGTAGCCTTTTATCTTCCTTCTCTCCAGTGCTATAGGTTTGGCCTGACTGTCTTCTGTTGTTTCAATGCATTAGTTTAGAGATAGACAATTGGAAATCTGCAGCATGGATTTGGCTTCCAAAAGCAACGTTAACTGCCTCCTAGAAACTCTTTCAATTTTAATCTTGTAAAAAAAGAAACAAAGGAAGTTAACAAGCAGGGAACATCCTAATGTACAAGATAGCAAGAGTTCTTTAGGTGTGTGCAAGATTTACCTGATCCAAGATTTCCAGTGGGAAATCAAAATGTTTGTTATCCAGGGAACTTGAGGTTTTTTTTTTAAAGTATTTAAATATATAGCCAAACATTTTAAAAGAGAAACAACAGCAAGTTGTAGCTTCTTCCTTAAGAAGTCCAGGAATTTGTTCCAGTTCTGGGCACCACGATTCAAAAAGTAAGTTGAAAAACAGGAGCGTGTCCAGAGGAGGGTGACTAAAATGGTGAAGGTTCTGGAAACCATGCCCTATGAGGAACGACTTAGGGAACTGGGTATGTTTAGCCTGGAGAAGAGACAGTTAGGAGGGGATATGATAGCCCTATTTAAATATTTGAATGGATGTCATATTGAGAAGGGCACTAGCTTGTTTTCTGCTGCTCCAGAGAATAGGACTCGGAACAATGGATGCAAGCTATAGGAAAAGAGATTCTACCTCAACATTAGGAGGCACTTCCTGACAGTGATAGCGGTTTGACAATGGAACACACTCCCTTGGAGAGTGGTGCAGTCTCCTTCTTTGGAGGTCTTTGAACAGAGGCTGGATGGCCATCTGTCGGGGATAGTTTGATTGAGTTCCTGCATGGCAGGGGGTTGGACTGGATTGCCCTTGTGGGCTCTTCCAACTCTATGATTGTATGATTCTTTGATTCTTACAAGTCTGAAATAGGAATCTTGGATTCCATAAACTTTCTATTTACACTTATTATTTATTTAGTTATCTTGTAGTAACAACAGTTTGTTAAAAGTTTCATCCACAAGAAAAAGACAGCTTTTTGTGATAAGCTTGGAAAACAGTTCTAGGTTACTTTCTGCCTTTTAAGAACAATATTCACATTGCAGTCTAAAGGGAATTGTCTAAAGTATCATCTGTGAAAATATCATAAAAGTCCTGAAACTTTGAGCAGAACAGGTGTGCTTTGAAAGTCAGTTTTAAGCAACTGGAATTGCCAGTTAAGGAAGACTTGCTGGTTTTTAAAACCTCATCATAACTGCCCTGGATTCTTTCATCAGAGTGTAACAGACTGCCAGTAACAAGACAAATGCAATATTGACTATTAGGTCAATTTGGAAGAGAGGCAAATAAGCCCTTGTCACTTCTTCACTTGTCAAGATAACATTTGACAATGGCCACAATGGCATTCTTGCATGTTGTTCTCATATCATTTAGTACAATCAAAATGAAAGGCAGTTGTCATCTCTGAAAGCAATATTCCTGGTGCATCCTCCATTCATGAATGGTAGCCAGAATCATAATATTAAGTGTCACTGCTAAGCGCAATTGTCTGTAAGTACATAGTGTTGCCATCTCCATTCCAGTCTAGTTCAAATGATATTGCTATGTTTTGCAACATTTAATTCTTTTGCCTCCATCCTGCAACTTCTATTAAATGTATGGTTGGTGGAACATGAGTTATTTTCTCAAATATCTTCCTGATTTTTGGTCCTCTCCCGCTTTTACCAAATGTAAATGGTCAATGGGGAAAACTGATGTATGTGTGCGTGTGTGTGTGTTGAGAATACATGTCATAACCAGTTATCTCTTGCCTTTTAGAGGAACTACAGTGCTCCATATGTGTCTTCCATTATAGTCATGTACGGTCCATTGGTTCCAATCACCACCACCACCACCACCACCACCACCACCACCACATCATCATCAGCATCATCCAATAATAGAAAAAAAAAAGCAGTGGCAACAGCAACATTCAAGTGGGTTTAGAATGCTTGGGGGATATAGGGCAGCAGTCATTACTACTTCTTTTTGTTTGTGAGCATGAAAAACACTCAGAAGACTTCCTAGCAAGATATTGTGCCTGAGATGTGACAAGCATTTGTCTTTGGGGTGGAGGCAGGTATAGATAGAAATATCCTTTAATTATTTAATAATTATTCCTAAGTTATTTTTATTTATTTTCAGTTGCTCTCAGAGTTTTGTTATTTATTTATTTGTTTTATTATTTATTATATCACAAAAACAAATAGCAAAACAAATACAAAATTACACACATTTCCTTTCAAATTTCTAACTCACATATGCTAAATTGCAAATACTAAAGCATCCATATTCCATTTGCTACGCCCTGGAACTTCATGCACTTTGTTTTTTGAATGTTGAGTTTAAGACCTATCTGTATTACAGACATTGCACCGACACAAAGAAGTCCAAATGCCGTTTTATGGATAACAAATTGGCCACAACTTTATTCATCTGTACAGGGTTTGAAACAATAACTTTTACATCAAAAATTCTTCACTTTGATTATGACTCCCTTCTTGACACATGTGTATGTGCGCATGCCATAACCCGATGTAATCCTCATCTTAATCAAATTAAGCCATCAGGGACAAGTCACGCCTCCAACAAAGCATATGTCAAGAAGGTTCTCACACAAGTTGTTAAACAAATAAACAAATTATCCCCTCCCCCATCCAAGTTTGACGTCATCTCTATTTGTGATGATGTAAGAAACTTATTTAAGCTGCTGATGTAAACCCTTCATCCCTCTTAACTGCCCAAATACTGTAAATCCAGATATCCAATTATCCCCGGGGGGGGGGGGGTCCCTGCCTGCCACAGGAGGGGGCCAGCCTAGCTTGGCATCCCTTCCCCCCCGAAGGACACATTTAATTTGAAAGGCAATGGAATCCAGATATACATCACAGCCTAACGGAGAGAGATGAACACCATCACCCCTGTACAGATATGACAATTACATTCTAATCGGTTGTGCGATATACACTCTGCCCCCAAATCTTTAAGCCTCCTTGAAACACTTCTATTCACCCAACAATGAGCCGCGTTAATAGGAGAATCTTTCTTTGCACCAGGCCAATTTCGACATGGCAACAGCTTGGTCCATAGAATGACAGTCACTGGTAACTGCTGTCATATTTCCTATAGATCTATCATGATCCTTTTGACCAGCTGCAAACCGGTAATCTTAACCAAGTCATTTCCCCCCAGGTGAATAAGTAAAATCCAGGGAGGTGGAAAGGTTACAGTCAACTCAATTATGTGAGTAAGAAGGGCCTCCCATAGCATGGCTCTCCATCCAAACCATTGCATGAGTCGAATTTGGCCCAAACCCATGTTTGGATCTCTGCTCGTCTGAACAGAGTGCCGTTCGGCCCAAAGACCAAGCTGTGACCGACAATCCAGATGTCACCCTGTTCTTGCCCTACTCAACAAAAAACAACAACAACACATTATAACATGAATACAGGATCGCATCAGGCTCTCAGTAATAAGTCCACACCTAGCCTATACCGGGGGCAAATGTAAGATCTAAATACTCGAGAGCACCATTGCCCAATCCACCAAATCACAGCATGACTTAATCCACAAGCTGCTGCAGCCGTCGCAGCTTGATCTGAAAAGAATGAGAAGAGAATTGGGCCGCTGGCAAACCCACATGCTTCGGCACCTCCCATAACACCACTCAAAATCGAAACTATGTCAAGGAAGGCCCAAGACATGTAAAAACAAATAACAAGGGGATGATGTGCTCAATCTGAGGTAATCTGATAAGGTGAGATGGACTGCAAAGCAGAGTACAACCTCTACCTCCAAGGGCCAAGACCTTTTTGCATTAACCAGTCTTAAGCAGGGACAATAACCAGCCAACAAGTCCCTTGGTTACAGTGTTGAAAGCGAGAACTATAACCCTTCAACAGAATAGCTAGGGTGTCCAGAACAAGAGCTATCTGTAATGCCCCAAGCAGGGACAACTAACCATACAAGTCCAGCCAATCAACAAACCAGGTCTTTTGTACTAACCAGTCCCAAGCAGGGACAATAACCAGCCAACAAGTCCCTTGGTTACAGTGTTGAAAGCGAGAACTATAACCCTTCAATAGAATAGCTAGGGTGTCCAGAACAAGAGCTATCTGTAATGCCCCAAGCAGGGACAACTAACCATACAAGTCCAGCCAATCAACAAACCAGGTCTTTTGTACTAACCAGTCCCAAGCAGGGACAATTACCAGCCAACAAGCCCCTTGGTTATAGTGTTGAAAGTAAGAACTATAACCCTTCAACAGAATAGTTAGAGTGTCCAGGAACAAAAGCTATCTGTAGTGCCCCAAGTAGGGACAGCTGACCATACAAGTCCAGGTCAATCAACAAACAAGGCCTTTTTGCATTAACCATTCCCAAGCAGGGACAATAACCAGCCAACAAGCCCCTTGGTTATAGTGTTGAAAGCAAGAACTATAACCCTTCAACAGAATAGTTAGAGTCTCCCCCAGGTACTTCCCAATCCTGAGCCAGGACTCTCCCAACGAGCTCTGGCTCACCGCTATCAAGGACTAGGCCCGGGGAAGTCTGCTGGCTTTCTAAATGTCGGCAGCCAATCTTCTCTCTCGGCTGCCGATGCAGAGAATGGCTGCCTCCACGTGGCAGCGGGGATTAAATAATCCCAAATCACACTCAAAATCTCGCGAAACTGTTCAGTCTCGCGAGATTATACAGGCTGCTGGGGGATCTCGCAAGATCCCCCTGATTGGTTGGGAGGTGAAGGGAGGGCAGGACTCCCTTCCCTCCCAACCAATCACAGTGTCGGCCTTCTAAATTTGGTCGGTGCAACAGACGCCTGGGGGGGGGGGGAATCTTTCTCCTAGTTCACTCTTGCAATTTCCCGAGCTGGTTTACAATTTGTTATTTCTTCCTCATTCTTTTTCTTCATTTCCTAACATAGACTCAGCATAGAGAACCAAGAAAATAAACCATATAAAGCTTATTAAAAATAAAAAAATACAAATAATTACAAATAATTGTGTTGCAAAACTACAATTCAGTATATACTATTCTTTATCTTTCCTATTGTTATTATTTAATTTCCTATAACTTGTATTCCCAATAACACCATCTCTCCCCATATTTTGTTCATATATAACAAGACCTTTTCCCAATCTTTCAATAACTTCATATTTAAACTCATACTTATTTTTTTATAATAAATCCATTTCAATCATGTCATGAATTTTGATTAGCCATTCTTCAACTTGGTTACGTTGTCCAATTTCTAATATTGAGCAAATAATTGTCCAGCTTCAGTTAACATATAAAAATTACTTCACCATGTTTTTTCTCTATATTGTTATCTATAATATTAAGTAATAGCAGTTCTGGTTTCAATTACAGTTCAGTTTCCAATATTTCATTGATATTTGATAGAATTTGTTTCCAATATTTCTTAGGCCTATCACAAGACCACCACATATGGCTGAATGTTCCCACCTCTTTAGCACATTTCCAACAACTGTTATTCCCCATCTTGTACATCTTACATAATTTATCTGGTATTAAATATCACCTGTATATGAGTTTTGTGATTTTTAAGTAATCTGTATTATGTACTTGTCATTGTTTTATTCATTCTGTTATTAACTCCCTTCACTCCCATTTTTGGAACAAAGACATAGAAAAAAATAAACAAACCAAATAAGAATAAGCAGCAGCAGCTGCCCCAACCATTGCCAGAATCCTGTTGGGGTCTTATATCCTTGTAAGTGGACATACGTCAGTAGGAATTAGAAATGCACAGCTGCATAACATTGCTATCCAATAGAGGGGCAGTGTTACATTACTACATAGCCCAACTGGCACTGCACATAGCAGAGCAGAGCCAGTGTGCAATGCACATTGGTGTGTGACATGAATCAGTGTGTGCAATGCACATTGTGGAATGATGTACATTGTGTAATTATGCATCAATGTGCATCACATGCACACTGTGCACTCTTGCCAGTATCCATCAGAGAATCATAGAATCATAGAGTTGGAAGAGACCACAAGGGCTATCCAGTCCAACCACCTACCATGCAGGAACTCAAAATCAAACCAGCCCTGACAGATGGCCATCCAGCCTCTGTTTAAAGACCTCCAAAGAAGGAGACTCCACTGCACTCCGAGGGAGTGTGTTCCACTGTCGAACAACTCTGACTGTCAGGAAGTTCCTCCTAATGTTGAGGTGGAATCTCTTTTCCTGTAGCTTGCATCCATTGTTCAAAGTCCTATTCTCTGGAGCAGCAGAAAACAAGCTAGCGTCCTCCTCAATGTGACATCCCTTCAAATATTTAAAGAGGGCTATCATATCCCCTCTTAACCGTTTCTTCTCCAGGCTAAACATATCCAGTTCCCTAAGTTCTTTCTTGTAGGGCATGGTTTCCAGACCCTTCACCATTTTAGTCGCCCTCCTCTGGACACACTCCAGTTTTTCAACATCCTTTTTGAATTGTGGTGCCCAGAACTGGACACAGTAGTCCAGGTGAGGCCTGACCAAAGCAGAATACAATGGCACTATTACTTCCCTTGATCTAGATACTATACCTTTATTAATTCAGCCTAAAATTGCATTGGCCTTTTTAGCTGCGGCATCACACTGTTGACTCATGTTCCACTTGTGGTCTACTAGGACTCCTAGATCCCTTTCACACGTACTCTCGTTAAGCCAGGTGTCCCCCATCTTATTTTTATGTATATCATTTTTTTGTCCTAAGTGCAGTACCTTACATTTCTCTGTGTTGAAATTCATTTTATTAGCTTTGGCTCAGCTTTCTAATCTATTAAGGTCACTTTGAATTTTCATCCTGTCCTCTGGAGTATTAGTTATTCCTTCTAATTTGGTGTAATCTACAAATTTGGTATGCATGCCCCCTATTCTTTCGTCCAAGTCATTGATAAAGATTTTGAATAGCACTGGGCCCAGGACATAACCCTGTGGCACTCCACTGGTCACTTCTCTCCTGGATGAAGAGGAGCCATTGCAGAGCACCCTTTGGGTTTGGTCAGTCAACCAATTACTAATCCACCTAACAGTTGCATTGTCTAGCCCACATTTTACTATCTTGTTATCATCCATCTTCTCAATTCAATAAAGGAGTTTCTTCACATCTTTGCTACGTAGTTAAATATACATAAAGTTCCATAATGTAACAGGTCATATAATATTCTGGCAAATAGTAAACAATAGCAACATATAATATATTTTGTATCTAATTATTAATAATATTAATAATAATAATAATACTTTTTATTTGATATCCTGCCCCTCTGCGAACAATCGGGGTGGCTTACATAATAAAATCATAATACAACAATTAAGAACTATTACACCCCCCTCCCACCCCTTAAAAAGTTACTAAATCCAAGCAGTTTAAAACAACATATATGTACCTCTATATAAAACTTCAAAAACAATAATATGACATAGAGAAGAAGGCGCTAGCATCAGAGTATAAAATCTCAACTCTCAAAAAGGCCTGGTCATAAGAGGAGAGGGAACATCTCCAGAGTATTCTGGGGCCTAAGCTGGTAATTATTCCGGGAAGGCCTGCCGGAAGAGATCCGTCTTGACAGCTTTTTTAAAGCTGTCAAGTGATGTCAAATGGGGGATCTCCTCCAGCAGGCTGTTCCATAATTTGGGGGAGAGAGCAGAAAAGGCCCTCTGGGAGGTAGTCACCAGTCTCGTTTTTCGAGGCTGTAACAAATTCCTCCCAGAGGTCCGGAGAGTGCGGGGAGGATTATACGGGAGGAGGTGGTCCTTAAGATAGCCTGGACCCAAGCCATTTAGGGCTTTAAAGGTAATAACTAATACCTTTTACTGGGTTCGGAAACTAATAGGCAGCCAGTGGAGGGACCTTAATACTGGAGTAATATGGTCCCACCTGGATGTTCCGGATATTAATCCAGCCACCATATTTTGAACTAATTGCAGTTTCCGAACCAAGCACAAGGGTAGCCCCATGTAGAGCGCATTACAGAAGTCAAGGCATGAGGTTACCAACGCGTGCACAACAGTCTCAAGATCCCCTACTTCCAGAAAAGGGCGCAGCTGGCGTATCAGCCGAAGTTGATAACAGGCGCTCCTGATCGTCGCATTAACCTGATCTGTCATCAGGAGCGACGAGTCCAGGAGCACCCCCAGACTGCGAACACAGTCACTGGAGGAGAGTGTGTCCCCGCCCAGGACTGGCGGTTGCAACCCAATTCTTGGTTTCGGGGCCTGTACCGTGAGCACCTCCGTCTTGTCTGGATTCAGTTTCAATCTGTTTTTCCTCATCCAGCCCATTACCGCTTGAAGACATTCATTGAGAGAGGAGATGCCATTGGAATTCGAGGCCGACGAACGAGACACGGAGAAATAGATTTGGGTGTCATCAGCGTACTGATAACACCCAGCACCATAACTCTGGATTATCTCACCCAGCGGCTTCATGTAGATGTTAAACAACATTGGGGACAAAATAGCTCCCTGAGGGACCCCACAAGTGAGGTCCCTCTTACTGGAGCTACAGTCCCCGAGCAGCACCCTCTGGGACCGACCCAAGAGGAAGGACCAGAACCACTGCAAACCAGTGCACCCGATACCTAACCTCAGGCAGCCCAAGAGGATGCCGTGATCTATCGTATCAAAAGCCGCTGAGAGGTCTAAGAGCACCAACAGGGTCACACTACCCCTGTCGATGCTCAGATGCAGATCGTCGGTCAAGGCAACCATGGCAGTCTCAACCCCAAAGCCTGTCCTAAAGCCGGTTTGAAATGGGTCTAGATAATCGGTTTCATCCAAGACTGCCTGGAGCTGAAGAGCAACTGCTCTCTCAATCACCTTGCTCAAAAATGGCAGCAGTGACACAGGCCTGTAATTCTTCATATCCAGGGGGTCCAGGGAAGGCTTTTTCAGAAGCGGCCTAACCACCGCTTCCTTTAAACATGATGGAACATGTCCTTCAATGCATCTCATCAATGCATCCCCCCCCCCCCCCCGGACGGCCAGCCATGATGGGCAAGGGTGGAGAGGGCAAGTTGTCTTCCTCACCTTACCAAGCAGCTTGTCCACGTCCTCGGTACTCACAGATTGCCACTGATCCAGTATAACTGCATCAGCGGAGTCGGTGGACACCTCGCCTATAGACTCTGTGCCAATAGTGGCATCTGTCGGCTCTGATCTGAGAGATTTTATCTGCAAAGAAATTGTTAAACGTGTCACAGCAGACCGTCATCGGGTTAAGCAAGGGATTTGGTGCTGGGAGAACCTGTGTCATCTCCCTCACCATCTTGAACAGTTCTGCTGGATGGGACTCTGCAGACGCAATACGGGCAGAGGAGAAGGCTCTCTTCGCTGCACGTATTGCCTCCCGATAGGACCAAGGAAAGTTCCTATGGCGAGTTCTGTCAGATCGGAGTCGAGTTTTCCACCACGTGTGCTCCAGTCGTTGTCCAAATCGCTTCATTTTCCCAAGCTCAGAAGTGTACCAAGGCTTACAATTTGAAGCGAAGTGGTAAGGACGCTTGGGAGCGATCGTGTCTACGGCCCTGGTGAGATCGATGTTCCATGTATTTACCAGGGCTTCGACAGGATCACCGGCATTCCCAACCATTAAACCCTCCAAGGCTTTCTGGAATCCAATGGGCTCCATTAGCCTTCGAGGGTGGACCATTCGAATAGGTCCACCACCCCCCGGGGGGGTTGATATTGGCTCTGAGTTTCATCTTGACCAGGAAATGATCCATCCATGACAATGCGGAGGTGCTAACCATCTCCGCCCACGGATATGCCTGTTCCGTACAGAACACTGCATCAAGTGTATGACTTGCACAATGCGTGGGCCCGTTGACCAACTGGGATAGGCCCATGTTTGTCATGGTATCCATGAACTCCTGAGCCACACTTGTTAAACTGGTCTCCAGTGGGATGTTGAAGTCCCCCAGAACTAAAAGCCTGGGAGTCTCCAACAACAGCTCAGAGACCAGTTGTGTCAGCTCAGTCAGGGAGTCTGCTAGACAACGGGGTGGCCGGTAGACTAGCAGAATCCCTAAACTATCCCTGGCCTTCAGGCTAAGGTACATGCACTCGATGTGGGTCATGTATAGGACAGGTATCCTGGTCAAGGTCAAGGTGTTCTTATAAACTAGAGCCACTCCACCCCCCCCCCCGCCCACTTCCCCTCACCTGCTCACTGACAGAGTACCCAGCTGGGAGGGCTTGCACCCATATAGTGGTGCTGTCCTCCCACAGCCAGGTCTCTGTAAAGCAAGCCAGGTCGGCATCCTCATCCAGGAGAAGGTCCTGGGTGATATGGGTTTTATTCTTCACCGACCTGGCATTGCAAAGGAGCAGAGTGAGGTTCTTTGGAATGGTTGGTCTGCTCTCCAAACCATCCTGGGAAACAGAAGGAACTGAAGGCGGGATAACTATTAAACAGTGATCCCGCCTTCTTTTGTAACATATGTTTCCCCTGCCATACCTCCCATTCCCCTGCACCACTCCAATCGCCGCCCCCTCCACATTTCCCGGCTCCAGGTGGTAGTAGCACTAAGAATTCACCTCCCTCACGACCACGGTATTAAAAGGCCAGAGAGGAGTCTCTGTCCAGCGGACCTGGGTCCCTCCGCAGCTGGTGCCGCTGGTGGAATTGCGGGCCAAGAAGGGAGCTCTTAAAGGCTCTGCTCCGCCCCCGCCACAGGTGGAGGAGGCAGGGGAAGGAGTCTCTAAGCCAGCGGACCTGGGTCCCTCCGCCGCTGGTGCCACCGGTGCCGCCGGTGGAGTTGCGGGCTGAGAAGGGAGGCCTACATCTGTCCCACCGGAACTGGTGGACCTGTTAAAAAGGTCCGCCCTCGAAGCCACCAGTTGCCGGATTCAGGAGTGTTGAGGCCCTTTGCAGGGCCAGATGGAACAGTTCTCTCTCCCGCGCTGCACCGCCGAGGAGGTAAGGCTCAGTGGGGGCCTTTTCGTGGGCCCAGATGGTCCCGCCTACCTCTGCCGCACCACGCCACCGGTTGCCAGGTTTGGGAGGGTTGGGGCCCTTTGCAGGGCCAGGTGGAGCAATTTTTCCTGTTGTATAACTGTTCTTTCCATCCATTGAAGGGAGTGAGATTCCATAGCAGACCCTTCTGAAAAAAGAGCAGATAGACAGTTTTCACCAATGGCTCTCCCTTTTTTATATCACCATAGCACCCCAATGCTGTTTCAGATGATTCCACAATTCTAGGGGCAGCTTTTGGAAAAATGCACAGTTGCAGGTGGAATACAGAACTGGTTCCAGTTCTTTTGCAGAAATTCTGGATCCATGCCATTAGTATGATCAATTATTTCTCTTTCTGAAGAATATGTCCTTCCATCTACAGATGCTATGTGGTCAGTCAGCAATTTACATGTTAAAGGTGTTTTTTGTTGCTGTTTTTAGTTTATTTTGCTGAATCTACTACAGCCAATAAAGCTGAGCTTGTAACTAAACTGGCAATTTACTCTTCTTCACTAGCATAAATATTAATGTGCTTCAGGGGAAAAGAATTACCTTCATTCATAAGGTATAGGAGCACTTTGTCCCACTAGATTTCATTATCTTTTCTCTACCATTATTGATTTTGCATTTGCTATATCTGTGTGAGCACTGATGTTTTGTCCTATGCTTTCTTTCCAGCAAAACTGGGTGGGGAAAAGTGTGTGTGTGTGTGTATGACCTTCCCTTTCTTTTTTTCCTCTAGCAAAGTTTTAATTGGGCCATCATTCTAATCACACATGTACTGGTGACTCTGCTCGTTCAGCGGCAGGGGAGCATGCTGCAGTACATCACAATGTGTCTTTTTTAGCAACCTTAATCTGCAGATGGTGGAGAACCAGTAGAAAGCTCTGTGGTGATAGCATTGCAAAACTTCACTACTCTGAACACAATATTGTTAATAAGTCAGGCTTTCAGTCAGCTAAAATAATTCCTCTCTCGTCTATGAAGTAACTTGAGGACTTAGTTTTGGAGACATAAAAACCAGGAATACTGATATGTGAGATCATATTCAAAAAAGAGAGAAATATCTTCATACAAAAAATAAATAAGTGAAATATGCATCTTAATCTAAGGTCCTTTCACACAACACAATCACAGCACTGTGGTTCCAATTTAACTGCCATGGCTGCAGCCTATGGAATCCTGGGATTTGCAGGATTATCAGCTGCGAATTAAATTAAAATTATCAGCTAGAGAACTCTAGTGCCTCATCATACTACACATTCCAGGAGTCAATAGGAAGTGAGCTGCCTATTAGACTGGTTTAACAGTCAGTGTTGTAAATTATTATAATTGTTTTATTGGTTGTAATTTGTTTTAAATTTATTATGTTGAATACTGTTTTAATGGGAGGGTGGGTTTGGGTTGGGGAGGCTCATTGTGAGATTTTATTATTATAAGTCAGTTGTGGAGTGTGAAAGGCCTCTCTCTCTCTGTATTTATATTAAATGAATCTTTTATATGAACGTTATTTTGTTACCTCTCTCCCAATAATGCTAGATCTTTTCTATGCTGAATATTCTAAGAAAGGTATGTTCAGTAGTGGAAACACCATATTGAATGCTACTTTTTTTCTGAAGGGACACACAAATGACTCATTATTCTTCTCAGTTTTATCTGTATATGTATCACCAAACTGGAAATCTGTATAACTGCCACACCGATAAGAGGAAACATGGGCCTGTTTGGTGTACCTACCCATCCAAACCCCCTGCTAAGTATGAAATAGAATAATTACCCAACACTACCAACTGACCAAGGCCATATTATCAAAAGTGAATTAATGTGAACTATTTATTTTAAGGTTTTTTTTTTTTACATAACTGTTCAGCTAGAAAGATTATCATAGTGATACAGATCAATAGAAGCAAGACTCTTTTTACAATGTGAACATTATAAGGGTCTGGAAACCATGCCTTATGAGGAGCGACTTAGGGAGCTGAGTATGTTTAGCCTGGAGCTTGGATGGTTAAGAGTTATCCAATAGCCCTGTTTAAATATTTGAAAAGGTGTCATATTGAGGATAGAGCAAGATTGCTTTCTGCTGCTCCAGAGAATAGGACTTGGAGCAATGGATTCAAACATTAGGAGGAACTTCCTGACAGTAAGAGCTGTTCATTAGTGGAACAAACTCCCTTGGAAAGTGGTGGAGTCTCCTTCTTTGGAGGTATTTAAACAGAAGCTGGATGGCCATCTGTCATGGGTGCTTTGATTGTGAGTTCCTGCATGGCAGGGGGGTTAGACTGGATGGCCCTTATGGTCTCTTCCAACTCTATCATTCTATGATTCTATGGCTGGCTTACAGTGTCAGCATGACATAAAAGGAAAGGAGGATGAGAAGGAAAAAGAGAAGAATGATGTTCTCTTGAGAACAGAAGAGACCAAAGTAATTCAGAGGCTTCATGCATCTGAACATGAAGGTTACATTTAATGGTCACAGTTAAATATTCACAGTTAAATATTATTATTATTATGCATGCTGATATTCTAACACAGTTTCCCCCAAACTTTGGTCCTTAGATGTTTTGGACTTCAGCTCCCAGAATTCCTGATTGTTGGCCCAACTGACCATGACTTCTGGGAGATGAAATTCAAAACACCTGGAGAACCAAGCCCATGTCCTATGTGGAGGCTGAGTATTTGGAGAAGGAGGAGGAACCTAGCCCTGACCCTAGCCTTAGTTCCTTGGTGCCAATGCTGCCAATACAGACAGTAAAGAACCTGGCACCAGCTCAGTAGAAGCTCTTGCCAGCTTGGGCAGTGAGGAGAATGAGGAGGAAAACTTACCCATGCCCTCTTTCAGTAAGCGAAGGTCAGAAAGGGAAGGCTTGCACTGCTCCCAAAGAATTTATGCAAAATGCCAAGCACAAATGAAAGCTAGAGATAAAAGCCTGGGAAGAACACCAGGGAGTTGTCAGAGGTTAACTGATGTCTCTGGCAAAAGCACCCTTGTCTTGGACTTCTGTGTTGCCTGAATCTCTGGACTAGACCTTTGGACTTTTGCCTGACTACTCAGCCTTTTGGAACCCTGACCTCTTGGACTTCTGGACTACTCTGCCTTCTGGAACCCTAAACTCTGGAGTGCCTCAGACACTTTTTTTACTTGTGACTCCTTGCTTTCTGGTAACTTGTTATTATCTTATCTTCAAGGCTCTTTAGCTCAGTTGTTATCAGCTGCTGCCAGCTTCCTTGAACAGAACCATTGTTCTAATGGACAAGACAAAATTACGGTCTCAGCCATACAAGCCACCCATGTGGAAGGCACTGGATATGCTATGTTTGCCTTCTCCAAGATGGTGCCCTCTGAATGTTTTGGGTCACAATTACCATTGCTCATAGCTTTTGGTCATGCTAGCTGGAGATGACAAGGACTGTAGTCTTCACATCTGAAGAACAACATGTTTGAGAAGATTGTGCTATCCTGCTCATCCCATCAATATACTTGTGGCTTGTATTTCTTGATATCACTCCACTGCAATCCATGCTTCTAGTGGAAGCAACTGCACTGGGGGGGGGGGAGGCAGTTTTCATCTCTGCATCTCCTCTTTGGTGGGCTGCATGGGTGCATTTCCACTGAAATTCCATGTGATACATGATATTACTTCCAATTTCAGCTGCCCTTGGTAGTGGATTATTATGATGTAAGTCAGTTTTACACCATTACAACTCATTTTTATAGTTGTTGTGGAGGTCAAAATTCTGTTCCAGCCATACAATTATCAAAATCCCTCCAACTCATTTTGTTGCTGGAGAGTGACTAGGATGAGCAGGCAAGAGTCCATATATTTTCCTGTAGCTGAATGTGTTGCAAGGATGTCATCTGCAGAATGCTTACACAAGGTCTCCCAGATGTTTCTGCAGATGGCTGTTACAGTACATCCAGCCACAGGAAAATAGCCAGACATATCTCTGCTCACCCCCTTACTCTCTGCAATAGTGATGGAGCTGCTGTTTGAAAATTAGTTTGGGGGAGTAGCATTGGGAGACCTTCCTACAGAGAATCCTACATGATTCAAGTAATCTGCCAATGCCAGATCATGTTCCTCATTTTCAGACTACATAGGTATGTGTGTGATTTACATTTCTGCATTTGTGGTTTGGTGCTACATTGAACATCCAGGTGTTTTTGCGTTGTTTTAACCATTTGGCCTGGTGTAAAAAAAAAAGCCACATTATTTTCAAAATTTGATTTTCAGGACTTTGGAGGTGTCTTGAGGGGCACATGAGGGAATCATAAAAAGCAGCTGGGGAGGTTGGGTGTAGCCTATTGTCTGCATGTTCCCCATCTCTTTCCCAGTGGTATTTTGATAATTTGAAAACTAAAAGAGTTCTCTAACAATGTATTGTGTGAATCAGCTTTGTTCTTGCCTTTCTTCTCTTTGAAATTACAACTGAGATGTAAAAAAATCCACCAGTGGGTTTCTTATTGGCCCTGTCTATTATGATACTTAGAAATGAGGCCAGCTTTTGTGCCTTTGTTTTTGTGCCTATTTTATCCTGAAGACTGACTGGATTCCACTATGATTTGTGGTATTATTCAACTTTTGCTTCACTTTGGAACACAAGAGAAATAAAAGAATAAATAAATATGTAGCATGAGATCAGAGTGAAGCAATGAGGGAAAGGGAAACTGTCAAGAAGGAGAAAAGTTTTTTTTTTTTTAAAAATAGCAAAAGCAAAAAAGTTAGCCTACAGATGGAACTTTCTCTATTATAGAAAACACATACCCTCCAGCCACTACATAATACTGCTCTAGATATGACTCAATAGGTATGCCATAAAATAAAACTAATCTTCAGATTTACTAATGTAAGATCTCTTAGATTTTATGTACCTCTTTTCTCTGCCTTTCAAGGGATTCCTGTATTTTGGCTGAAGTTAAATAAAGGTTTGAATAATTATTGATGTCTCAGATTTTAGAGAGAAAGCAGTCATTGTCACAACACACTTTTTTTAATAGCCAAAAGTGACTCGGTGGTTGATGCCCATTATAGTTGGAGAGACAGGAGGCAGGGCAGCCTTGGAGTGATGGGTAGAGCCAGAATAGAAATACATACATACATACATACATACACACAAGGAGAAACTTGGGGTTACAGCCTCCAAAAAGTTGGCCTCCTTTCCCCATTACCTGCCAATGCTAGCCTTCATAAAGTTCCACAAACATATATAGGAAATTACAAGATGCTGTTATATGCACTACTTTTTTACTTTTTAGTTGATCCTCTTAGGAAACATACCATGCGTTCCAGCATTTCAGCATTTTTTTAATGGGCTGGGATGATCACCAAAAATTGCACAGTAGCACATGCATGGAAAAAGAGAGATAAATCGGTTTTAGAATAAAGCAAGTCTGACCTCTCATTAGGAAACAAAATTACTAAAGTGGGGCTATTGTACTATGGACATATGAGACAACATGACTCGTTGGAGAAGATGAGGATTTTTTTTTTTTTTTTGTAAAGTTGAAAGCAGTAGGAAAAGAGGAAGATTACAGTACATATGGATTAACTTCATTAAGGCAGCTCTGGATGCCCTGAGTTTTCAAGACATGAGCAGGGCTGTTAATAATACTGGCTGGAATTCACTGCTATGCATTTGTGACTGATTCACATTCATGATCACTATGTATTCACTAGCTTAGGGAATATGTTGTTGGTGGTGTTATTGTGTGTCTTAACGTCACTTCTGACTTATGGTGGCCTAAGGTGCACCTATTAAGATTTGTTCAGAGGGTTTTGTCTTTGCCTACCCATAAGGTTGAGACAATGAGACTTCCCTAAGGTTACACTAAGGGTTCCCATGACTGAGCAGGGATTCAAACCCTGATCTCCAGAGTTGTAGTCCAACATTCAAACCACCAAATGTTGTTGGCTCTCTAGAAGGTATGTAGGGACCATAAAAGTCCCCCAGTCCCCACTTACCAGGTAGCAGCTGTTGTAAGCGACAGTGCTTCAATCAATCAGGAAGCAGTTGGCTAACATTCCTATCCCACTCTTATGAGCAATCTCCCATGGAAGGGGGAATTGTGACAGGGACCCTACTTCTGCCTGTCACAAAGGAGATCACTCACATGAAGGGGTGCAAAAATCAGTCACCTGCTTCCTGACTAACAAGGAAACAGAGATTAGTTGCTCACAGCAGCTGCTGCCTGATAAGTGAGGTTTGAGGAGATGAACCAAGTAGTTAGTGTGACTCTTGTAAGTCTCTCAGTTAAGGAGGCCCAGGAACACCAGCTCCAGAACGCAGCACTAGCAGCAGGAGAGAGGAGGCTGGGAAGGTGGGTGTTGCCTTCTCTGCATGGCCAGGACTGTCATCTCCTCTCACATTAGCAGCACCTGCAGCGGCTTCGTTCTGGGCCCAAGGCTACTTAAGGCTACTGCAGCGGCAGTGGAGAAGTGGAGGCCAATGCCAGCCAGTGTCTGGGAAAGCAGCCAAAGGGCTGATAAGACAGCTGGCTTCAAACAAACAAAATCCCCAGCACAGCAAGTCAGTGTTACTACACAGTAACTCTATCATAGGGTTTACCAAAAGAATTGTCAGACGGTCCGAGGTTTGAGGTATCAGATAGGCAGATCGATAAACAGTCCAAGGTCAAGGTTTCTGGATAGTCAAGGTGATCTAGGAGACACGGAGCCAGAGACAAAGTCTTTCCCGTAGAAGAGTCAGATATCCACTGGCAAAGCACCACCCATGCTCCAAGTTCTTAAGAAGGCAGGGAGCTAGCCTTCAGCTGTGTCTGATTATTAACACGCTTCTGCTGAAGCCTCCGTCATCTTCGCAAGCCCTCTCTTTCTGCTCGACGCTCCTTAAAGGTAGGCACACTGCCCAGATCTTCCTCCCTGACTACAGCATTAGGCAGCCCTGACTGCTGAACCTCTGGAGGGCCCACAGCCTCTGCTACAGCAGAACTAGGGCCAGCCTCTGGCTCTTCCACTACAGGTTCAAGTCCCAGGGGCCCTGGCTCCTCCCTTACAGGTTCAGGTCCCAGGGGCTCCAGCTCATCCCCTGAGTCCTCTGAATCGTCCTCCAGGCAGGGCATGACAGCCAGGACTGTTCGCCCTACTGCCTCCTGTGACCATCTCCCCAGTTCCACAGTATCTGTGGCGGCCCTTGCTCCTGGCCCAAGGGAGGACTACTTAAGTAGCCCCCAGGAACACCAGCCAGAAGCATGGCACAAGCGACGGGGAACCAGAGGTGGACTGGATGGGGCCAACATTTTGTCATTAGCCCTCAGCAGTGGAGAGGTGGGGAATTACTCAGCCAAGACTGTGTGCTCTGCCTGTTAGTTTAAGACCTGATGAGGAGCTGGGTTGTAAAACATCTATTTAACTAGCCACAGGGCTTTACCATCTGTTATCTGTCATCATAACAATTAGGTTATGGAGCTAGAATATTCTATGCCCCAGTCCCCTCAGTTTTCCAGTGGCCTTGAGTTCTATTGCTCTTCCTGAGGCTGGGAATGTGGCAGGGATGGCTATCGGAGTTGTGCAGGGGAACGGGAGGTATGGTCGCAACAGAGGGAACATATGTTACAAAAGAAGATGGGATCGCTCTTTGAAAGCTATCCCGCCTTCAGTTCCCTCTGTTTCCCAGAATGGTTTGGAGAGCAGACCAACCATTCCACAAAACCTCACTCTGCTCCTCTGCAATGCCAGGTCAGTCAAGAACAAAACACATATCATCCATGATCTCCTCATGGATGAGGATGCCGACCTGGCTTGCTTCACAAAGACCTGGCTGGGAGAGGACAGCACTGTCACATGGGTGCAGGCTCTCCCAGCCGGATACTCTGTCAGTGAGCAGGTGAGGGGAAGTGGGTGGGGGGGGGGCAGAGTGGCTCTAGTTCATAAGAACACCTTGACCTTGACCAGGATACCTGTCCGGAACACAGTCCACTTTGAGTGTATGTACCTAAGCCTGAGGACCAGGGATAGTTTGGGGATTTTGCTAGTCTACCGGCCACCCCGTTTTCTAGCAGAATCCCTGACCGAGCTGACACAGCAGGTCTCTGGGCTGCTGTTGGAGAGACTCATAGACTTTTACTTTTGGGGGACTTCAACATCCCGCTTGAGACCAGCTTAACAGGTGTGGCTTGGGAGTTCATGGAGACCATGACAAACATGGGCCTATCCCAATTGGTCCTTGGGCCCACACATTGTGCAGGTCATACACTCGATGCGGTCTTCAGTACGGAACAGGAATATCCCTGGGCGGAGGTTGTAAGTACCTCCACATTGTCATGGACGGATCATTTCCTGGTCAAGATGGAACTTAGAGCCAACATCCTCCCCACTGGGGGTGGTGGACCCATTAGAATGGTCTGCCCTCGAAGGCTAATGGATCCAATAGGATTCCAGAAAGCCTTAGAGGGTTCAATGGTTGAGAATGCCGGTGATCCTGTTGATGCTCTGGTCAACACCTGGAACACTGATCTTACCAGGGCTATCAACACGATCGCTCCCAAGCATCCTTGCCAATCCACTTCAAATCGTAGGCCATGGTATAGACCAGAGCTTAGGAGGATGAAGCGGTTTGGTCAACGGCTAGAGCGCAAGTGGCGGAAGACTCGACTCTTATCTGACAGAACTTGCCATAGGAACTTTCTTCGTTCCTTTGGGAGGCAATACTTGCAGTGAAGAGAGCCTTCTCCTCTGCACGTATTGCATCTGCAGAGTCCCATCCAGCAGAGCTGTTTAGGGTGGTGAGGGAAATGACATAGGTGTCCCCTGTGCCAAATCCCCTACTTAACCTGACAACAGCCTGATGTGACATGTTTAACAACTTTTTTGCAGATAAAATCTCTCAGGTAAGAGCTGACTTAGATGCCACTATTGTAGCAGAATCTATAGGCGAGGTGTCCAGCAACTCCGTCAATGAAGTTATCCTGGATCAGCTGCAATCTGTGAGTACCGAGGGCGTGGACAAGCTGCTTGGTAAGGTGAGGAAAACGACCTCCCCTCTCAACCCTTGCCCATCATGGCTGACCGTCCAGGGGCAGGGATGCATTAAGGAGATTCCTCATGGATATCATCAATGCTTCCTTCAGGGAAGGACATGTTCTATCTTGTTTGAAAAAACCTTCCCTGGACCCCCTGGATATGAGTAACTACAGGCCTGTTTCTTTGTTGCCATTTTTGGGCAAGGTAATCGAGAGGGCGGTTGCTCATCAGCTCCAAGCTGTCTTGGATGAAACTGATTATCTAGACCCATTTCAAACCAGCTTCAGGACAGGCTTTGGGGTTGAGACTGCCATGGTTGCCTTGATCAAGATCTGCGTCTGAGCATCGACAGGGGTAGTGTGACCCTTTTGGTGCTCCTAGACCTCTCAGTGGCTTTTGACACGATAGATCATGGCATCCTCTTGGACTGCCTGAGGGGGCTAGGTATCGGGGGCACTGCATTGCATTGGTTCTGGTCCTTCCTCTCGGGTAGGTCCCAGAGGGTGCTGCTCGGGGACAGTAGCTCTAGGTGTGTGTGTTTGTTTGCCTGCCCTCCTCCCCCAGTGCAACACCTGGCCTCAGAGGGAACCTTCAAAAGAGGCTCCCCTCCTCTGCCCGACCACTGGCTACACCGAGGAGGAGGCTGAGAAGAGGAGTGGCGGGTGTGTGTGTTTGTTTGCCTGCCCTCCTCCCCCAGTGCAACACCTGGCCTCAGAGGGAACCTTCAAAAGGCGCCCCCAGCATTCCCCAGCCCAACCACTGGCTACACTAGTGCAGCGGCAATGGTGAGGGCAGGCTTGGCAAGAAAGCCAAGCCTAGGATATCATCTCCCTCCTCACCACCACCGTGGAAGGGTGTGTGCCCTATCCAACTTTGATTCCATCCCCTTTGTGGCGGCAGTGGAAGAGAACATCCCTGGAGGCTTTTTAGCCCATCCCTCCACCCATTTACCATCTGCAGTGGCAGCGGTGGAAGAAGACCTCTTTGGAGGCTATTTAGCCCATCCCCCAGCCATTTACTATCTGTAGTGGTTGTGGTGGAAGAGGGTCCCTCCAGAAGCTATCTAGCTCACCCCTTCATCCAGAGCAGCTGCGGCAATGCAATCATGTAATCATGTTTTTCATATTGTATACTGTATATTTTATATTGCATATTCCTAATAATTGTCTTTAATTTGTTTGGTTTGATTTGTTTTTGGGGGGTGAGTGGGGGTGGAAATGAGGGATGGGATCTGATTTGATGTGACTTGTTTTGATATTTTGAATACTGTACGCCGCCCCGATTGCTTAGCAGAGGGGCGGGATATAAATAAAAATTATTATTATTATTATTATTATTATTATTATCAAGAGGGAGCTCACTTGTGGGGTCCCTCAGGGGGCTATCTTGTCCCCGATGTTGTTTAACATCTATATGAAGTCGCTGGGTGAGATTATACGGAGTTATGGTGCTGGGTGTTATCAGTACACCGATGACACCCAAATCTATTTCGCCGTGTCTCGTTCATCGGCCTCGAATTCTAATGGCATCTCCTCTCTCAATGAATGTCTTCGGGCGGTAATGGGCTGGATGAGGAAAAACAGATTGAAACTGAATCCGGACAAGACAGAGGTGCTCACGGTAGTGGCTCCAAAACCAAGAATCGGGTTGCAACCTCCAGTCCTGGATGGGGCCACACTCTCCTCCAGTGACTGTGTTCGCAGTCTGGGGGTGCTCCTTGATTCGTCACTCCTGATGACAAATTAGGTAAATGCGACAGTCAGGAGCGCCTGTTATCAGCTTTGGCTGATACGCCAGCTGCGCCCTTTTCTGGAAGTAAGGGATCACTAGACTGTTGTGCACATGCTGGTAACCTCATGCCTTGATTTCTGTAATGAGCTCTACATGGGGCTACCCTTGTGCTTGGTTCGGAAATTACAGCTGCTCCAAAATATGGCAGCCAGGCTTGTCTCAGGAACATCTAGGAGGGACCACATTACCCCGGTTTTGAGGTCCCTCCACTGGCTGCCTATCAGCTTCTGGGCCCAGTACAAGGTGTTGGTTATCACCTTTAAAGCCCTAAATGGCTTGGGTCCAAGCTATCTCAGGGACCGCCTCCTCCCATACAATCCTCCCCGCGCTCTCCGCTCCTCTGAGAGGAATTTGCTGCAGCCTCAGAAATCGAGGCTTGCGGCTACCTCCCAGAGGGCTTTTTCAGTTGTTGCCCCCAAACTCTGGAATGGCCTTCTGGATGAGATCCATCAGTTAACATTGTTAGACAGCCTTAAAAAGGCTATCAAGATGGATTTCTTCCGGCAGGCCTTTCCAGATTAATTATCCTGGCCTCGGGTACTCCCACCCCCAGTGATCTTCGCGTGACCCCATCTACTGATGGATGAAGAACATTGCCTCGGGCCAATCTTGTGCTTTGTAATGCTTTAAATTTAATTTTTTTAAATTGTTTGAATTTGTTGTTTTAATTTTTATTTGATTTAATACTGTTTTAAGGGGGGGGGGTTTGTGTTTTGGGATATATTGTATGTTTTTATTGTTGCAAGCCACCCTGATTGGGTCCCCAAAGGGTGGGATATAAATTATTATTATTATTATTATTATTATTATTATTATTATTAATATGGTTGCCATAGGTTAAAGCCAGCTTGATGGCACATAAGAAGAAGCAAGCAAGTGTATGTGTGTGTGTGTGTGTGGGGGGGGTATAGGGCAATCCTATGTATAGATACTCAGAAGAATGCCCTATCAGTGGGACTTGATTTCAAATAAATATATGAACAGGATTTCAGGCTAAGAATACAATGCTAATAAGTTTAAAAAGTAATGGCTGAAGATTTCCCCCTTTGATAAGGCTGTCTACTCAAAAGCGACTCCTATGAATTTGTATGGAATCTACTTGTGCTTGCAAGTTTAGAGGTTTTTTGTTTTGTTTTGTTTTGTTTTGTTTTAAATATTTCCATTCAAAAAGCTCACAGTTACATATAATAATGTTCCAGGATAGCAAAAGCAGGAAAATAAAAACAGAAAAGGAGGAAAAATAACTACATTTGTTGCAAGTTTCTACAAAAGCTGACCAAATGTCCATTTGTAAATGTTGTATATGCATCATTCTTTCAAATGCTGCAAGCATTCTTACATCTTCTATTCATTGGATCACAGATGGGGAAATATCTTTCCAATAATGAAGTAAATTCTTGCTTGTTTGTTATATTTATTTATCGTTTTAAAAATCCATATATAACATTTGTTGGTTTGGATACTTGGTTGGCCTCTGTTAATGTCTCTACTATTAAGGGAACCTCAGATGCACTTAAAGCTGCAGGCCCAAATCTGGATTGTAACAAATATTTCAGTTGAAGATATTGTCATTATCTGAGAGAAGTTAGTTTAAACTGCTCTTGCAAAAAAGTAAAGGGTAAAAATTAATCATCAATACCAAGTATCTGACATAACGTAACAATCCTTTTATCCAACCCTGTCTCCAGAGCTGCAGTCCAACCCTCAAACCACTACACCACACAGGCTCCACCAGACTGTACAGAATCATTAGTAATTTGACAAAATCAGCAACTATAAAAACACAAGCAGCAACAAAAACAACTGTTCATGCTTATAGCATGCAGATGAAACCACATGATTCAAAGAATCATTGTAATTGAGTAATAATTACATTTCTGACTGGAGTTCATGCACGTTAGAAGGTTCAAAAAGTAAATTAGTTGAAATGTTTTAGCTTTGTAGGTATATTGATACAGTACAAGCTGGGCTTACAAAAATGGTTTTGTGGTTAACCAACTACAGGGATACTTTTATTTAAAAAACAATGAATTTCTGCTGAAACATTGCACAAAAATGTTATAGACAGTCATTTTTGTAATGAACTCAATAGTACCAAACATGTTATTGCATTTTAGAAACCATCAAATGTGTCTACCGAGTTCCAGTCCACTCCAGTGACACAACAGTCCTGACAGTGACACGATAGCATTTTTCTTCTGTTTTAAAAACCCTAATGCACTAACAGCATACAGAAGACCAGAATCTATACCATTCACTTTGTGTTACAAGGACACATAGAAAATAAGACTATGAAATTTAATTAACGGGAGGTAACTAACATTCTGCTTATTTTATTCAATAGCAATGTGTCAAAACCCACACGTCACTGCTTAAAGACTTTCTGTTCTCTTAAGGAACACCCATTCTTTCCCATCTTCAAGATGGTCTGTTTATTTATGCTTTTAGGAAATACAGCTCTAGAACAGGAGATGGTATTAGGCAAATTGGTATATACTTCTAGATATCTGGCTAACTTACATAAAGTTGGCAAGAGTTCTGGATGCAAATATCTAAGAGCAACAATAATAAATTATTTTTTTACTACACAAACTGATTCTGAAATGGGGGCAAAGCTTGTAGTAACTGGGAGTAACTTATAAAAAGACTGCACTCCATTTGAAATCTGTTGTTGCTGCTGTGCGTCTTCAAGTCATTTCTGACTTATTGTAGCCCTAAGGCAAATCTATAATGAAGTTTTCTTGACAGAATTTGTTCAGAAGGGGTTTGCCTTTGCCTCCCTCTGAGGTTAAGAAAGTGTGATTTGCCCAAGGTCACCCAGCAGGCTTCCATAGCCAAGCAGGGATTTGAATTCTGGTCTCCAGAATCATAGTTCAACATTGAAACATTTACACCACACTAGATCTTGCTAGTGAGGTAAAAATGTTCATTTGCTTCCTATGTAGCAAAGAAGAGGGGAGACACCATGGACAAAGAAGCTACCAAGATCTATTGCTTTTGCTATCAACCTCTCCTCCTCTAGAAACTGCTTATAGATTATAACATATGATGTTCAAAATGCAAGAACTTTTGTCCACCAGGATAAGATGGGAAGCTGTAGTTGGATACAGCTTTGCAAATCAAACATTGAGTACAGTTGTAATATAGCTATCATTATGTAACAAGTCACAAACAGTAAAGTTAATTGTAACAGGTTACAGTTTGGAGACAAAGGTCTTAATTCATGTTCTCAAAGGAACCTGATAAGTAGGGTAGCCATTAAGTTTTGATGTCATTAGAAATATTTCTAGTTACTTTTTTAAAAAACAAAAACAAAAAACATTCAATGACAAATCATTTCTAGGCTTTTAAGTAGAGTTTCCACGTTTCCATTCACTATAAAACCTGTTTGTTCATTGGACAGAGTGAAAGAGAGTGGGAAAAGATATTGGAAGGAGAAAAACATCCAAAGGTATCACAATTTTATGACTTATTGTTAAAACTTGACCAGGAAGATGAGGTCATTAAAGAAAATATGGTAAAGTGGGCTATCGATCTAAAACAGACATAGGGAGGATGAAGATGGTGAAAAATGCGGTCTTCAATCCCAGGAAGGGGAGGGGCAGCCGGACGCTGGGCTCCCCATCCCCTTCCTGAGGATGTCATTGGAGCGATGGCCCATCCACATGACGGGATCTCCGATGACGTCCTTCTGGTTCAGCATCTGGACATGCTGAGCTGGAAGAGACACCAAAGAGGCGCGCCACGCCTTTTGCAGTGCCCCTTTCGCAGCTTGCGGAAGGAGTGCTATTTTAGCACTTTTTTCACAGGTGGTGAAAGGGAGGATCGAGGACGAGGTGTCCGGCAGCCTCTGCCTCGATCCTCCGTTTCCCCCCAACATCACTGGAACAGTGGGAGAAAGCATGGTCTTATAGAACTAAATATTCTCTTTTTTGCTTTAAGAGAAAACTTTCAGAAGATGCAACATCGCTGGTACTTGACACCCATGAAACTGGCAAAGATGCAGAGAGGCATAAGTAAAAAATGTTAGAAGTGCCATAGAAAGGATGGCACCTTCATGCATATGTGGTGGCACTGTAAGCTAGCAAAAAATTTTTTGGAATAGCATACACAGATTGATCATCCAAATAGTACCTCTTAAAGAACGCATGGACCCCAAGCTCTACCTGTTATGTTGGAAAAGAAATATGGTAATTTGTTATATTATATGACAACCATTGCCAGAATAGTCTATGCAACAAAGTGGAGAAGCAGTAATTATCCTGATGTAAAGGACTGGTTATATAAGCTGATGGATTGTGTGGCAGCTGATAAGCTCACTTTAACTTTAAGAGGGAAGTCTTTGGATGCACAGAAAAGCACTTGGGAGCCTTTAATAACTTATTTGGAAAAAGGTGAATATAGCGATCTATTTGTAAAGCTATTGGATTGATTGGGGTTTGAGGACTGATCCTTAGTTTAAAAGCATGTACAAAGTATATTGTATTTTAAGGCCTCTCTTTTATTAGAAGGGCAGTAGATGTTAGTTAAAAAGATAAGCAAGATTAAAAAGCTTGTTATGGTACAGCTTTGGGGTTGAGATTGGAGCGAGAAATCTTATACCCAGTCGAAGCTCTGGAAGTTACGTTTTTCTTCTTTTTTCTTTTCTTCTTTTTTTTGTTCTTTGTTTTCATTGTAATGTTTGTAATTCATGTAATATTTGGAGGGGAATATGTAATGGGGGGTTGGGATAAATTGGGGGGGTTGTATGTTGTCTATGTTATATATGTTTTTTATGTCTTTTATTTTTGGTATATCAAAATAAATTAAAAAAATAAAACCTATTTGTTCTTCTTTTGAAAAACAAAAAAGTCATCAGTACTTCATCATACTGCTTCTTCAGGCAGTAATGAATGGCAGTAAAGAGCCTCCCTGACATGTCGGGAGGGGCTCTAGGTTGCGCCGGGCAATTTGAAAGATACCGATGCCTGACTGGCGGGGCAGGCAGGAAGCTCCACCCTTCCTGCACTGCCCAGCCAATCAGGAAGGGGATACTCTTGGACCCCCAGCACAATGGTAGTCTCATGTCTCGCCAGATGATCAGTGAGACTTGGGGGCTATATAGCCCCTGGATGCCATGAAGCGGCAGCCATTTTTGGGTTGGCAGACAAACGAGGTGCTTGTCTGCTAGTGGCTAGGACCTTGTTTTGGTGGTGGACGGAGTGCAGCTGTGGGCCCAGCTCCATTTGAGGCCTGTTGGAGGGTCGTGCCTCAGATCAGCCAGACCCAAGGGCCCCGATCGTCATCAGCCCCGAGTGCTGGGCCTACGCCATCTTTGTTGCCACAGCTGGATTGGCACACCCGGAGGAGGGCATGGCGAGGACCAGCCTCGTATCAGAGGAGCCTGTCTGCTAGTGGCTAGGACCTTATTTTGGTGGTGGACGGAGTGCAGTTGTGGGCCCAGTTCCATTTTGGGCCTGTTGGAGGGTCGGGCCTTGGATCGGCCCGACCCAAGGGCCCCGATCATCATCGGCCCCAAGCGCTGGGACTACACCATCTTTGTCACCACAGCCTGATCGGCATGGCTGGGGGAGGGCATGGCGAGAACTGGCCTCGGCAGTATCGTGGTGACTGCCATGAGGCGGCAGCCATTTTTGGGTTGGCAGACAAGTGATCCAACCCACCCAACCTTAATTAATAGTTGCTTAATTAATTACTCACAGGCTTCGGCTGGTCACTTTCAGGGGCCGGGAGGGAATTTTCCCAGTGTTATTGTAACCTGGGTTTTTCACCCTCCCTGAGAATAACATAGGGGGGTTGCAGACTGCCAGAAATAGTGCAAATTGAGTCCACTTTTAGGGTTAGGGTTAGTGAATCATGGGAACTGTATTTTACTGTGGCACCAGAGCTTTCTGACAGAGAAGGCTCAATGTCTCAGAAAAAAACCAATGCCCATGATTCCCTAGCACTAACCCTAACCCTTAAAGTGGACTCAATTTGTACTATTTCTGGCTGTCTGCAACTCCCCTTAGTGTGGTATTGCATAATACCCATAATTGATATTATTGTTTATTGTCAATTACATTGAAGTTGTTAAGTTTTTTGCTTATCTTGTCACAACTTGGGTGTCAGTGTCATGGTTTTTTATTGTTAATTGGGGGTTATGAAATTTCTGGCTGGCAGGGACCCCCCCCCCCCCCGGGATAATTCAGTTAATTGAAATTACCAAATTGGATTACTTATTTGGATGAAGAGTATACGTCATAGGGTTAACTAATTTCTCTATGACATCAGCAACTAAGTTGATGATGTCACAACTGGATTATGTCATGTGTTTAGTTATGACGTCATATCCAGTGTGTGTGGGGGAGATGATTTATTGAGTTGTTCTTGACACATGTTGAGAAGGGCTTGGTTTACCCTGATAAAACGTTTAGTTATCGACATTGACACATGTGTCAAGAACAAAATGATTATGGTAGATGTTATTTTGTTAATGAAAATGGTTTTCGACCCTGTACAGATAAATAAAGTTGTGGCCAATTTTTACCCAAAAAATGGCATGCGGTATCTTTTTGTGCCAGTGCAATGAATGGCTTTTTAAGGGTTTTGCAGTGGTGTCCTTTTCCTTTTGTGATGGAAAGGGAGAGGGAAGGATCTGTTATTGGCACCAGGAGGCCATTTTATGCCTCACAAAAGGGGGAGAAGGAGAAAGAAGCCCTGTCAGGGGGAGAAAAATGCACCCACCTCCCTGCACCATCCTTCAGGGATGAAAAGCACTGAGAGCAGAGCAAGCACTGACAACCCAGCCTGCCAACAACAGTCCCTTCCTGGTAGTTCCACCTCCTTTTCCTCTGCCTGCTGCCATGAACAAGTGAGCATGTATGTACATATGCACCACATGGCACACATCCTCTCTTCCTCTTTCCATCTGGGCAGCAGTCCTACCAGCCCCAGAAGGGGTGGTCAAGAGGGACAGTTGGGTGGCAGGAGCAGCACCCCACTCCCAGCTTTTCTCCTTTTCAGTAAACAGATTGAATGCTTGAAGTTGGGCAAGGGCAGAAATGGGGCAGGAAGCATTTCAACACCTATCCCCTGTTACTGTTGCCTTGAGCCTTCTGCCCTTTTGCACACTTTTAAGCAGATATCATTGCCTCCCCAAAGTTGCTGCCCTAGACCATTTTATAGACAAGCATGCACATACACACATATACATCTCTACAATTAATTTAAAATGGGTGGATGGATGGGTGGCAGAGGTGCCCTGGCTGGTAGAGGAGAATGGCTGGGGATGGTGTCATGAGAAGGACAGTGAGCAACCACCTGCTGAGTGACACTCCCTGGGAAATGATAACCCAGTGTGCACCACACCCTCTGCAACTCCACTTACAAAGAAAGTAACTTCTTCAGACTACAATTCCCAATTCCCAGTTCTCAAAACAATATGAAATATGTGCTCTATCATTGATCTTTGCAGGCTACAGTTCTTGAGTTGTGAACAGGGAGATATATGCATTTTTATAGTACAGAAAAATACTCTGCACATGCAAAAACACACAAAAAAATTCAGACTGAACAATATATCTTTATAGACTCACTGTGATGTTTCAGCGTTTTAGCAAAAAATGGGTACAGACATCAGTTACTCAGTCAAGTGTGAAGCATTCCTAACCAGAAAAATTCAATTAGGGATGAATACAACATTCATTATTCACCTTTTCAGTCTGGAAAATCAATCCATAGTGTTTGAAGGGTGAAAGCGAACAACATATATGTCTTCTATTTCTCTATTGGGAGAGGATGATGGGGTGGAAAAAAGTGATGCACACTGGTGACACAAATTTAAATGGCAGGCTGTTATATTTCAGGCTTTAGATATCTAGCCATTTCTATGTGAAATTTGTTGTTGTTAACTGCCCTTGAGTCGCTCTCGACCCATGGTAACACTGTGGATGAAACATCTCCAAGACTTCCTGTCCTCCACTGCTCTGCTTAGGTCCTCATACCCAGGTTCTCCTTAATAGAGTCCATCCATCAAGCATGTGGCCTTCCTCTCTTTCTACTTCCCTCCACCTTTCCTAGTATCATTATTTTTTCCAGTGAGTCCTCTCTTCTCATGATATGCCCAAAGTATGACAGCGTTAGTTTTGTCATCTTGGTTCTCAGGAAGATCTCTGGCTTGATCTGCTCCAGGACACATTCGTTTGTCTTTTTGGCTATCCATGGGATCCTCAGCACTCTTCTCCAGCACCACATCTCAAATGCATTGAGTTTCTTCCTATTCGCTTTCTTCACTGTCCAGCTCTCATATCCATACATGGTAATAGGGAATACAATGGCTTTTACGATTCTCAGTTTTGTGTTTAATTGTATATCTTTGCATTTTAGAATATTTTCTAGTTCTTTCATAGCTGCTCTTCCCATTCTTAATCTTCTTCTGATTTCATAGCTGCATTCCCCATTTCTATCAATGTTTGATCCCAGGTATAAGAACTTTTTTACCACTTCTGTTTCTTTTGTTCCTCATGATTTGTTTTTTTTTTTTTTTTTTTTGCTATTTCTCTTACTGCAGCTTCCACCTCACTTTTTAGAATTTGAGGTTCATCTTCATATGACTCTTCATCCCATGTGTCCTTAATTTTGTCATCTCTTTTGTATAGCTCCTTTGTGTATTCCATTCCAATGTCTTTTTATTCCTTACTGGTCTTGAATTGCATTATTTTTATTGTAATAGAGGGTACCAGCCCTTGGTTTGAATTTTTCTTTGATTTCCCAGATCTTGTGGAATAGGTCTCTTGTTTTTCCCTTTTTGTTGTTGTCTTCTATTTCTCTGCACTTGTCATTGTAGTAGTTTTCTTTATCTTTTTGCACTAGCCATTTTACTGTTGCATTCATGGTTCTTAGTTTGTTCCTATACCCTTTTTGTTTTTCTTCCTTTCTTTCCTTTATTGCTTGCACAGTTTTATCTGTCATTCATGGTTTCTTCTCTCTCTTTTGGCTCTTGAAAGTGTCTGTCTGCATTCTTCTTTTATTATGTTCCTGGCTTCAGACCATAGTTCCTCTGGTTCTCAGATTATTATGCTAAGTAGTGCAAATTGTCACTAAACTCTGTTGAGATATTGTTTACATATTTTGGTATGATTTCTGGTTTGTTTTTTTTCTTATTGAGTTTTATTTTTATTTTTGACATGAATAATTCATGATCTGTGCCACAGTCAGCACCTGGTCTAGTCTTGGCTACCAATATAGAGCTCCACCATCTCTAACTTCCAATTATATAATCTATATGGTTTTTGTGATGACCATCTGTTGATGTCCATGTGTATAGCCTTCTTTCTACAATATGTTGTTAACTGCTCTCAAGTCAATCTCAACTCATGGTGACCCTATGGATGAGACATCTCTAAGACCCTCTGTCCTCCACTGCTCTGCTTAATTCCTGCAACTCCATACCTGTGACCTCCTTAATAGACTCCCTCCATCTAGCATGTGGCCTTCCTCTCTTCCTACTGCCCTCCCCCTTTCCCAGAATTATTGATTTTTCCAAAGAGTCCTCCCTTCTCATGATGTGTCCAAAGTACAACAGGCTCAGTTTGGTCATCTTGGCTTCCAGGGAGATCTCTGGCTTGATCTGCTCCAGGACTCACTTGTTTTTTTTTTTTTTGGCTGTCCATGGGATCCTCAGCACTCTTTTCCAGCACCACATCTCAAATGCATTGATTTTCTTCCTGTCATCTTTCTTAACAATCCAGCTCTCACATCCATAGATTGTAATGGGGAATACAATGGCTTGTATGATTCTAACTTTTGTGCTGAGTTGTATATCTTTGCATTTTAGAATCTTTTCTAGTTCTTTCATAGCCACCCTCCCCATACCTAGTCTTCCTCTCATTTCCTGACTCCAGTCCCCATTTCTATCAATGTTTGATCACAGGTTTGAGAATTCCTTTACTATTTCTATTTCTTCATTGTCTAGGTTGAACTTGTAAAGGTCCTTGGTGGTCATTATTTTTGTTTTCTTTATGTTCAACATTAAGCTTGCTTTAGCACTTTCTTCTTTGATCTTCCTTAGTAGGTGTTTCAGGTCTGTGAGGTTTTCTGCTAGTACTACTTTTCTTATAATATGTTCTGCATACAAGTTGAACAGATAGGGTGAAATGTGCAGTACAATACTATGTGCAATACAAATTGCATATCCCCAGCCATTTGTAATCCAACACATCTGGAACATGGCAGGCTGGGAAAAGTATTTGTAATGTTACTAAATGAGCACTTTTGATGAAACGAATAGCTAAATGCACCAGTAGGTGTCAACACTGACAACCAACACAGCATTCTCTTTACATTCCATGTTTTCTTTGAAAAAAAATGAACAAATAAATTAAGAAATGAATTAACATAATTCAATGAGTCAAATTGTTTCAACTGTTCATGTTAACAAAATGGAATTTCTAATGGTCAACATCAAGAAAGTTAATTTGCCAACCTAACATTCTGTTTTGGTTGTTAATTATGGTCACAGCAGTTTTAATTTTAATTTTAATTTTAATTGAATTTTAATTGAATATTAATTTTAATTAATATTATGCATGATATAATTTAGCGGTTTATTTTAGTGTTTATTTGTGTCTATTATGATGACAATTGTTGTTGGTTTGTCTGTTATTATTTGATCAATTGATTGTAAATAAAAATTGATTGATTGAATGAGAGACCTCCAAGACACAATGTTAGCTCCGTTGTTTCAGACTCAGGGCTGTGGCTTTGTTGACTGAGTCAATCCACTTGTAATGCAATCTTCGCCTTTTCTTACTACCTTCCACTTTACCAAGCATTATAGTCTTTCCTAGTGATGCAGTGGCTCAAGTGGTTAAGATGCTGACTCTGTTGATTGCAAGATTGGCAGGTTGGCAGTTCGAGGCCTGGGTGCTGCATGATGGGGTGAGTTCCTGTCACTAGTCTCAGCTTCTGGCAACCTAGCAGTTCAAAAGCATACAAATGCAAGTAGATAAATAGGTACCACTTTGGTGGGGAAGTAAACAGTGTTGTGTGCAATTATGTTGGCAACATGATCACAGAGTAGTCTTTGACAACACTGGCTCTTTGGTTTAGTAACGGAGATGAGCACTGCCCCCTATTGTCGTGCATGACTTGACAACCTTGTCAATGGGGAATACTTTTACCTTTACCTAGTAAGTCATGCCATTTCTAGATAGTTCAAAGGTAACACAGCCTCGGTTTGGTCATTCTAGCTTCTAGAAAGAGTTCAAGCTTGATTTAGTCTTAAATCCATTTATTTTCCTTTTTTGCATTCCGTGGCATCTATACAACTCTCCTCCAATGCCAGATTCCAAATGAGTTGCTTTTCCTTCTGATAGCTTTCTTCACTGTTCATCTTTCACATCCATACACAGAAATAGTATGTCATTTTGACTTTAGTATCTACAGATATATTGTTACACATGAGAACTTTCTCTAATTCATTCATAGCTATCCTTCAAAATCCTAGTCTTCTTCTAATTTGTTGATTACATTCTCCATTTTTATTTATCACTGAGCTAAGGTAGAGAAAAAATGTCACCTAAAATTTTAATTTATTTACTTGCAACAATTATTTTCCACCTTTTCACCCAAAGGAAGGCAGCAAAAAAGAGACAAATTGACTTAACAATAGACAAAACGTGACACAATTGAATTCCTACCCTTTTTTCTTATGATAGTTCCACATATGAGAATCCAGTCACCAGAAATATTTTTTTTTCCCTGATAGATCCAAAAGACTCAGGAAATGGTGAATATGGAAGGAAGTTTCTAGGATTGGGAAGGTATTGAGAACATTTCCCTACTTTCTTTGCTTTCTGGGCTTGTTGAAAGGATGATAATTGTTAAGTTTTCTCTCTTTACCAGTCTTGGGATTCATGGTGACGTAGGATGTGAGAGAAAGTATCAATAATAGTATAATGTTTAGAGAAGAACAGAAAGAAGAACAAAGACAGCTTCGAAGACTCCCCACCCCACCCTTCCCACACAAACTGAGTTTTCTTATATCCTCCAGATTTTCTCCATCCCTGAATGACACTAATAAGCACAACTTTTGAAATATTCACACTGAAATTTGTCAGCCCCACAGGTCTTGTACAGAAATGAAATATCAGAACATCAATATTATTTGTGAAATGCACCAAGTCAAACTTTAGTATCACAATACAAGGCTCCTTATAATTTATAGCCATGTTCTTGCTACTGACAGCAATGCCTTCCCATTTCATGTAATGTTTTGTGCTAACTTAGACAAAGCCTTCACACTCTTCCTATCAATGTTAGGCTAGTATTGCTTTTGCACTGAAGGAATCTCCCCCAAGGCTCATTCTCACTACAAAATAATCCAGTGTGGAAACCAGGTTATTTTGTGATTGGATCTCTCTGGGACCATTTACTCCCCTTTTACTCCCCTTTATCATTCACATGGGGAGGGGAAGAGGAAGAATGGCTACCATCGAGAGAGGAAGAGGAGGAGGAGGTGGAGGAGGAAAGAAAAGGTAAACTCCTTCTGAACAGACCTTGCCAAGAAAACCCCACGACAGACTTGATGCTCCATCTGTCTTTCCTCCTCCTTGCCCCGACCCACCCTCAGCTGCCTCAACTGGGGAGCATGACCAGAGCATCCCCAAAGGTGAGAGCTCTCAGGCCCTATTCTGCCTCCTCCTTCTTATTGTCCCCTCTGGCTGAGAGAGTTTGATTTGTTCAGGGTCACCCAGTGGGTTTCCATGGCTGAGCTGGGAAAGGCAGAGGAAGGAAGAGAAGGCGAACCAGCACTCCAAGGACTCTGATGAGGCTCCCAGCTTGTCTTGGTTCTCCCTCTAAGGAGGAAAGACTCTCAACTCCCTCCTTGCTGCAGGGAGGAAGGGAGAATAGACTACCCTGCCTGCCAGCTTTGGCTGAGCCCAAAGCGGCACCAGAGCACTGCAGCTGGCTGAGAGAAGCCAGCAAGAGTTGGTGCAGCCCCCCGATGCAAATCCGACCCATCATTCCCACTTGTTGAACACGGTTCAGATTTGGGTCTTTTCAAAAGAACTGCCCAAAAACTAGTGTCAGGAAAGAGCGGTTCTTCTGCATTTGCCTTGCTTCATTGTGATTGAAATTAAGCACAGTAGGATTGGAACCTGTTTCAAGTGGGAACAACAGTCATATAATCAGATCAGCAATTCACTTTAAATCTTAGTGGGAATGAGCCCCCAGGTACTTTTGTCACAAGCAGCAGTTGGCTTTTAGTGACTCCTCATTGTTATGCAGAACTTCAGAGCTCTTGAAAAAAGTTTTATTTTCCACTATTTCTTTTTATGACAAAAAGGGAGATAAATTCACAGGTAAAGCTGTTTTTTATATGTGAAAAAGAGATCATCTTGCCAGTTTTGTTAGGATTGGAAATTAGGCCTCTCTGGGACAAGTCCAAGATCTTTATATGTTATATACATTGGATTTCTGGTTCATTGTAGAAATGAAAATTTTAAAATTGGTCCAAATGTTTGTGTTTTTCATTTTGTATTGAAGGTTTACCTGTACCCATTGCAAACAAATTCTAATTTAAAATGGTCTTTTCTGCTAGGGGACACTTGCATATAGCTTTTTCCAATATAGGTTGTACTCATTTTGTTTGGTGTCCTGAAGGGAGTGCCTTCTCTGTCTATAGAGGCCCTTCCTAAGAATCAGAACCTGAGTTTTCCATGGTTTTAAATCTCCATGGATAGAGGAGTATCTCTCCCAGGCACAGTCACCCTCCATAAGAATGACAATAGAGCAGCTTAGAGCAAGTGGATACATCCTTGCTTCTGCCTTTACATACATACTTATTTGTCAGAACTATATCATTCCCTTTTTTCCAGTGAGTTCTAGATAGTGGACATAGCACTGCAATGAGTTCAAGAGAGTAGGCAAAGCACTCACAACAAGAATGTAGGCCAGGCTGTGCGAGAGAGTAGCTAGTCAATTGTGTACCCACCCAAATAAAAAGAGTCAAGATACAGACAATGGGTCAAATTAGGGTCACTTTTATTTAACTATTTAAAGCCCTCAATATGCAGTGAGGGCTCCTTGGGGCCAAATTAATGCACAAAAAACCAGCAGGACCCTTTTGCTTTCATATAAAGTTGAAATATTTCATAGTAGTTGATCTTTTTTTCCTGTGATGTGTCTGAAAATGCCAAGCCACCTTTTTTCCACTCAGGACAAGAACATTTATCAAAATTGTTTACACCCCTAAATTAAAAGTGCCTGAAGAGTGCTACTGTCTATACAATACGAGGCCCCAGACCTCTTCATTTTCTCCCAATCCTCCAAACTCCAATTTTTCAGCTCTTAGGACTTTTATTTAAAATCTATACATGTTTGCTCCATTTTTAGTTAAAAGCAATGACTACTCCTGCCAAACTCATGTATGACATTTTTTCCTGAAAAATTAATTAGAGGAACCTCTTCTTTTCCCTCCTAAAACCTCTTAGAACTTCCTTGTGGTTGCAGCAGTAGGCACTGCTTAAAAGGTCTTTTTCTGCAACCAGGTGTGTGAAGAAGGAAGAATAATAATTCAGTAGCTAGACATTGCATTGACCCCCAGTGGGGTTTCCTCTTGAATCAATCTCTGGCTACTTGGCTTGAAAAGCAGGCTAGAAAATTTCCTTTCTGCGCAAAAATCCTATACACTGGGACAGGCTAATGGGTCTGAACTGCTGAAATGTAAATGTCTCTGTTTGCTCTCTCACAAGAGTTGAATTATGCATTACTTTTCATCTACCATTGTCAGCAGCACTGAAACAGATTCCATCTTACTTTAACACTTATGTATATACTCTGAAAGTATAAGAGAGAAAGACAAGGAAGTTATCATTTGATGCTATAATTTCTAGGGGAGGGAGTCAGCTTCTCATGCCTTGAATGCTAGTTCCCCAGGGTCATTCTCAATTGGTAGACATTATGATCTTCCTGCTCTTTCAGGTTTATTAGCTGAGCTGTCTCTCCTCATCTGTCATTCAGCAGCTATTCCACCTTGCTGAGGAAGAGGAGACGAGAAGCAAGACCAGCATCAGCCTTTTTAAGGTTGCATCCACAGTGGAGAAATAATCCAGTTAGAAGCCACTTTAATTGCCATGGCTCAATGGAATTGGAATTCTGGGATTTGTAGTTTGTTGTGGCACCAGAGGTCTTTGACAAAGAAGGCTAGATGTCTCAAAAACAACAAATCCCAGAGGTCCATTGCATTGAGCCATGACAATTAAAGCAATGTCCAACTGCATTATTTCTGCAGTGTGCACTTAGCCTAAGAAATATTTTCCATTGTGCTTTGCCTCTCCACAACTCTCATCCAATAGCCATTCCACCAAGTGGGAAACCTTGAAACTTTAGTGTTTTGAATTTCTGTTTTTCCCTCCCTGTCAATGTTTCATTTTTTTTTTTGTCATTTAGATTCTGACTTTTTTAAAAAAAAACAAACAAACTAAACATCAACAACAACAATAAACAGACTGTGCAAGCTACTGTTTGTAGGACCAGGAATAAATTCTATAAAATAATTAACTCTTGTCATTATAAAAATAGTACGTCTTGTCACTTTGATAACAATCACATAAAGATACCAGAAATCCTGGACTATTATATGAATTCTCTCTTCCACATCTTTCAACTAGAACACTATGTCTAGTAGCTTTGCAACTGTGTTCCAGAGAACTGTGCGATACCTCAGAAACATATTAGGGATTTCGCAGTATGATGATCAATATAGAGAAAGAAGCCTCTTGAAATGCCTACTGCTTGACCTTTCTTTGAAATAGACTACTGCAGCAAAGGAATTGGTGCATTTTAGTACCTGCCTTTATTTCACAAGCAGAGATGGGGGCACCCAAATGCAACATAAAATGAAAGCAACAGGTGCAAGAAAAAAATGACCTGCCAAAGAGCAAGGAAGTACACAGCTGGCACAAGTGAACAACATCTGTATTGCTGTAAAACAAATCTCTACACATTTGCATTTGTGTGCATATAATTTAGTTATTATTTATTTAGTGCACTTATATCCTGTCTTTCTCCCCAATGGGATCCAAGGTAGCTCTATATTGGGTATATATTTTATTAATGAATGGATGAATGAATGAATTATTGGGTTAATTGCTCAGCAGCATTTTGACATGAGGTAATTGTATTAATAATAAAATTAATACAGTTGGCCCTCCATATCCATGGATTCTTTATCGATGGATTCAAGTTTGAAAATATTCCAAAAATATATAAATCCCAAAAAGCAAACCTTGATTTTGAAATTTTATATAGGGGACACTATTTTGATACACCTATTGTATATGTTGGGGGTCCTGGGGGAAAAAACCAGCGGATACCAAAGGCCGACTGTACATGAACTGTGCAGAGTTCAATGGTTCAGAGATATTAGTTCTGTGCCTCTTTTGCTTTATGTTACCAATTAGCCTGGCCATTGTCATGGGAACCCCAGAATATTTCTCAGAACTATTTAGGATCAGCAGGTGGAAAACAGAGCCCACACAATATATTTTACTGCCTGGGGAAAGGGCAGGATGTTTCCCCTCATTTCATGTATAGAAGCCAATTGGATTGGCAATTGCATTTCCTTATTTTGATACTGTTGATGGACCTTCCTGAGGGCAGGAGGCTTGTTTAGAGGCCATACATGAAATCCGTATTACTCTATCTTTCAATACGTTTCTACAACTACTAATTCCCCTGAGTATCTGCTACTTGGGGATACTGCTACCCTGCAGAATTGATGCATCTTGACACCACTGTAACTGCCATTGCTTAGTGCTAAGGAATCTTGGGAATTGTCATTTGTAGTGCCACCAGAACTCTCTGATAGAGAAGGCTAAATATCTCACAAAAAATTCCAGAATTCCATAGCACTGAGCTGTGGCCATTAAAGTGGTGTCAAACTACATTAATTTTGCAATGTAGTTGCAGCCTAAGACACCTGCCTCTCTGTCTAATGGTAGGGCCAGGACTAGTGGAAAAGTTCCAGTTAAGGTTGGAAACTTCTGCAAGCCATGTTTAAAAAAAAGGGCAAAAAAAAGGGAGCAGCTGTAGCAGAGGATCATTTTGGGTTGTGTCTTGACTTTCAGAAAAGACAGTTTTTCAGCTTCAAGCACAAGGACGGCATGCAAGAGATGTAACAGCAGTAGCAAAAATCTTAATTGTGGGAAGGTGAAGGCATTATATATGTGGTATGATGAAACTGTGCACACCAGCATTAAAGAGCAGCAGCAACAACAACATGAGCTTTGTTACTGCTCCCTTAAAAAATAACTGTAGTTTATGTGTGAGGGAGAATAATATTAATAGGCAAAAATCAAAGATATGCAGACTAATTTGAAAAATTCTATTCTCTGATTTATAATATTAATGGGCTAATCACTGTGCATTACAGATATCATTGTGATTTATTGATGGTGCTGTCTGGCAGAAAATGAAACAGTGCAGTTGTAACTTTAAGGGATAAAACCCAATTTATTAGCCTGAATAAAGGAGACAGATACTCATGCAGTAACTGCATTAAAATAGACCTGATAACTTGAATTATGTGAAGATGAGACAAAGGTGAAGACGGAATTTCAGTGTGCAGGAAATCTCTTAGTGACATCAGTGTCACCTAACATGCTCTTCTTTATGCATATGATGTTGGATCAACAAGACCAGAGAACAATCCCAAATATATATGCAGAATGCAAAGGGATCTTGTAACACCTTTGAGATTTAACTGTACAAAGGAAGTTTCAGCATAAGCTTTCAGAAACTTGGTCTACTTCCTCAGATGCATGGAGTAGAACAAGTCTACAAAAGTCTACAAAAATATATGCTTTAACTTCTTTCACACATTTATCATCAAAAGTGTTATAAGATCCCTTTGCATACTGCTATTCCAGACTATTATGACCATGGGGATTATCGCTTTCCAAATAATGGAATTTATCTCAAATGGGATACAGTCATGTCTTGGATTAATAGCTAGTATTATCACATTCAAATCACTGCTGCTGCTGTTGGACGACTGCAGCCCGCATGCAACCCAGGTCCCAGTCACACTCATCCAGCCGCTTTTCAAAAATGGGAGCTTCCTATGTCTCTGAATTCTACCCCTGTATATGCAAAAGTATGCCACTTCCACCTGATGAGAACTGTCACACTACTATTACTTATGTGTGCACCTTAAGTGCACATCAATTATGGCAATATTTTCACATTTTGGCTTCCTATTTTTATTTAATTTATATTATGTCTTTTTCCAAATCTAGGATCAAGGCAGCTTGCTACAATTTCAAATAGAGAATTTTTGATACAATAATGTTTAATTATGAATATTTAATAATACTAATTTAACAATGTTTAATTTTTAATCATTTAAATTTTATAATTTTGAAATTTAATAATAATTCAACTTAATGATATTAATGTTTATTCACAGCTGAGATCTTGCATCAGGAGACAAGGCTATGATGATGGAGCACCATCACTGTAACAATATCTCCTACTGCTACCCACAAAACTCTTATCTTTTTAGTCGTGCAGCCCCACCAACAGAAGTATTTCCAAGGTGCTGGACAGTGGGTGGGTGTGCAATGATTGCTCTGACAATGAGTCTTTTTGTGGTAGGCAGCTGCAATCCTGGTGGCTGCCTACCAAAAGCACCATTCTGCTGGGAGTGGACTGGACATATCATTGACACTGCCCCACTCTCTAGCACTTTGGAAATCCTTCCATTGATGAGGCTGTGTAACTCTGGCTTGTGTTCTGTATGTTGTGTGCCTTCACGTTGTTTCCAATTTATGACAACCCTAAGGCTGGGTTATCATTGGGGTTTCCTTGGCAAGATTTGTTCAGAGGAGGTTTGCCATTGCCTTTGTCAGAGGCTGAGGCTGAGAGCATGTGACTTGCCCAAGGTCACCCAGTGGGTTTCATGGCTGAGTTGGGAATCAAACCCCAGTCTCCAGAGTCCTAGTCCAACAATCAAACCACACTGACTCTCAACAACATCATAAATACTGAATAGGCTCCCAGGGTTCATCTGCACTGAGGAAATAATGGGATTTGACACCACTTCAGTTGCCATAAATGCACCCTATAGAATCCTGGGATCTGTAATTTTGTGAGGCACCATCATTCTTTGGCAGAGAAGGCCAAAGACCTTGTAAAACTACACATCCCAAGATTCCATAGGATGGAGCTACAGAACTTAAAGTGGTGTTAAACGGCATTATGTGTACATTGTACAGTCACCACTCTGTTTTTGTGGACTTGAAATCTCGATTATTGACAGAGGGGTGAGCTCCATTGGCTAAAATGGCACACACGAGTGCATGGGAATTCAAGCCAATGGGGCTTGAATATATGCGAGTTTCTATTTTTGTGGGTGTGGGTGTGCTCCAGAATGGATCCCTCGCAAAAATGGAAGGGTGACTGTAGATGCACTCCCAGCCAATATTAATAATCTACCAATGATTAACTCTTCTTATTAATTATGCATATACTAGTAAAAACAACCAAGGAACGAAAATATTCTATTTAAAACCCAAACTAAAAAATTTAAAGCTGATTTAGAAGAAAATAATAAAAAAATAAAAATAAAGGCACAACCCCCTCTCCCATTAAAAGACTGTTCCACCACAATAGATTAAGGGGGAAAGCCTGGATTTCTTTAAAAAAAAATTGGCCTGCCTGTGGAAACTACAGAAGGAGTTCAGCCAAGCTTCCATTTATTTATTTTGTTTTAAACATTTATACTTCCTGCTCTTCAAGAAAATTTTCAGTATGGTTTGTGCAAATGAGATGTAGTATGGATGTGAAATAGAACAAATAACAACAAATAGAAGTACATATAATGTGAACGTGATGGAGCAGTTTGAGTGTTGGACTATGACTCTGGAGACTAGGGTTCAAATCTTCTCTCAGCCATGGAAAACCCACTGGGTGACCTTGGAGAGGTCACACTCTCAGCCTTAGAGAAAGGCAAAGATAAACCCCCTTTGAACAAACGTTGCCAAGAAAACCCTGTAATAGGTTCTTGTTAGGGTTACCATGATTTGAAGGATCACAGCAACAACAAATATTAACAAAATAATGAAACATATTTAAAAGCTGTAGAGATTTTTTTAAATAGCTTGTCTCCAAAAAATTAAGACTCCAAGACAGGAAGGAATTCTACAAAGAAAGATTTATCCTGTGAATAACCAGAGCAGAATTTTGGTAGGTGTGGGAAGATGAGAGAAAGAGGTGCAGAAAAGAAAGGAGCATCTATTCCTTTCTTTCAAAGTGGTTTTCTATGCAGAATCATCTCCCTTTTGGATTCTACTCTTCAAGAAAGATAAATATAGGTCTGCATGTTTTCTCTTACTTGGAGATTTAAAAAAAAATGGCTGAGGGGGAGCAGCAGTTTGAAAAGGGAGCAAACGTGAGAACCTGAATGGTATGGCAAGTAGGCTGCATCCACACTGCAGAAATAATCCAGTTGGACACCACTTTAACTGCCATGGTTCAATACTATGGAATTCTGGGAACTATAGTTTTGTGAGACATTTGACCTTCTCTGTCAGAGAGCTCTGGTCAGAGCTTCTCTGTTAGAGCCACAACAAACTACCAATCCAAGGATTCCATAGTATTGAGCCATGGCAGTTAAAGTGGTGTCAAACTGGGTTATTTCTGTTGTGCAGATGCAGCTAAAGAGGTTAAGGATGTCCTTCTCTCCCTTTCACCTTCTTTGTTTCTTCCTGAATCTATGTATATGTGTTTTGCCTGATAAAAGAAACTCTGCAAGGAAAGGAATCGTGGAATTATACACAAGACACAGTCCCACCTTTCATGGAGCTTTGAATATTAAGGGAGACATGAACCAAGACAGAGAAGATGGCACTTTTTCACTGTGTCAAAACATGAGTAAATTTCTCTCTCCTCAGGGATGTGCATCCCTCTTTTTCCTTTTTAAAAGTGAACTGCAAAAATATGTGGATGTATTCCCTAGCTGTTTTCTCTCTCTCTTTCTCTCTGGAACATGTAAGTTTAAAAATTTGTTGGGGGGAGGCATTTCCAGGGGATAGGCTCCAAAAAAAGTATGTGTGTGCTTCCTCTATTAGCTGGCTGGCAGTCTGCATACCTGATCTGTTTTTAACATTTGATGTTATGCATAATTAAAGCTGTAGCTGGAATTTATGTAGGGCAAAATAGTAATTATTCAAAGTGGAATTTAGTCAGGACACAAGGGATGTCTTCTTGTCAAAAGAGCTATGACCTCTTTAATCCTGCCTGAGGACACCAGACCTCTGTAATAACATCTCCCAAACAGGCTTTTTAAAAAGCTGTCCCCATAATACACTGTCTGGAATGGATACTTGCCTTGGTTATGGCTCTATAGATTGAGAAGCTATTGCAAAAATGTAACACACACATACATCATTTCTGGTGTTAGTTATCATGGTGCTTATGCTCAGTTGTACTAAAATGCTGGACTGAGCTATAAAGGAGTTTGACAAAAAAGCACTGCCTGACATTATATATATATATATCAGTATGCTTCTATATATCAGTATGCTTCTATGGCTGGTTCACCATGCCAGTCCCTCTGTAAGCTACAAACAGATATGCATGTTCAGACATCCTGAAGGACAGCTAGCATTTTTTTAAAATAAATATTGTTATGTTTTCCCTTCATCTTTCCAACAAAACCAAAGAACAGTATAACAATTGTTCTGTTATTTAGGGATTTGACAGATACATGCCCCAGAGATAAAGTAACAAAAAGAGTAAAATAAAATAACATCACAGAAGAAAGAAGGTGGGGGGGGGAGTCTTGTGTATCGGAGTTCAGCCTAGGGCAGGCATCTGTCATGAGCAGAAGTCAAAAGTGATATGGAAAGTGTCAAGAATCTCAGGCATCTCTACTCAAGAAGGAGACAGGAAAGGTCTGGATCTCACCCTTTGCTTAAGATCTTCTGCCTTGCAAAGGCATCTTCTCTAAAGGCAATAACCACCATGTTTTATTTTCTGTTTGCATTATAATATCAATATATCTTAGCTCATTAGATCTAAAGTTAGAGAGGACTTTTAAATAAGGATGTTTTGCAAGTAAAGTACCTCTCTCAGTGAAGAAGGCAGTTGAACAAAGGCTTAGTCTAGCCACTTGGAATTAATTGCATTTTTCTTCTCCCCCCCCCCCCCCGCCCACACACACTATGATCCGTGGTTACCATGTTCTGCTCAAATGAGATAAGCAAGTGGGTTTTAGGGGGAAAAATCAAGCCTGAATCCTCACTTGAAGGAAAGATGACTAAGCTGAGGTTGTCATACTTTGGACATATCCTGAGATAAAGTAAGTCACTGGAAAAGTCAAAAATGCTTGGTAAAGTAGAAGAGAAAAGGGAAAGATAGGTGGTCTCATTCAATCACATAAGCCAGAATCCTGACTTTGAATGACCTGAGCAAACCAGCTAATGATCATACCTCTTGAAAGTTTCTCAATCACAGGTCAACTTGATGATAAAAACAACAGCAACAAATGTTAAAGAGAAACATGAAAGAATATTGTTTCAATTTCTGTACAATCTTCTCCCAAATTTGCAATTTTCTTTTCATTTGGGAAGAAAATATCAAGAAAGGTTAAAAAGTCAAATGCAAAAGAAACTGATAGATTTATCCACCAAAACCAAGGGTGATGCGTGATTTACTCTTAAAAGGCTGTTTTTGAATTCCTACACATTAAAAACTATATTTGTGGCTCTGTTACATTTCCTTGTGAGGAACTGAAATTTACCTTGTGAGGAGCTTTACCAACTACTTACCAGGCAAGTATAGCATAGCCCTCTCCATTTGGCTAGTGGAGCTGGGTACAAATTTGGTTTGCTTGATTTGTTTTTGGCTTGGTTTATTTTGTTTGTTTTTAGTTTGGTTCATTTTTGAAGAATTTTGAAGTATTTACCAAAAATCACAACCACATATTTGGGACAGAGAAAACCTGAGGTTTAAACATTTTGTGGAGGAAGAGAACCTGACATGTTACTCTATCCACAAATGCTAAGTATCAGAAAAAGCCCAGTGTTCTGATACACACGTTCTTGTCTTAGCCCTAAGCAGACATTCAGTGAACAGGTGTACAGTTTGGGAGGCAATGCAGATGGGCAAAGCTGTCTGATTAAGTTTCTCTCACAGTCAAATGTGAATTTGGGTAATGTCTTACAGGGGGAAAAAGAGAAATGGCATTTTCAGCTTTCCCCAGTAGGGAATGGAAATGTCAGTTTCATTTTTTACTTTTTTATTTTTTGTGAATTTGGGTAAATTATGATTCAAACAAATCAAAATGAAGCAAAATTTCCAATGACTTCTAATCAACATTGTTCTTATTGTCCTCCCCTCCATCATTTTCAGCAGTGAGTCTATGAGCAATCAAGAAACTTTCGGATGAAGAGATCCTTGAATGTCCATGTGGAAAGATGAAGATACTAATTGGATTTGTTAGGTGTATTGTTTACTTTCAGCAGAATAGATAGAGGCTGAAGCCTAATAGTGGAAATGGGAGGCATAAGCCTGGTTCTCCCTATCCCCAGTGTGGAGCTGGCAGTTCCAGCATCATGGAAGCCATCTGTAGCCCAGTAATTGTAAACACAGGTTCTCAAACTGTGGAGTGGGACTCCAGGGGGAGGCATGAGAGTTGCTCAAGGGGGGCACAAGGCCTGTTGGCCCTAATCCCCCTCTCCTCATCTTCCCAAAGTTTTTCTGTCCTGGAAGGGAAAACAAAGGCAAGGAGGGCACTTTTTGACTCTCTCTTCCTCAGATAGGCTCATACACACATCTCAAATACAAATTTTCTCTGTCACACACGCACACACAGCAATACCCGTCATCTCTTTTTTACATGCTCGCATATGTACTTGTGCCTATATGTAGAGATGCTAGCTAACTCTTTAGGACAGTACTTGCAAGCAGGGGAGGAATCTCAGAGTACTTACAAGTACTGTCCCACACAGTAGCTAGCATCTCTACATATGCCATGATTTGTTCCACTTTAGAATGTGCAGGCTTATTTTTATTTATTTATTTAGAGTATTTATACCCTGCTTTTCAGCCAGAAAGACTAACAGATTAGTTTACAAATGGTTGATTAGATGCTTCTCTGCCCGCAGGCTTACAATCTAAAATGACATGACACAAAAGGAGAAGGGAATGGCAGTAGGGAAGGGGGACAGGTCCAACAGTTCTTCTCTCCCTCTGAGGCCTGGACCATGGCAGATGGACTGGAGGGAGGGTTGTCCTTACTCTGGCTAGGCCTGATGCAGCTGGCCTGCCTCTCACTCTCTGAGGTCGGATGGTACCAGATGGACTGGAGGGAGGGCTCTTCTCTTTGCTCTGGCTAGGTCCGATGAAGCTGGACTGCTTCTCTCCCTCTGAAGCTGGATAGTATCAGATGAGTGGAGGGAGGGCTCTTCTTCTTAGTCGAGGCTAGGTCTGATAGAGTTGGGCCTGACTCTCTCCCTCTGAGGCTGGATAGTATCAGGTGGACAGGAGGGAGGGCTCTTCTTAGTTGAAGCTAGGCCCAATGGAGTGGGCCTGACTCTCTCCCTCTGAGGCTGCATGGTATCAGATGGACTGGAAGGAGGGTTCTCCTTCCAACTCTGGCTAGGCCTGATGGAGCTGGCTTCTTGATGTTAATCCAGAAAGCACTGCAGGCTTCAGAATCAAAGGTTGCAATGCTATGCAGAATTACTAGGACATGGGTCACCTCTGTGGGACTTAATTCTAACTGTATATGCAGAAAATTGTGGTGTATACCTCTAAAGGTAGATCCCTAAGTACATTTACTAAAGAGTAAACCTCAATAAAGACAATGGAATTCATCTTGGAGTACCCATGCATAGGATGCAGCATGCCTTTAAAATCACTTGCTGAAAAAATAATAGTAGGACTATTCCAAAACAAAAAGTCTGTGCACTACAAAAGAACTGGAATATTAAAATACATCAAAATACATCACATTATCTCAGCTTTATTAGGGAAATTTTGTTGCTGCTGTAGTACCTCAGTTTCCCCCTTTCCAATTTTTGTGCTGCAAAATTAGAAACAATGAGAACAAATCAGAAAAAAGTCTATGGGACAGGTAAATGCTAGACAACATAGATATTGTCTTCTGTACAGGATGCCAGGGATTATTTATGACTAGTTCTATGTCTCTTTGATAAGGTACTGACAATGCAAAGAGATGATATTTCAGTTTTATGGTCCACTTGTATAATTTAATGGCTAATTGTAAAAACAACCTTCCCTTACTTACCACCTTTATTGGTATGTATCTGTAATGATATTCAGGATTTTGAATTTGTTTTGAAAGTTGAAAGCTTTGAACAGACATTAAATAATCCATTTGAGACAAGTAAAATTGCCAAATAAATTTTATCGCTGATGAAATTGAGCTTTCTAAGTGTATGCCCTGGCCAAGGTCACTATCATGAGTAATTGGTATGGTGGGCTTTAGCACATTATAGGACTGTTTTCAAGCCATACATAACACCGGATTGCTATAGTAGGCCCCAGTTTACATTATGTCTCTTACATACATTCATGTGTCAGTTTAAGAAAGATAGAAAGCTATAGGTAGAAAGATATATTGCAAGAACTGTTGCTTTCTTTGTTGTCTCCAGTCCTCTTATTTTAATAGCTGCACATAACCCCCCCCCCTCGGAATAGTCAGATATATAAATAAGCATGGGCAAAACATGATATTTACCATTTAGGCTATTGGGTAATAACATAATAAACCTCATCCAATCATCAAATTCTGACACAGCTCAGTATTGTTTGCAAAGGAAGATGAAGTCAGAGAGAAGCTGTCCTTGGGGTTCCAAGCTAGATTTAATATAAATAAAAGTAGGCAAAGGGAAATATGGTTTGGGTGGACAGGAAACTTAAAGGTATTATGCAAAACTATTAAGGATTGTTTTGAAGAGTTGTATTGTATTTACAGATGCTTACCATCAGGATATTATTGTGTGATGTGAATATTGAGAAGCCCCTGATACAAATAGAAATAGAATATGGATCAAGTGAAGCATTCTTAAGAATGGGAAAACAGTTGCATATTTAAACTCATAAGGAAATGAACTAGTAGAAAGGGACAGATTAATAGTATGGAGAAGAGAAGGGAGAATGGCAGGAGCAACAGTAATTAAGAAGCAAGAAGGAACAGGATCAACACAACAGGTAGAAGGGTTCAAAAAGATCAGTATTTTGGATAGTTCCTCTAACAAGACTGGAGGGAGGGGGAGAGGGGAGAGTAGAAAACAGACATTTTATAGGAAAGAAGAAACAGACATTTGCTATGTGGGTAATGAATAAGGTTTAGGTGCAGCAAGATCAGAATGGATAGTTTCAATTTTAGTAATAAAGAACGTTGCAAAATCATCACAGAGAATGATGGATGGAGAGGTGGAAGGGAGGGCTTAATTGAAAATTAAATGTAGAAAAGAGATGCTGTGAGTACCATGAGTTGGCATGAATCAATGGTGACAAAGGATCAAAACTATCAAGAGTTGAAGAGAAAGCTGAGTTGAGCAAAGAAACCCCTGAATTCAAAGAACCAAAAGAATTAAAGGAAGACAGAGAAGAGACCAATGCTTGAGAAAAAAAGCCTCAGAATTGACCAAATGAAACTCTGGAAGGAAGGCTGCAGAACAAAGCTTGAGCTCAAAAGAAAACAACAAAGAAAGAAAATGTAAGACAGTAGATCTTTGGAATCATCCACATGAATATTAAATAATAAGAGTCATATGACAGAAAGAAAGTCAACCAAGAATCAAAATCTGAAATAATAATAGTTGAAAATGGGCCAGGTGGAAAAGTAAATGACTGCAATCCACAAGTGCAGAGGCGAAAAGAATATCACAGCATGGGCCTCAAAAGAAGAGAAGCAGTGTCCTGATGGAAAGGGAAAAAAGCTGAAAGTGGCATGAGCTAGATAATAGAAGATCTGCCCCAAACCCCTTGCCCTCATGATAACTTATATGAGAAAAGAAGGATAGGGTTGCTGAAGTAGCACTATCATGGTCAGGAGCCAGGTTTTAGTGAGAGCAAGGAAGTGAAAAAGTCTGGAGAGAAATAAATCATGACCAGTAAGAACTGAGCTACAGTTCCATAAGGAGAAGGCAAGAGAAGCTGGAAAGAAGGAAGACAGTGGATAGGTATCATATTAGAAGAAATGGGAGAAACAGGAGCCATACCAAAGAAAAAATATTTTTGTAAAAAAAGAGTTACCAATGAAAAGATAAACATAACCAAAATGAGTATCCCCTGATCGAATTGGTTAGAGTATAGGACTTTGTGGGCCTCTAGGGAGAAGAGATCAGCAATTAAATGAATCATGGCGCATCTGTGCCATGTTTGCAGAAATGCAAGGGCTGGGCCTAGGTTATTTAAGGCCTGCCCACCCTGTGCTCTCCCTCTTTTGTTTCATTACCCCCCCCCCCCGCCTCTACATCAGTGTGAGATTTTCCTCATCACTTCAGGGCTGGGTAGGAATTTTATGCCATTGTCAAGGTGTTTGTTTGTTTGTTTGTTTGTTTGTTTTTGGCCTCCCCACACTGTTGTTTGGGGACATTGTCAATTGGTTGGGGTGTGGTCATAAATAGGTTTCTTGGCATATATTGGGGGAGATATAATAGATTGATGAACACCCACTGAACCCTCTTGGGTGAAGATTAGTTCTCTGGAACTCACTCTTTAGGTCTTGAGACTAAACTGGTAGAGAAAGAGACTTGCCTTGAGGTTGGCCTAAGAAGTAAACCCTCACTTAAATCTTGTGAGTTAAGTGAGGGGATCTTTGGTTGGCATTCTGGATGTGAACCAGCAGGGGTGCAACCAAATGTTGGGTTGATCTTGGGGCTCAGGTGTTTTGTCCAGGACAGGTGGTTTAGGAGCTTACCATCTGCCCCAGCCACTCTCACACTAGGTTGCTCCCCCATTATTATTTTTTGCAGAGCTCGAAGAAAACAGGTAAATAGGTTGAGTTAAATAAAGTTACCCATTTATAACCCAGTTCTCTGTGCTTGTTCTCATTATTTCCCTAGTTGGTCAGCAAAAGAAAAAAGATGAGTTACAAAGAAAAGTATTGACTATTGATGTCACTGGTAATTGATACCAGGATTCTTAGTTGGCTGACAAACACTTCCTGGATTTTCCTCAAAGAAGGTGCTGGCACTGTTCTGGCCTGAATTTATAACCCAGCTTCCAGATGACACTTGGGTTGGTGTGGAAGGCCTGGGTCTGAGTCTGCCAGGAAGTAATTGGAAGCCACATTCTTGCATTGCTATAGGTCGTTTGTGTATGGCAATGGGGGGAGGAGGGTTCACTGTGAGTATTCCCTCACTGTTGTAAGTCCATTGTTATTTTCCAGATTTGGATAGCATGAAGATGCCAGAGACTATGGTTTGTGGTGATCCCAGACATGCTGTTTCCTGTTTTTGTGCCATTTTTAGTTGTGTAGTTCATTTACCACAGTTTCTGGGCACACAGTATATGGTTGCTGTTCCACCAACATAGTTATGATGCATCTCTTCCCATAGTGCTCCATTTCCCCATATCAAGGGACCACAGTAACTCACCTTTGCTTGTGCTACATTTTTACTTCACCTGCTATTGTTGTTCTAATCCTAATTACAATATAATAAAGTATATCTGCACAAGTAGGGATGTAATTGTTTATTAATTTTCTTCTTGAAGGAAGCAAGAATTAATTTTAGCAATTTTTGTTCTGCTACAAAAAATCTTTGAAAGTGACACAGTTTTGAAACCTATTCACAATATGGTGGTTATTCTGTGCAAAATTCACACAAGTTTGTTTTGTACAGGAAACAGCATTTTCTACATAAGGAACAGTATTTTCCGCACAGAAAACAATATATCTAGAAATATTATTTTGTGCATAGAAAAAGCTGTTCCCTGTTCAGAAAACACTATTTTCTATGCAAATTTTGTACAGAATAATTTTGTCTAAATAAGGAAGAACATTTTGGTGCTTTAAAAAAAGGTATTTCTATGAAGAAATATTATCTGTGTAGAAAATGCTTTTTGTGTGTGCAGAAAATGTCTTGTGCAAAACAATCACATGTGAATTTTGTGCAGAATAAATCCTGAGCTATGAAGATTCTCATCCAACCAGGATCGTTCTTGTCAGAATTTGTCAACATTCAAAAACACTTTTGACCCTTTTTTGAATAGGGTTTAATATTGTTTCAATCCCTATCACACAGATATTTTAAATAAATACATAGATATATAAAGATAGAAACTTAAATACGCTTAAGCCCCTGGTTCTGATGTGGTCTCAGAACTTAAGCAGGGTTATGACTTAATATTCATGTGGGTGACTGCCAGGGAACACCATGTAGTGTTGACTGTATTTCAGATGAAGGCAAAGCCAAACCATTCCTTGCCTTTAAAAGTCCTATGAAATTCAGGGGTTGTTTTCAGTCAAGAGGTACTTTCAGTACTTCAAAACACACCAAATTTCTTATTTTTACAATTTCTAGTGTACTTGACTTCCTTGTTTGTCCATCGCTTAGCTTATATATTCTATCCAAATTGGCAGAATAATTATGTAATGTTTACATACAACAGCATAAAATGCTGGAAATCTACACTTGTATATGACATTTCAACTTATTGGAAAGATGGGGAGCTTAATAGTCATAAACAATATGTGTGCAATGTCAGAATACCCATAGACTATTTCTAGACAGATCTTACTCTTCATTTACTATATTTTGGTGCAGACTGCTTGATCTGACAGTTCTCTTTTTAAAAGGACGCATTGGCTAGGCTAGACAAATAGCCTTCTCCATTGGCTAGTCAATTACACCACTTGGTTTCAATCCCCCCCCCCTTTTTTTTTTTTTGAAGAATTAACTTGTCACTTCCCATACCTCTCAAAAGTGACAAATTACCTACTGTGCAGCTTGAAAGATCATGCAGGAAAGTGAAACTTAGCACTATTTATGATTTCCTCCCATAAAAGAATTGATTTTATTTCACTCTCACATATTCACTGTAGAAGCTAACCTGAATGCCATCTGTTCAAAGTCTAGAATTCACCTACAGTTTTAATACTTCCATTAGTCACTCTCTTCTTTTCCCAATTGGAAATTCAGCTTCCATTACCAAAAATATGCCACAAAGTGGAACCTTATGCAACCTCCATATTTGTATTTCCAGTATGAATATTTGGTTTTGTTTAGTCATGGATTCTTTGTAGGCTTTGTTTTTATAGCATTTATATTCAGACATCCTTAGTTGTGTAATATGAAAAAATATGTTGTATCAGAACATGTGGACATCTGATCCTAATACATTGGGATGGGGACCATTTGGTCGATCATTTTGTTTCCAAGGGTATCCCACCCATATGCCTCCCACAAACTTCCCACCAGAACAAGAAGAATAGTCCTCTCCTTCTTTTTTGCTGGCCACAGCCTGCACCAGCTGGAAATCAAGCAATACACTACTCATGGAATACAAAATGTCCATTTGTCCATTTAGGGATATAAATTCTTGTTTGTCTTGTTCTTGGGTTTGAGAGTGAGGAACTGCATATATTATTTGTCTTGGCTATGAGATATTTCCTGCCATTACCAACAAGAATTCCTGAATTTGCAAGAATGTTTTTTATGCATAAATTGATAAATTGTATAATTGAACAAAAGTGCAATTGTGCAAAACTACAAAGGCCATGCAGAAGTACAATGCCTGTGACACAGATATTTTCTTTTTGGCATTTAGTACATTGGATAGGTTATTTGCATGTTTTCAATCAACCAACCAGTTTGTGAAGTTGTAGGCTTTCATGGCCAGCATCCATAGTTTTTTGTGGCGTTTTTTGGGCTGTGTGGCCATGTTCTAGAAGAGTTTCTTTCTGACATTTCGCCAGCATCTGTGGCTGGCATCTTCAGAGAAAACTGGAATGGAAGAGAATGGGTCTATATATACTGTGAGACCCTGGGTAGGGAGGAGTGGTTCCCAGGTGAACTGTGTGTTGTTCTGTGTTGAATAGTTATTGTTCTGTTGTTAATGGCATGGCTCCAGGGTGGGAGGAAATGCACTCAAGGTTATTGTCTGCTAATCCCATGTAAACTGTGTATTGTTCTGTGTTGAACAGGTATGCTCTGTTGTTAAGAACAGAAGAACCAACCAGTTCTTCTGTTCTTATAATATGCATGTGCTTTATTTCATGGGAAAAGACAGTAGTTTGTACAGAGTGATTGTTATGGAATATATGGAAACATCATCATAAAAAAGCAGCCATCTCATTTTCATTCTTATTCTCATTCTGGAAGTAAGAACTGTCATGGAGAAGAGCAACAAGTCACTGATCATAAGAAATTTTGTACATATTCTTAACACCCCTTCTTAATCAACCTAGATAGGCTAAAACTCCATGAATTTGTACAATTCTTTTTTTTTTAAGCTGCATTTTTTTCCAACAGAATCCCACAATATGTTGAGAGATCCTTTATTAATGAAGTTTATAACATTTGTGAGTATTCTTTATGTCCTCCTTCCCTACAAACTGTGCAATTTCATTTTTCAAACTCTCCAATTATTCACACAGTTTTTCATGGCCCATCCCAGGAGTAGATAATGAAGTCTGCCTGCTGAATTGGTTTGGGATTAGGGTGGGGAAACCTAAATGATGGGTGGAATTGTATGATTCTCCAGATGTTGTTGAATTGAAGCTCCCAGTATTTCTTGCCATAGGTTATGTTGGCTAATTATTCTAGGAGATATAGTCCAACAATATCTGAAGTGGTACACATATTCCATCCCTGGACTAAATCCAACTGTTAATCTTGACTACAGTAGACTCACTGAACTAATAGGAACTTGGAATCAACAATTAAGTAAATCCCATTTATTTTAGTCTAGTTGATCCAGAGTGAGCATACTCTAGTCAACACTGATAATTGGATTAATGCCGTATTCTATTTCTGTTTATAGACATATTGGGAATGGCTTATATTATAGATAATATTCATATGACATTTACAAAAAAAAAAAAAGGCTACATGAAAGAACACAGAACCATTGTATTTCATGTTAACTACTGCATTATAAGTATTGTAGCAAAAGATACTGCAATTAGTGATTACAATGGATAGAGAAGTAGTCTCCTGCTATGTGTGTGTCCATGTCCATGGCCCAATTTTCATCAGGCTCATGGAGAAATGAGGTTTAACCCTTTCTTTGTCAGACACAATCTTGATAATAATTTCATCTCTCCTTGATTTGCTTATGAGGTGAAGAAAAAGGGTCCAATGAATGTGAATTGCTTCTGGGTGTCATTAGAACCATTTCCCCCCTGTAGCCTCATTGCTAGAGCTGTGTGCACCTATGTGTGTGTGACAGAGAGAGAGAGAGAGAGAGAGAGAGAGAGAGAGAGAGAGAGATTGAGAGATTTTCTTCAGGATTGCAGCTGTGGAGGAAAGGACTACCCTCAATTAAAATTTCCCATTGTCATTAATTTAAAAAAGACAAAGCATATGCAGTTGCTTGAGGATTTTTTTTTTGGTCTACTTCTTAAAATCTTTTGATCTGCTTAGCATTATTCAGACTACTATTCTAATCAGAGTGCGGCTATCCTCTAGTCTTCATTCTTCCCCAAATTTCAAGATATAGTTCACAGCTCACAGAATCTACAATGCTTATTATAGATTAATATCTGTATTAAAACACATATTTCAGGATGAATTGTGTAGAGAAACTGTATTTCATGAAAAACTATTATATGTAAATAATGTGAATTACCCACTTTTTTTAAAAAAAATAATTTATCATAAACTGATGAAGGAAAAGAAAAGAATGAGCTTATAAAGAACAAGTGAAACTGATACTGAAATAGGTGGATCCATTCTTCCCTAGTTGCACACTAAGCATTTAGCATAACATACAATTTGACTGTAACTCACAAAAGCAAATTAACTTCTGACAAAGTATGTGGGTGTAAACTTGTCATAGCAAGTAAGCCCAATCAGAGCAGAGCTGGAGAACGAGAAGTGTGGTAAAGTTTTTAGCATGGGGGTGGGGTCTGTTTGCTCCAGGATAGCCACTGAAGGTTAAATTATTTTGTGATTCCCTAACAGATTGTATGAGTGGGGCTACTATGGAGGCTTTACTGCAAATCACAAGGCACTAAATCACTTATACAAGGCGAAAACTGGGGTTGTGTGGCAGAAAAGGGATATATTATACACTCAGGCATTTAAATCTCTTTCTAATAACCTTGTCAGAAATTATATTTCTGACTGCATGAAAGCAGGTTTGCTATAAAGCATTGAAAAACACTTTTAGCACTCCTAAGACTTGCCTTGGGGAATCCAGCTAAGGCCCATTTAAGTAAGTATTCTCTTTCTAGCACTGGCCCAGTTACATATTTCTGGACTTATGTATAGGAGATTATCACACAGAGAAGGAAATTGTCCTCCTCCCATCATTAACCCATGTTAATCGTGTGATTCGAGGGAAGATTATCACACCCCTGTGCACTTCTCCCATTCTTCTCCCATTTATAAACAGTAATGGACCCTTTTGGTATTAACAGAAACTCCTGTTAATATCAAATGATGGGTCCATTACTGTTTATGGATGGGAGAAGAACAGGATAAGCATACAGGGGTGTGATAATCTTCCCCTTGATTGTGCAATTAACATGCTTTAATGATGGGAGAAGGACGCTTTCCTCCCATGTGATAATTTTGATAAAGTTTGAAGGTGTTGGCTAATAAGTGTAATATTTTCATATAGAAATATTATTTTATATTCAGAAAGTGATGTTACTTGTACAGAAAATGATATTTCCAGTGTAAAAATGCACATGTAAATTTTGTGCAGAATTAATTCCCAACTACAGCATTTTCTGCACAGGAAGCACCTTTTATATACACAAATAATATTTTTGCACAGAAAAGGATGTTTCCTGCACAGAAATAATGCAATTTTCAAAGACCACTTCCCCCCCTCCCCCAGTGGTTAGAAAATTGTTAAAATGACTCATTGCTTCCTTCAAGAACAAAATTAGTAAAGAACTACAGCTTTGTTTACTAATCCTATTGTTTAATTCTATCAGGGTTGATATCCAGAGCTATGCTACCTTTGAACATGAAGGTTCCATGTCATCATACAGATAGCTTTTGAGAAACCTATTTTCCTTGGATCTTTAAAATACTTTTCAAGTGCCATTGAGCAGAACAATCCTCAGTGGGGTTGAATAAGGGTGTAATATAAGTTTGGCAGTTTTGAGATTCTTGCAGAAATTATTCTTGCAGAAATTCACTGAGAAATAATAGTGCACTGTTTCAGAAATCTGAACATTATCTCTATGCTGTACGCTTCGTGCACATTTTAAATGTGTTAATGGCTAAGATGCAAATGTGTTGATGGATAAATATAAAGCTTGCACAAACATACTTTTGATGGAGTGGGGATGAAGTACATCAACTCCAGGGTAGCGTAGCATTTCAGAATGCCCCATTTAGTTTTTTATACTAGTTCCCACTATTGTTAGCAGTAGCCTTTCCCTTCCCAAACTCTCAATGGGTGGAGTGGGGATCTATTCATGAAGACAGCAACAGAGCTCCCCCACATCCTTTATCAAGGGCCATTTCATATGACATTAGTATACCCCCATAATTCCACTCAAGTATCATGGCAACATCCTATCAAATTGAGGAACTGGCAGTTTAGGTAGGTTCATTGAGAATTATAGGTATGCAGTGGCTCAGTGATTAAGATACCAATTCTGATGATTGGAAGATCAGAAGGTTGGCAGTTTGAGGCCCAAGCACTGCATGATGGGGTGAGCTCCTGTCACTAGTCCCAGCTTCTGCCAACCTAGCAGTTTGAAAGCATGCAATTGCAAGTAGATGAATAGGTACCACTTCAGTGGGAAGGTAACAGCATTCGGTGCAGTCATGCTGGCCACATGACCATCTGATTTGTGGCTCTTCAGCTTAGTAATGGAGATGAGCACCACAACAGTCAGTTATGACAACATATTCATGTCAAGGGACTACCTTTACCTTTACCTTTATTGAGAATTATAGTCCAGAAAGCTCTGTTAAAGTGGAATAATGCTCTCATTCATCCCTCTCTCTCATTTTTTTTTCTCTCTCTCTTTCTCGGTATCTATATCTATATCTAGAAAAAGAAAGAGAGACAGAGAGTAATGTGAAAGGGTAATTTTTTATAAACTCCCTCTTCTATGCAGCATCAGTGTTTAGAACTTCACTTTCAGCTAGTTGCCATCAATATTGGCATCTATGCTGATTTGCTCAGAGTGGAGACTGCTGTCAAGACATAAGAAGACTAACAATGGGCAGGTCCACCATGAGAGAAATAGACAAGATCCTAAAGTGTAAAAATATACAATAGAACACTAAAGTTAGAATCAAGCAAGCTATTGTATTCTCTATCACCTTGTATGGATGTGGGAGCTGGTCAGTAAAGAAAGCAGACGGGGGGGGGGGGGGGGGAATAAACTCACTTGAGATGATGGACATCCAAAAAGACAAACAAATGGGTTCTTGAAGAGATCAAGCCTGAACTCTCCCAAGAGGCCAAGATGATCAAGCTGAGGCTGTCCTACTTTGGCCACATTATGAGAAGACATGAATCACTAGAAAAGACAATAATGCTAGGAAAGGTAGAAGGTAAAAGAAAGAAAGAAAGACTGCATGCCAGATGGACAGACTCAATCAAAGAAGTCATGGGCCTGAATTTACAGAACCTAATCAGAGAAGTGGAGGACAGGGGGTCTTGGAGATGTCTCATCCACATGGTCACCATGAGTCAGGGCTGACTTGAGGGCCATTAATGCAACAACTGATAGGCTTGTCTTTACTTCTATATGTTCCTTACAGTTTCATGCTATGTAAGAATTTATATCAGTTAAATGTAATGCTACAATGCTATACATGTCATTTGCTTGCAAAAGTACTAATACCTTTCTAAATAATACAAGTATATACCCACCCCACACCCCACCCCACCCAGTATTATAGCTACACATTACCCTGAATTCCATTTTGGAGGAAAAGTAATATACTGATTTAATTAATTCTAAATAAACTACTAAAATGAACTCATAGTTCTGTTATAAGGAATCAATTTGTTAAGGATGTCTGTTTTCTAGCTTTGCTTAATTGATACAAAAAAATGACACACTGAGTCTACTTCTGTAAATATATCTATAGGATGTGTTTTGATTTCTTTTGAAGGAACAGAAGGATACATTGTCTGGCTAACTGATTTCCAGGGTAAAATAATTGGCAATGGCAATTTGCTTAGCAAAAAGGCAGAGCAACTGAGTTAGTCACCTGAGATGTGTGCAAAACACAGGTGGAAGTAAAGAAAAAAAAAAGAATGTAAGCAAAAGAAAGCAGTTCATCCAATAGTTCTGGTCATAGATAAACCTTTGGTTAGGACACAATGTGAAGTTTATTAAGGTAAAGAGCAGTGTGTGTGTGTGTGGGGGGGGGGGATTACCTGAAATGTTACACTAGTCAACCACTATCTTATACAGCTTATCATGACAAAGTAAAAGTATAATAATGATAATGATAATAAAAATAGCAGCAAGAAAAAAACAAGAAAAAGTTGATCTACAGTAGGAACATAAGGAAGGCTGGGGCAGGGGGGAGACTATGAAAGGGTGACAGCCACTGGAGTCTGGTTGCTTAGCTTTTAATAATCTCTTCCAGGTAATGAGGCTGGGGAAAGAGAGGCCTCTTCCTCACAATGCTGGCAGCAGGATAACTTCTACATGCTATAGATTTTTCCTCATTGATTGTAATCTTTGCTTTCCTGAGTGTCTGTCTTTGCTTCTCCCTGACATATCGAACCCTGAATGGTCCCTTAGTAATTCTTGAACAGTTTAGGATCATTTTTATTTTCACAGGACAGTTGAGACCAGTGGAGTGATTTATGTGTAATTTGGAAGGAAAAACAAAACAGGGACACTCTGGGAATCAGCACGGGCAAGAGGATTTTCAAAACACCAAATAAAACAAAGGAAACACTCCGCCTCCCCTGGCTGATACCTCCACACTCCAATAATTTCATAAGTATCTGCCAAATCATGTAGAGGTGAACAGTAAAGCATAAACAGCTTTCACAGCTGTGATTTCAGCCATGATTGATGATAAAATACCACTGGAGGGATAGTAGGAAAATGAATATTTATTAATGGCATAAAGTGTCACTAGTTTAAACTCCAAAGAGATCCATCATTTAATAACCACGGGATGTGTGCATCTGAAAATCAAAATGCTCAATTAAAACAGCCAGCTACCTAAATAAATAAAAAGTAGTCATCCAAAGTGGGTTGCTGATTCAGTTCCTCTCTTGAAATGGGTAACCACAGTACTTTTTAAGTACAAGGATTATTACATCATTATAGCTCCATTTTATCATTACATCAGTTGCAGATCAAATAGACCTAATCTTGAAAAACATTGCAGTCAATAACTCTAATCAATCATAAAAAGATGGAGTTAGTATTCACACTCATCATGTACATATCACTACTGTGTTGTTTCCATTTAGTGTTTTTGACATAATGACTTGATTGCTTTGAGATGTAGCAAAAATTTCTTCCACAATGACTTCATCCAGTCTTAAGCTGATATTTTAGCTGCACAAAAGTATTTTTCTGTTCATTGTCAATAGCACTACTTTTGTACAATAAAGAAAATAGATATCTCCACTTTGTCAAATTAAAGACAAATCCCACTTAATGAGATATAAATAATACAAAGACCTAAATCCAATTCCTAGATCTAATCTGCACTACAAAAATAATGCCATCTGACACTGCTTTAACTGCCATGGCTCAATGCTATGGAATTCTGGGATTTGTAGTTTTGTGAGATTCCATAATACTGAGCAGGATTCAATAGCACTGAACCATGGCAGTTAAAGCAGTGTCAAACTACATTAATTCTGCATTAATTACATTAATTAATTAACCACATTAGACCCTAGTGGCCACTAGAAGAGACTCACTGAATCAGCTACTAAATAGTAAGTCAACATTTATGTACACTGCCTTGATTCATTGTGTTGGGACTAGTAATAGGATTCAGGTCTAAAACTAAGCTTGCTATTTCATATAAATGGTTGGGCTTAACCTGGTTTCTAGGCATGCCATTGGGTGCTAGCATGAACCATTTGGATTCCTATTTATTTATTTATTTATTTATTTTAAACAAGAAAGTCTCTAGCCCTTGTAAACAGTTATGGTGCTAAATCACTCTTCTGTGTGATTGCTTTCAGAGAAACAAATCTTTTCCTCCTTGACATTCAGTACGCTTAGCAATGAGTGAAATTTCACATCTGTGAATTGGCATTTGAGACTCATTCTCTCTCAATTCTAATTCCTGAGTCAATATTACAACTCTACAGGAAAGTTTAGCTATCATGCCCTGCCTGGATGAGGACTCAGAGGATGAGTCAGAACTTCCTCTGGGTCCTGAGTCTGCAGCGGAGGAGCCCCAGCTTGGCCCTAGCAGCTCCGCTTTGCCAGCAGAGCCTCCAGCAGAGCCTGTGGCTTCCCAAGAGGTTCCACAGCCAAGCCTTCCGACGACAGAGCTGTCAGACATAGAGGAGGATCAAGGGACTGTACCTACCTTTAGTCAGCATAGAGCTGAAAGGGAAGGCCTCAGGCTCTCGAGGAGACTTTATGAAAAATGCCGAGGTCATCAAGGTGATCAGCCCCAGCTGAGCTCTGGAAACTCAAGGATTTAAGAAAGTGGGGAAGCGTTTCCTCGGTGCCAGAGGATATTTGGCATCCTGATGAAAGCTTCTGTCTCTGTCTCTCCTTGTTCCTAGCCTTGAACCCTTGACTCTGGACTATCCTGGACTCCCAGTATCCTTGACCTTCGGACCGCTGATGACTCTCAGACTTCTGCATCCCTGGACCTCGGACAGCCTTGTCTCCTGGCTACTCTGAAACCCTCGACCGACAGACTGTGTTTGACTCTTCGCTGGCTGTCCCTTCGGATTGGTAACTAGGACTTTGTTTGGAACTCTTCCTTGCCTTGGCTATCAGCCCATTCACCGGCTTTCCAGGACACTAGCTTACAGAGCTCCTTCTAAAAACTATAGAGAAAGCAACAGCACTGTTGCAGTGAAGAAGGCATACAACAATACAGGGTAAAAACTGAAACACAATGAATACCATTTATGTTTTCATAGAGTCTGCTGTTTTTCATGACTTCCTTGATGCAGCAATATTATGCATTTTTAGTAGCTGCCCAAGGGAGATAAAGTTTCATTTTGTGGGGGGCAATTTGGATTATTGCATTGCTTGCTTGGGAAGAAAAGAATCATCCCCACAACTGTCATCCTACCTTCTATTTCACCTATTTCACCATTGTATGAAAAGGAACATCGGTTCTTACATGATGTACATCCAATTCCAGAGGAGAGGGTTCAATTGTCCTTAGATTGGGTTGCTCCTCCCATCTTGCTCCTAGAGGCAGGAAATATAAAACAAGTGGGAGGGGAAACCCAGGAGAGGTCAGTTGTTAGCCAGCCAACAAAAAAGCTGGACCAGATGTAAGAAAAGAGGAAAGGAGAGACCCTTGGTAAGGAGAAAGAAGAATGGAAAATTGAGAAACCTGTTAAGGTCTCCAGCCCATTTCTATATCTAGTGGTTCTGAATTGCCCCACAGCACTGTGTACAGGGTGGGCAGGAGGATCGAACTCTCTCTGCTGGAAATGGATGTACATCAGTTAAGAACTGACATTCCTTTTCCCAGCAGAGAGGGAGAGATCCACCTTAGATTCTGTCTTCCCCTTAAGTAGGGGGGAGTGCTGCTGGAAACCCGGAAGCCCCCTGTGAAGCTCCACTCTCCCAAAGGCAGCCTCTGCCAACTGGTAGAGGTCTGTCTTGTAGTGTCTGGTGAAGGTGGAAGGAGATTTTCATGTGGCAGCCCTGCAGATCTCTAACATGGGCATACTAACGGACCATGCTGATGAAGTCACCACACTTCTGGTAGAATGAGCTGTCACCCCTTCTGGGGGTGGAAGGTCCAGGGTCCAGTAGCAGGTAGCAATGCAGTCTCTGATTCATATGGCTAGAGTAGATGGGGACACCTTTCTCTTCAACATTTTTTGAATTAAAAGAGATGAACAAGGCCTCTGAGGCACTAAAGTTTTTGATTTTCTTTAGGTATAACTTGATCGCTCTGTGGACATCCAGGGTGTGCCATATCTTTTCCAGCTCTTTTTTTGAGGGGGGGGGGGGAAACAGAAGGATGGTAGTACAATGTCCTGAGCTAGATGGAAATGAGAATTGATCTTTGGAACAAAAGAGGGATCAGTGTGGAGAAGCACCAAATCTGGTCTGATGACACACAGATCATTGTGAACTGACATAGCCCCAAGTTTGGAAATCATATGTGCTGAGGTGATGGCAGTCAAGAAGAGCACTTTCAGGAGAAATGTTTAAGAGACACATGTCTAAGTGGTTCAAAGGGTTTTACAATGAGAGCTTTAAGGACTATATGAAGGTCCTACAATGGGAAGCAATGTTTGGTAGGTGGAGACAGGTTAGAGATACCCTTGAAGAGTCTTCTAATGTGTGGATTTGAGGAGATCTTGGTCGCCTCTTCATGAGGAAGGATGGATGTGATGGTAGCCACCTGTCTCTTAACTATGTTTGGATGAAGGCCTTGATTGATGCCATCTTGGAGAAACTGGAAAAGAGTTGAAGCAGAAAAATGCAAGAAGTTGAGGTGTTTACATTTGCACCACCCCCAGAAGGCTCTGAAAGTATATTCATAACTTTTGTTGGTGGAGGGCCATCTGGGGCTAGGATGGAGTGGATCATCTTAGGCGAATAGTCATAGTGTTCTAACATGCGCTGCTCTATCTCCAGGCATGAAGCTGGGATAGTAGATCCGGATGGACCTGGAGCTGGAGGCTGGACTTTGCCATGCTGATGATATTCGATAACCAAGGCCTCCTGGGCCAGGCTGGTGCCACAAGGATAACTTCTGCTTTGATCCTCCAGATCTTGTTCACAACCTTGGTCAGATTGAGATTGGTGGAAAGACATAAAGCAGGGCCCTTGGTCAAATCAGATTGAGGGTGTCCATGTTCTCTGCCCCTTGAGTCCTGTATCTTGAGATAAAGTGAGGAAACTTTGTTTTCACCAGTAATACGAACAGGTCCACGAGAGGTGTCCCGAAGGTGTCTGTGATTTTCTGGAAGACCTCCAGATGAAGGCTCCACTCTCCCTGGTCAATATCTGTCCTGCTCAACCAATCTGTCATGAAGTTGAGATCTTCCTGCAGATGTTCTGCCTCCAGAGAGAGGAGGTTTAGTTCTGCCCAGTGTAGAAGCCTTTGAGATTCTTACATCAGGGAGCAGGACCTCGTTCCCCCTTTAGGTTGATGTGGGCCTTCACTGTGATGTTGTTCATCCTGATCAGGACTGCCTTTCCCTGTATGTAGTCTGCAAACTCCTGGTGGACTAGTCTCACCACTCTGAGCAATAGCCAGTTGATGCTGTGTTGTTGTTCTTCTGAGCTCCATCTGCCCTGTGCCAGGTAGGTCCCACAGTGAGCTCCCCATCCCCTCAAAGTCACATCGGTGGTTATCTGAATTCTGGAAGGGATCCATATAGGCCTGCCTCTCTGGGCAGCAGACGAGGTCCACCACATGAGGGAGCTCCAGACTGTAGCCAGTACCAGTATGGTTGACTTGCTCTTTCAGGCAATAGCCTCCTGATGAGGGAGAAGTAGCCATTGCAGTGGTCTGGAATGGAGGTGCACCCATGGTAGGCAGTCCATAGCAGAGACCATCAGTCCCTGGAGATGTGCCGGGAGCATGATCTTTGTGTGATGTCTGACCCGCTGCGTCACCCAAGAGATGGCCTCTATTCTCTTGGGGGAGAGTGAGACAGTCCCTTGTGATGTGTCGAGAATTGCTCCCAAATATTGGATCCTTTTGTGAGGGCTCTGTGGAGCTTTTTCTCAGGTTTACCAGGAAACCATGAGCCTGTAGGGATTGGAGGACTTTGGAAATGTCCTGGTGACCTCTTTGTTCCAATGGGGAGTGAATAAGGAGATCATCCAGGTAGGGGTAGATGTGTAGATGACACAATCTCCAGTGTGCCACCAGAGCCACTATGATCTTGGTGAACACCCTGGGAAATGAGGAGAGGCTGAAGTGAAGAGCTTTGTACTGGAAGTGATGCTCGCACTAAGCAAATCTCAGAAATCTGTGGTGGTTCTTGTGTATGCAAACATGAAGGTAAGCATCCTGAAGGTCAAGAGAGGTCAAGAAGTCTCCAGGTTGAATGACATCTAGAATGGACATCAGGGTTTCCATGTGAAATCTTTTCTTCTTTACAGATTTGTTGACTCCCCTGAGGTTCAGGATTGCCCTCCATGATCTGTTCTTCTTGGGGACCAGGAAAAAGGTGGAGTAACATGCCATTTGTCTCCGGGATAATAATAATAATAATAATAATAATAATAATAATAATAATAATAATAATAATTTATTTGTACCCCGCCTTTTGCCATGGCAATCAAGGTGGCTTCCAGCTAAAACAGATACAGACCCCAATAATAAGCGTAACCCCCCTTAAAAATATATTAAATACCATCTCGATTAAAATCAATGTAAACATAGACAATTTAAAATAAAAAAGCAAATTACATCAATTAAAACAGTAGGTCCTCTGGAGCGAGCAAAAATAAAAGAGAGGAGAGTGTCTAATGAGGAGAAATCAGGATTGGAGATGGTTTTATTCTGGATAGGCCTGCCGAAAGAGATCCGTCTTGATGGCTTTTTTAAAGCCATCTAAGGGCCTTTGCAGACTGCCAGAAATAGTGCAAATTGAGTCCACTTTAACTGCCCTGACTCGGTGCTAGGGAATCATGGGAACTGTAGTTTATTGTGGCACCAAAGCTCTCTAACAGAGAAGGCTCAATGTCTCAGAAAAAAATACAATTCCCATGATTCCCTATCACTGAGCCTGGACAGTTAAAGTGGCCTCAATTTGCACTATTTCTAACAGTCTGCAAAGGCCCTAAGTTGGTTATCTGACGGATCTCTTCTGGCAAGGTGTTCCAGAGTGTGGGTGGCAGAGAATGTCCTCTGGGAGGTTGCCGTCAGTTTGGTTCTTATCAGCTGAAGAAGTTTCCTCCCAGAGGACCTGAGGGCGCAGAGCGGTTATATGGAAGGAGGTGATCCTTTAGGTAAATTGGACCCAGGCCATGTAGGGCTTTAAAGGTCATCACCAACACTTTATATTGTGCTCGGAAACCGATAGTTAGCCAGTGGAGAGATCTTAATATCGGTGTGATATGATCCCTCGTAGATGTTCCGGTGATCAACCTGGCTGCCATGTTTTGTACTAATTGCAGTTTCTGAGTCAGGGGAGGTCTGGATCCTGAGGAGGGATTTTATCTGTGGTCAGTTCCATGCCCAGGGCCCTAACTGTTTTCCTTAATAGCATGGGGAAGTCTTCCATTTTGAAGAGGTGGGCAGAGGGTGGGGTGGTCTTGAAGTTGTCCTCTGCCCCCTCCTCTTCAGAGACCTCCCCCTCCTCTGAGCCTTCATCATCAGCGTCCTCCCCATCCTCCTCCTCAGAGGAATGGGTAGAGGTGTGTCTGCACCTCTTGGAGGTTTCTTTGTCATGCTATGCCTTCTTAGAGGGGGTAAGGATGCTGCCCCTCCCCTTGCCCCCCTTCACTATGTCCGGAAGTTGTGGCAGTGGGGGTGGCCTGAAGGTCCTGTTCTTGCACCCCAGTTCTGGTTTGTGTGTGTGGGGGGGGGTTCGGTCCCTGTCACAGTGGTTGGATGTTCTGCTGAGTAATGACCACCAGGGGGGCTTCCTCTGTGCAGCAGAGCCAACTCCCAGCAGTGGAGTCAAGATAGCGGCCCCCATCAGGGCATCCATGTGACAGGAGAGGAGGCCTCCACTGAAGTAAGTGAAATTGCAGCTTTCGCACATCAAAGATAGTGGCTGCCATCACCACAGCCAAGATGGCGGCTGCCATCCATGTGGCCAAGATGGTGGCTGCCATCCATGCAGCCAAGATGGTGGCCCCCATTGGCCAGGCCGAGGAGAGCAAGATCGCCAGAGCCGTAGTCAGAATGGTGGCAGGCAAACAGGGATCTGGGAGCTCCAACCACCCCCAGTACCCCCAAGGATCTCATGGCTGCAAAGCATTGCTGTGCTGCAAGAACGGTTGATGAGGGAGTGCCAGAGTCTCAGCCCCCCTCATGGTCTGCCTCTCCCCTACCCCCAGCTGGTCATCTTGGGCATGGAGGAGGTGGGGAACCAAGACCACAGCCCACTCTGGGGGCAGGTGAGGTTGGGGAGTGAGAGGGGCCCTACATACCCATGGTCCCTGGGACCATCACAGCTGCTCCCTCCAATGGCGCCTCCCTTGCCCCTGACCCAAGGTGGGTTGAGTGGTGGTTCCTTCTCAGCCTGGAGGGGAAAGCCCTCCACCAGCTGGGCTCCTCGACCCTCTTCTTACCCCAATTCTATGGCCAGCTGCGCTCCCACCAGAGTGAGGGTGAGTGGCTGCAGCAGATGTTCTGCTGGAGGGTCCATTGGTAGTCAGAGTCCAAGTTGAGAAAGAAGAGATCCTGAAGAGAGATCAGTCCACATCCTGCTAGGAGCGAGGCAGGAAAAGAACTGACCTCTCCTGAGTTGCCCCTCCCACTTGGGGGCAGAAGGGTCTTTTGTTTTATATTTCCTGCCTCTAGGTGCAAGATGGGAGGAGCAACCCAATCTAAGGAGGATCCCTCCCTCTCCGCTGGGAAATGAAGCAAAGCAGGAAGTAGAAAACAGTTGAAAGTACAGATTCAAGGAAGCTTGGCACAGGAGAAGCTGGGAGGAATGGAGGTAAGGTAGGAGGTGCAGAAGATGGTTGCAAAGTGGAAGCAAAAGAAGATGAGAAAGCATAAGAAGATGGGAAGGTGGTAAGGGAGGTGAAAGGTACAAGTGGTGGAGTGCAAGAAGTAAGGGAGGGAAATATGGTGAACAGGTGAGGTGAGAAAAGGAGCGGGAGAGGAGGCAAGGATGAGTGAGGGGTGCAGTGCCAGAATGCAAGAAAAAAGAGGTAGGCATAAGATGGTGTAAGGTGCAAGAAAGGGTGGAGGTATGGCACAAGGAGAGGCAAGGTTGAAAGGAAAGGTGAGAAAAAGTGGTGGAGTGCAAGAAGCATGAGAGGAGAGCTTGGTGAATGTATAAGGCAGACAAAGATGGGAAAGAGCCCCAGTGTAAAAGTAGGAACTATTGTGAAGACATAAAGCAAGGCAAGGGAAAAGAAAGAAGGGAAGAGGGGGTGAAATGGGGAAAGATGCACAGAAAAAAAGAAGTATGTACAAGGTGACGGAAAGTTCAGATGGAAATGAAGTTCATATGTTTGTTCCTATTTTCCTCTGCCCTTTCTACAATCACTTTAAGATACTTCCTGTAGTATTTGCATAGATTTGATATTTTTTTTTTTGCCATCAATAAAGAAACTGATAGGGAAAAATACTATAGTGATATTAATGAGAATACAGTAGAGATGCCTGTGTATGATTCAATGTTAATGTTGTTGTTACAACCATCCCACATCCAGGAATGTACAGCCTTCCATTTAATCTGTACAACAATCCTATAAATTAGACTTGCGGAAGGGTCACATGCTGTCAGCCTCAGGGAAGGCAATTGCAAACCTCTTCTGAATCAATCTTGCCAAGAAAACTCCATGATAGGTTTACCTTAGGGTTGTTGTAACTTGGAAACAACTTGAAGGCACACGACAACAACAGTGCTGACCCAAAGTCACAATTCTATCACTAAACAGGGATTTAAATTTGGCTGCCCAGCACTTTAAACATTACTCTATAAACATTACTTTAAACATTGCAAGGGATGGAAATAATATCCAAAAATAGTTGAATGATTTCTGAGTGCTGGGAAAACCTGATGGGAGAGTATGCTGGAGGTATGAAAATCTCCATAATTTGGGACTTACTTTGTATGAAAAATACACCTGGTGATTGTTTGCACAGAAAGCAGTATGACATAATTTTCTTCACACAAGAAAAAACATTTCTGCACAGAAAATATTTTCTGCACACACAAACATGTCCACAGGTGAATTTTGTGAATTTAAATGCCAGTAATAAAAAAATGGCATACTTTTCAAAGACTTTCTTGTTGTGGGAAGAAAAATGGCAAAATTGTGACAAAGTAGTGATCGTGAATGCAAAACATGTAGCTAATTAAAACTGGTTTGACATTATTGCCACAACTGTAACTCATTTTCAACCTGCTTTATCAAGCCTCATCTGTATGGAGAGAAGGAGGGTCATTCTGCTGATGATTAGAACATGGCTGAAGGAAGTTTCCATCAGTTTTTGAGGGGTCAGGTCAGGAGAAATTACTTAGGGCCTCGGCAGACAGGAGGCCGTGGGCCGCCCTGGGAAGGTGCACCGCGGGACCGAGGCATCCTCATGCCTCGATCCTGCAGTGCACCATCGGCGCCCCAAGAAAGAAGCGCTAAAATAGCGTTCCTTTCATATAATAATAATAATAATAATAATAGGTTTTATTTCTAACCCGCCCCTCTGCAACGCAATCGGGGCGGCTTACAACAGTTAAAATAGTACAATTAAAACAATCCAATATCCCAATCCCACCTCCCATGTCCCACCCACCCCATAAAACAAGATTAAACCAAGAATATATTAAAACACATAATATAACAATAAAATGCAACAATACAACAAACAACTAAACAGCAGCGGGAGGTTTGAGGGAAGGAGAGATAGTGTTCGTCCTCTGAGGAGGGCTATTCCGGGAAGGCCTGCCGGAAGAGATCCGTCTTAACTGCTTTCTTAAAGGCAGTAACTGTTGTGATAAGACGGATCTCGTCCGACAGGCCATTCCATAATTTAGGGGCGATGGCCGAGAATGCTCTCTGCGAGGTATGTACAAACCTCGACTTTGGTTGATTTAATAGATTCTTTCCCGCTGACCGAAGGGCACGGGGGGGCTCATATGGGGAGAGGCGGTCCCTGAGATAAGCTGGACCCAAGCCATGTAAGGCTTTAAAGGTCAAAACCAACACCTTGTACTGTGCCCGGAAACTGATTGGCAGCCAGTGGAGGGACTTAAGCACTGGTGTTATATGCTCCCTCCTGGATGTTCCGGTGATTAATCTGGCTGCCATATTTTGCACCAATTGAAGTTTCCGGGTTGAGCACAAGGGTAGCCCCATGTAGAGTGCATTGCAGTAATCCAAACGTGAGGTTACCAGCGCGTGCACAACGGTTTCCAGGTCTTTCTTATCCAGGAATGGGCGCAGCTGGCGTATCAGCCGAAGCTGATAACAGGCACTCCTGACTGTCGCATTCACTTGGTTGGTCATGTGAAGCGACGAGTCAAGGAGTACCCCCAAGCTGCGCACACAGTCCTTGGAGGAGCTTGCGGCGCACTTTTGGCGACCCTTCCGCCACAGCGTGTCCGGACGCTGCGGCGGGAGGTTGTCTTCAGATCGCCGGCCATGCGGAGGGCCGGCGGCTCCGAGGACAACCTCGGGAGGAGGAAGGGGCGCCGAGCGTGCGGCTGCCCCTCCCCTTCTTTGCACCGAGGACGGCTCTATTAGCCGTCTGCCGAGGCCCTCAGTTAAATAGTTAAGTATAATCTGATATATCAATGGTCTGTTGGACTTTATCACTGTGGCCTCCTTCTGACTCTGTTTTCCATTGACAAATAGATGAAGGCTATTTATTGGTTGGCATTAGAATCTCCCTGGCTGGTTCTTAGAATAAGAGTTGAGGCAAACTGAAAGGTGTGGGAATCTGGACCGTATCTACACTACTTAGTTACAGCAGTTTAATTGTCATAGCCCAATTTTATAGAATCCTGAGATTTGTAGTTTAGGATGGGGTACTTTGGATTCTCTGTCAGAGAGTTCTAGGTACACATTTTATTGAACTACAGCACTAGAATATTCTAGCAAAAACAAGGTCCCTCACTAAATTACAAATCCCAGGATTCTATAGGCTGAAGCCATGGGAGAAAAAGCAGTGTCAAACTGTAAAACTACCATGCAGATAAAACTGACTGACTAAGCATCATGGTGGAATCTGATTGGTTATGTAGCACTTTGAAATCATCACATGCATAAAATCATCCCTGACTGGTTGGATTTTCAGCAAAGAATAAGAAGCCACTTCATTTTTAGAACAACTTGTGGCAAATGAGTAGCAAAGACAAAAATTATATCTGCAACTCCTCTGTCCAAGTAAAACATCAAGATTTGGCATCACACAGAGTGTTTTCATGCACCTTACCTCTTCCACAATTTTCCTAGCTCTTTTCTTTCCTGTTCGATATCATCAGTGCCCTCTTACTAACTTTGAGATTTAACCAATGCATTGTGTTTCATTTTGAAGATTGTTTGAAGTGGGCATGCACTGAAGTGACTGGTGAGAGATAAAAGAGCTATACTGTACACATGTCCTAAAATAAAGCTTTCAGGATAGCATACTTTGGTTCAAATTTAATTTATTAAGATTTCTATCCCAAATGACAACTTCTCTTGCTACCTTTACCCTCATAACAGCAACTCTGTATTTGGAAAAGAGGATCTTGTCCTGGTGTTGAGGAAAAGGAATGTTCAGTTTCTTAAATTCCTCCATTGCCAAAAACAATGGGTTTTTAAATTTTTTTTGGGGGGGGGTATTATTATTATTATTATTATTATTATTATTATTATTATTATTATTTCTCCCCACTTCATCAACAGGGCTATTCTTAAGTCTTATTGCTACAAAAACTAATTCCATTAAGAAGCATGTTAGCATTGAAATATGCCCACACAAACTGGACACCCTTTGACCGGTGACAGAAGTGAAGCTTCAGTATAAATGAATAGCAACCACATAGTCACTCTGGCTGTGGGAGAAGGAAAGAGAAGATGTTTACTCACATGAGTTCCTCCTGTTCCAGTGTATTGAAAGAACATGGAAAAAGGGCCACAGGACTGCACAGGCCAGCCATTGTACCATTTATGCCTGCTATAGACTCCCTCCTTGCTGCCCAGTTTAAGAGGAACAGGCACTACAGGGGTGTTGAAGAGATTATTTGGAAGGGAAATCTTCGGAGACAGAGTAAATGTTATCAGGCAAGCAGTGACAAAAGAATGGAAGGGACAGGCAGAATTAAAGCAGAATGCATGCAGTAAAGATGTACTTTTTCTCACAGAGAGAAAAGAGAAGGGAAACTACATTTTGAAAGGGTTTGGGAAATTATCCTGGGTTTTTCTCATTTTTCTGCTCTAGTGTCTTGAATTGAACTCCTTCTGTCTTTTCTTTCATAGGCACTGACACTTGAAAAATAGGTTTGAAAATTTCTTCAAAGGAGAAAGCAATGAAATTCTAGACAGTTTTTTTTCTCCTGGTACTATTATAACCATTGCTTTCTGAAAACTACCTCTTTATGGGATTCAAGCATGCTACCATAATGTGACATGTCAGGATACTTCAACCATAAAACATAAATTGACTGGTGCTGGCACATAACAGTTGGGGAAATGTCTCTTTACTAACTTAAAAAAAAATACTTCTCTTCTAAGGTCTACTTTCTCTTAGATGTCCAAATTTTTGACAGAGACCTCTTTTTTTGGTCTGCTTACCATTCTTGAAAATATTATGGTTTTTATATGTTACAGCCAGTGAGAAACAGTGAGTTGATGAAAAATGTAGGCACTTGATCCAGCTATCTGAACAGAAATTATTATTTATGAATTGTGCACACCTCCCATCTTTATTTTACTGCTTCAGTGGTATATTCATTTGGAAATAATCTTACACAGGCACTCCGTGTAATTACATGAAGGCTTAAAGTTTTTTAAGGGGCATTTCCTTCTAAGGTCAAACGTAGAATCATAGAATCATAGGGTTGAAAGAGACCACAAGGGCCATTCAGTCCAACTCCCTGCCATGCAGGAAATCTCAATCAAGCATACCCGATAGATGGCTATCCAGCCTCTGTTTAAAAACCTCCAAGGAAGGAGACTCCACTACTCTCTGAGAGAGAGTGTTCCACTGTTGAACAGCCCTTACTGACAGGAAGTGCCTCCAAATGTTAAGGTGGAATTTCTTTTCCTGTAGCTTGCATCCATTGCTCTGGATTCTGTTCTCTGGAACAGCAGAAAACAAGCTTGCTCCCTCCTCAATATGACACCCTTTCAAATACTTAAATAAGGCTATCATATCACATCTTAACTGCCTCTTCTCCAGACTAAACATATCCAGTTCCCTAAGTCATTCTTCATAGAGCATGGTTTCCAGACCCTTCACCATTTTAGACACCTTCCTTTGGACATGCTCCAGTTTCTCAACATCCATTTTGAATTGTGGTGCCCAGAACTGGACACAGTATTCCAGGTGAGGCCTGACCAAAGCAGAATACAATGACACTATTACTTCCCTTGATCTAGACACTATACTTCTATTGATACAGCCTAAAATTGCATTGACCTTTTTAGCTGCCACATCACACTGTTGACTCATGTTTAACTTGTGGTCTGCTAGGGCTCCTAGATTCCTTTCACATGTAGTTGTGTTAAGCCAGGTGTCCCCATCCTATATCTATGCATTTAATTTTTCTGCCCTAAGTGCAGTACCTTACATTTCTCCATGTTGAAATTCATTTTATTAGCTTTGGCCCAGCTTTCTAATCTATTAAGGTCATTTTGAATTTTCATCCTGTCCCCTGGGATATTAACTAATCCTCCTAATTTGGTGTCATCTGCAAATTTGATAAGTATGCCCCCTATTCTTTCATCCCAGTCATCGATAAAGATGGTGAATAGGACTGGGCCCAGGACAGAACCCTGTGGCACCCCACTGGTCGCTTCTCTCCAGAATGAAAAGGAGCCATTGTTGAGCACCCTTTGGGTTTGACTGGTCAACCAATTACAAATCCATGTGACAGTTACCTTGTCTAGCCCACATTTTACTAGCTTGTTTGCCAGAATGTCATGTGGAACCTTGTCAAAGGCCTTACTGAAATCAAGATAGGCTATGTCTACCGCATTCCCTTCATCTACCAAGCTGGTAATTTTATCAAAAAAAGAGATCAGATTAGTCTGGCATGACTTGTTTTTGAGAAACCCATGTTGACTTTTTGTGATTATGGCATTCCCTTCTAAATGTTCACAGACTCTCTGTTTAATTATCTGTTCTAGAATCTTTCCTGGTATTGATGTTAGATTAACTAGATGATAGTTGTTGGGATCCTCTTTTTTTCCCCCTTTTTGAAGATGGGGTACATTTGCCCTCCTCCAGTCTGCTCCTGTTCTCCAGCAGTTCTCAAAGATTATTGCCAATGGCTCCTATATTACATTTGCCAATTCTTTTAATACACTTGGATGCAGTTCATTTGGTCCTGGAGACTTATATTCATTTTGATTAACCAGGTATTCCTGTACTACCTCTTTACTTATTCTGTGCTGCATTTCCCCTATTGTGTCCTCTGCTCCATTTTCCTCAGGTTGATCACCTTTTTCTTTTTCTTAGAAGATTAAGGCAAAGAAGGTGTTGAGCAGTTCTCCCTTTTCTCTGTCCCCTGTTAGTATTATGCTATCTTCTCTGCGCAGTGGCCCTACCTTCCTTTTGCTATGGACATACTCAAAAAAAACCTTTTGTTGTTCTTAACCTCTCTAGCAAGCCTGAGCTCATTCTGCACTTTAGCTTTTCTGATTCTACCCCTACATGTGCTTGCTATTCATTTGAATTCCTCTTTGGTGATTTATGCCCTTTTCTATTTCTTATACATGTTCTATTTAACACTTAGCTCAGTTGTAACTTCCTTAGTCATCCATCCTGGTTTCTTGAGACATCTCCCATTCTTCCTCCTCATTGAAACTGTTTTAAATTGTGCCTTCATTATCTCCCTTTGAGAACCTCCCATCCATCCTGAACTCCCTCTTCTTTTAGTATTCCTGACCATGGGACCACCCCCAGTATTTCCCTAAGCTTAGTGATATCAGCTTTCCTAAAATCTAGAATGTGTGTCTGACTATGCCTGGCTTCTCCTTTCCACTGTATAAGAAATTCCAGGAGAATATGATCACTCTCACCTAAGGATCTCACCACTTGCACCCCATTGACCAGGTCATCCCAGTTGGTTAGGATCAGATCTAAAATGGCAGATCCTCTTGTTGCCTTTTCCACCTTTTGGAGAATGAAATTGTCTTTGAGGAAAGTGAGGAATTTGCTAGGCCTTAAAGTTTTGGCTGAGTTTGACATCCAGCAAATATCAGGATAGTTGAAGTCACCCATCACTACTACATCTCCTTTTTGAGTGTGTGGCCATCTGTTCTATAAAGGCATCATCAAATTCCTCCATCTGAAGTGGGGGTCTGTAGTAGGCTCCCATAATAACATCCCTGTTGTTTCCCACCCCTTTAATTTTGATCCAGATGCTCTCCACCTGGCTTCTAGGATTGAAGTTCTGGACTTCTTTACTGGTGTAAATATCCCTGACATATAATGCTATTCCTCCTCCTTTCCTGTTTGGCCAATTTCTCTTAAAAACGTTATACCCTTCTATTACTACATTCCAATCATGAGATTAATCCCACCAGGCTTCAGTGATGCCTAATTATATCACATCTGCTTTGTTGTGCTATAATAATAATAATAATAATAATAATAATAATAATAATAATAATTTATTTATATCCCGCTTATTGAAAGAGACAATCCAAGCGGCTTACATAAAAAAACCATACAATATAACCCCTAAGACCAACCCACCCCCCTTAAAACAATATTAAACATCTCATAATTAAAATAATAGTAGCCATAAAACAATTCATATAAGTAATAACAATAAAAACATTTATGAACCAACAAAACCCGGCCAACCTCTAAAACAATTCCTCATCAATCAGAATAATGGGGCCATGAGAGGAAAAAGGGGACCGGGTATCCTAAGGGGGCCGGTAACCCAAGGGCAACCCGAGGGAACTGGGAAGCCCAAGGCTGGGATAATTAATCTGGAAAGGCCTGCCGGAAGAGAACCGTCTTAACAGCCTTTGAAGCTGTCTAAAGATGTCAGGTGACGGATCTCATCCGGCAGGTCATTCCAGAGTTTGGAGGCGACAGCAGAGAAAGCCCTCTGGGAGGTTGCTGCAAGCCTGGTTTTTGAGGCTGCAACAGATTCCTCCCAGAGGACCGGAGAGCGCAGGGAGGATTGTATGGGAGGAGGCGGTCCCTGAGATAGCTTGGACCCAAGCCATTTAGGGCTTTAAAGGTAATAACCAACACCTTGTACTGTGCCCGGAAGCTAATAGGCAGCCAGTGGAGGGACCTCAAAACAGGAGTAATGTGGTCCCTCCTGGATGTACCAGAAATGAGCCTGGCTGCCATGTTTTGGACCAACTGAAGCTTCCAAACTAAGCACAGGGGTAGCCCCATATAGAGCATGTTACAGAAGTCAAGGCGTGAGGTTACCAGCGCATGCACAACAGTCTCGAGATCCCTTACTTCCAGAAAAGGGCACAGCTGGCGTATCAGCCGAAGCTGATAACAGGCGCTCCTGACCGTCGTGTTTACCTGATTTGTCATCAGGAGCGACGAGTCAAGGAGCACCCCCAGACTACGAACACAGTCACTGGAGGAGAGTGTGACCCCATCCAGGACTGGAGGTTGCAACCCAATTCTTGGTTTCGGGGCCTGTACCGTGAGCACCTCCGTCTTGTCTGGATTCAGTTGCAATCTGTTTTTCCTCATCCAGCCCATTACCGCCCAAAGACATTCATTGAGAGAGGAGATGCCATTGGAAGTCAAGGCTGACGAACGAGACACAGAGAAATAGATTTGGGTGTCATCAGCATACTGATAACACCCAGCACCATAACTCTGTATTATCTCACCCAGCAGCTTCATATAGATGTTAAATAACATCGGGGATAAAATAGCCCCCCTGAGGGACCCCACAAGTGAGGTCCCTCTTACTGGAGCTACAATCCCCGAGCAGCACCCTCTGGGACCGACCCGAGAGGAAGGACCGGAACCACTGCAAAGCAGTGCCCCCGATACCTAACCCCCTCAAGGGGTCCAAGAGGATGTCATGATCTATTGTATCGAATGCCGCTGAGAGGTCTAGGAGCACCAACAGGGTCACACTACCCCTGTCGATGCTCAGACGCAGATCGTCGGTCAAGGCAACCATGGCAGTCTCAACCCCAAAGCCTGTCTTGAAGCCGGTTTGAAATGGTCTACATAATTGGTTTCATCCAAGACAGCTTGGAGCTGAAGAGCAACCGCTCTCTCAATCACCTTGCTCAAGAATGGCAGCAATGACACAGGCCTATAGTTTCTCATATCCAGGGGGTCAAGGGAAGGTTTTTTTCAGAAGCGGCCTAACAGCTGCTTCCTTCAAACAAGATGGAAAATGTCCTTCCCTAAAGGATGCATTGATGATATCCGTGAGGAATCTCACCAATGCATCTCCCCCCTGGACGGCCAGCCATGATGGGCAAGGGTCAAGAGGGCAAGTTGTCTTCCTCACCTTACCAAGCAGCTTGTCCACGTCCTCGGTACTCACAGATTGCCACTGATCCAGTATAACTACATCGGCGGAGTCGCTGGACACCTCGCCTAATGACTGTTTCAATAGTGGCATCTAAGTCGGCTCTTATCTGAGAGATTTTATCTGCAAAGTAGTTGTTAAACGTGTCACAGCAGGCTGTCACAGGGTTAAGTAAGGGGTTTGGTGCAGGTGGCACCTGCATCATCTCCCTCACCACTCTAAACAGCTCTGCTGGACGAGACTCTGCAGATGCAATACGTGCAGAGGAGAAAGCTCGCTTCGCTGCATGCATTGCCTCCCAATAGGAACGAAGAAAGTTCCTATGGCGAGTTTTGTCAGATGAGAGTCGAGTCTTCCGCCACCTGCACTCTAGCCATTGTCCAACCTGCTTCATCTTCCTAAGCTCTGGCGTATACCAAGGCCTCTGGTTAGAAGCAGGTTGGCAACAAGGGCACTTGGGAGCGATCGTGTCGATAGCCCTGGTAAGATCGGTGTTCCAAGTATTAACCAGAGCTTCAACAGGATCACCGGCATTCCCAACCATTAAACCCTCTAAGGCTTTCTGGAATCGCGCTCTGTCCATTAGTCTTCGAGGGCGGACCATTCAAATGGGTCCACCACCCCTGGGGGGGCAGACATTGGCTCTAAGTTCCGTCTTGACCAGGAAATGATCCGTCCATGACAATGTGGAGGTATTTACCACCTCCGCCCACGGATATTCCTGTTCCGTACTGAAGACCGCATCGAGTGTATGACCTGCACAATGTGTGGGCCCGTTGACCAATTGGGATAGGCCCATGTTTGTCATGGTCTCCATGAACTCCCGAGCCGCACCTGTTAAGCTGGTCTCGAGCGGAATGTTGAAGTCCCCCAGAACTATAAGTCTAGGGGTCTCCAACCATAGCTCAGAGACCAGCTGTGTCAGCTCGGTCAGGGAGTCTGCTAGACAACGGGGTGGCCGGTAGACTAGCAGAATCCCCAAACTATCCCTGGTCTTCAGGCTAAGGTACATACACTCAAAATGGGCTGTGTTCCGTACAGGTATCCTGGTCAAGGTCAAAGTGTTCTTATGAACCAGAGCCCCTCCGCCCCCCCGCCCACTTCCCCTCACCTGCTCACTAACAGAGTACCCGGCTGGGAGGGTCTGCACCCATACAGCAGCGCTATCCTCCCCCAGCCAGGTCTCTGTAAAACAAGCCAGGTCGGCATCCTCATCCAGGAGAAGATCCTGGATGATGTGGGTCTTGTTTTTAACCAACCTGACATTGCAAAGGAGCAAAGTGAGGTTCTGTAGAATGGTTGGTCTGCTCTCCAAACCATCCCAGAAAACAGAAGGAACTGAAGGCGGGATAGCTATTAAACAGCGATCCCGCTTTCTTTTGTAACATGTGTTCCTTCTGTTCCAACCATACCTCCCGTTCCCCTGCACGACTCCAATAGTCACCCCCTCCTCATTCCCAGCCTTGGGAAGAGCAAAGGAGCTCTGCCTCACTGCTGTCAGATATATATGTCTGCCAGAGCTCCTCCCGGCTTCCCAGCAAGTCTGGCGGCTCAGGCCGCTGATGGTCTCTGAGGGCTGAGGCAAGCCAATCCAGTCCTCCGTGGTCACCTCAAACACTGCCGCTCACCGGAGGAGGATGGAATCCAGGCAGAGCTATATGTCCGCCAGTGCTCCTCTCGGCTTCCCAGCAGGTGTGGCAGCTCAGGTCGCTGATGGTCTCCGAGGGCTGAGGTAAGCCAAACCAGTCCTCCGCTGCTGCCTCAAACGCTGCTACTCACTGCAGGTATGGTGGTACAGGCTGCTGTATGGTCCACTGAGGGCTGAAGCCAAGGCCAAGCAGTTCTCCGCAGCCCCAAACGCCGCAACTCACTTCGCGGTCACCAGAGGAGGGTGGAATTCAGGTGGGATTAAATATCCGCCGGCGCTCCTCCCAGCTTCCCCGCAGGTGCGGCAGTTCAGGGCTGGTAGATGGTCCGCCGAGGGCTGGAGCCAAGGCTAAACAGTCCTCTGTAGCCCCACACACCGCCGCTCACTGCACGGTCACCAGAGGAGAGGTGGAATTCAGGCGGGGTTAAATATCCTCCAGCACTCCTCCCGGCTTCCCCGCAGGTGCGGCAGATCCTCCTCAGGGTCCACCAAACACACTTCCAATGCTGCTGCTGGTGTTGAGGAGGCAGCGGGGAGGGCTAAATAGCCTTGGAAGCCTTGGGAGCCACCCAGCCACAGGTGTTGAGAGGGCTGGAGGGATGACAACAGATCCTCCTCAGGGTCCTCCAAGCGCACTTCCAATGCTGCTGCTGGTGTTGAGGAGGCAGCGGGGAGGGCTAAATATCCTTGGAAGCCTTGGGAGCCACCCAGCCATAGGTGTTGAGAGGGCTGGAGGGATGACAACAGATCCTCCTCAGGGTCCTCCAAACACACTTCCAATGCTGCTGGTGGTGTTGAAGAGGCAGCGGGGAGGGCTAAATAGCCTTGGAAGCCTTGGGAGCCACCCAGCCATAGGTGTTGAGAGGGCTGGAGGGATGACAACAGATCCTCCTCAGGGTCCTCCAAACACACTTCCAATGCTGCTGGTGGTGTTGAAGAGGCAGCGGGGAGGGCTAAATAGCCTTGGAAGCCTTGGGAGCCCAAGAACAAGTAATAATAACAATAATCAATGACAGGGGGTGGCAGCGGTGGTGGCAGAAGGACTGGCCTGGGGCCAGTCCAAAAGCATCAGGGGCCGCATCCGGCCCCTGGGCCTTAGGTTGCCTACTCCTGGTATAGTTCCTTCTTTTATAAGAGTTAAAGTACAGTACTTACATTGCCCCATGGATAAGTCTACTCAGGGTTTTTTTTAAACCATTTTTGACTGAAAATTCTAGACTTATACATGAGTATATACTATAAGCCAGGGGTAGGCAACCTTTCCCCTTTAAGGGCCGAGGGACTTCAGCTCCCAGAATCCCAGGAGCTATTGGCCAACATGGGACTATTGGCCAACATGGCTGAGGCTTCTGGGAGCTGAAGTCCCTCGGCCCTTAAAGGGGAAAGGTTGCCTACCCCTGCTATAAGCTGTCCCAAATAAATAGCTCAAATAGAAAAGGAAGCGGAATAGCATTAGAAGTCAAGGATGTGTACATACAAGTGATCTATGACTGACAGCATGAAAAGTAGGTTGAGAACATTTAGGTTAAAGTTAAAGGAGAGAAAAGCAACAGTGACCTCACTGAGGAGATCTACTATAGGCCCCACAGCCAGACTGAACATTTGGATGATGCTCTCTTAAAACATATAGGCAAGCATTCAAAAAGGAGAGATAGAATAGTAATAGGAGACTGCAACAACCCTGATATTTGTTCAAAGTCACACTCTGCCAGGAATGTAAGATCCAACACATTCCAAACTTGCCTTACAGACAATTTCATTGTCCAGAAGGCAGAGAAGGCAACGATAGTGGAGGTGGGATCAGCTGGTGGGGGATGAGGTGCCTTCCGGGTGTGGTGCTACTACCAGGTGGCACAGTTCCACCCCCATCAGTGGCCAGTTGGATGTGTGTGCAATGTCTTCTGGGTCTGGTGTGGCTGCTAGGCAAGTAGTTGTGCCAGTCCAGGAATAGGCTGCCAGGCAGTGGCAGCAGCACCCTCCCCCACTATGGCAGAGGTATACTGGCTGGTCGAGGGGGGTGGCTGGAGTGTATGCCAATGATGCAGGAAGGGGACTGCATACAGGGGAAGAGATAAGGGGGTTGCAGACTGCCAGAAATAGTGCAAATTGAGGCCACTTTTAGGGTTAGGATTAGTGCTAGGGAATCATGGGAATTGTTTTTTTTCCCTTCTTTCTGAGACATTGAGCCTTCTCTGTCAGAGAGCTCTGGTGCCACAATAAAATACAGTTCCCATGATTCCCTAACCCTAACCCTAAAAGTGGACTCAATTTGCACTATTTCTGGCAGTCTGCAGCCCCCCATAGTGAAGGAATACTTAACTACTCTAAATGAACAGAAGTTTCCAGGGCAGATGCACTACATCTAAGAGTAGAAAAAGAATGTACAGATTAGTTTCCTACAGATGTAATTTCCTGTAAGGAATTTATAGATGCTTCTAATTGGACTTGACATTTTATTACTTGTCTTTTATTGCTCTTTGTCTCTAGTTCTCACATGGCCAATAAGGGGAGTGGCCTCTGCCTGCACTGAAATCCCTCAATACCATCTTAACTGACAACGGGGGGATGCAGACCAGGACGTCGGGGATGCCCTGGTCCGGAGCGCTGCGGGACCTCGGCAGCCGGACCGCGGCCCTCCTGCGGCATCCCTGGAAGGAGCGCAAAATCAACGCTCCTTCCACAAGACAGGGAAAGTGCACCCTAAAAGCGTAGGGTGCACTTTCCCTGCCTTTTCCACCGCAGCGCGTCCGGTCGCTGCGGCGGGAGGTTGCCCCGGAAGCGCTGGCCGTGCGGAGGGCCAGCAGCTCCCAGGGCGACCTCAGGAAGAGGAAGGAGCGCCGCTCGTGCGGTGGCTCCTCCTCTTCCGGGCCTCCAAGATGGCTCAATAAGCCGTCTGCCGAGGCCCAACATCTCAAAAAAAAAAAAAATGCAGGCTTGTAGATCTAACATCATTACCATTTTTCTCCTGTATGATTTTAAACATCTTTGCCTGATGAAGAAGGTGGTTAGGCTTCAAAAGCTAATTGTTGTTGGTTGGAAAAAAATGGTATTATTGCTTGTGGATTTGGTATTTTGTTATATACCATCTAAGAATCTAAGAAATACAGGCAAAGGATTATTGGCAGTTCCACCAAAGCACACGTTTCTTTCAAGCCTGTGAGCCTTTCAGGATCTGCCTACATGTTTCTGAAACAGTATTGCTTTGTATCTCTCCCTGAAGGAGGATCTTACCAGTTTTCACAAAGATTGAAGACTGTCCTCTTTAATTCACCAAATTAAGCTGATGAGTGTCCCTAAGGCTGCCGAGACAAGTAGCAATTAATGGGGTCACGGGGATTTTATTTTTAGTGTATGATAGTGTTTGTTTTATTGTTTTATCTTTAATTATATATGTCTTGTGTTCTACCCTTAGGTGTAAAGGGTATTATAATCATCATCATCATCATCATTACGATGCACAGGAAACATGCCTTTGCAGACTGCCAGAAATAGTGTAAATTGTGTCCACTTTAACTGCCCTGACTCAGTGTTAGGGAATCATGGGAACTGTAGTTTATTGTGGCACCAGAGCTCTCTGACAAAAAAGGCTTAATGTCTCAGAAAAAAATGCAATTCCCATGATTCTCTAGCACTGAGCCAGGGCAGTTAAAGTGGACTCAATTTGCACTATTTCTAGTGGTATGCAAAGGTCCATGACTACCTCTGAATATTTTAAATGAATTTCAACAGGTATAAACAGTGGTTAAATGCCTGTACTGCAGCCACTCATAGACCACAAAGCTGCGAGTTCAATAATAGCCAGGGCTCAGGCTAGACTCTGGCCTGCATCCTTCCGAGGTTGCTAAAATGAGTACCCAAATGTTGAGGGACAATGAGCTTACAGTTGTAAACCGCTTAGACATCCCATAGTGCAATATGAAGCAGTATATTAATCAAGCTGCTTTTGCTTTAAATGGAAGGTATTAGAGTCGTCCCTCCCCGTTTGCAGACTTTGAGTTCACGGTCTTGGCCCTTCACAGACCAGCAAGCAGGGAGGGATAAAATGGTGGCCACACCCATGGCGCACGTGCATGGCCATGCCACAATTCAAGCCAATGGGGCTTAAATATTTTCACTTTTTCCTTTTTGCGAGGGGGTGTCCAGAATGGATCCCCCATGAAAATGGAGGGGCGACTGTACATTAAGATACTACATTAAGGAGATTATTGCATGCACAAATAAAGTGTCCTTTCCCCAACAGGATAAGGTTGTGTCATGGATTGCTGTCGAATGTTATTGTCAGTGTGTGGATGATGGGTGTTGCAGTGATGCTCTTTGACACCCAGCAGAATCTGCAGGATAAGCTGGCTGCTGTGATCCACAGCCACTTTGTAACTCTTACCATCAACTGGCTCAGCTTCCCTTCTTCAGGATCCTGTCTTCCTCAGTCAAGAAGACACATTGTAAAGTCCAAAAGTATAGTTTATTAATGCATATAAAAGTAAAACAAGATAACTAAGTAAAATCCATTGTGATGAACTTGTCCAGTTCAGCCATGAAAGATTACATCTTTAATAATCCCAAAAGCATCGGATCCCAACTTGTTGCAGTTGAAACCACTGCTGCCAGCCACACACGCACACTCACATCTTAAATAAAAACATTTTTAAACACAGTATTCTCTAGGCCCTTCCCATACTCCACCTACTAGGTGTTAACCTTATGTTGATTGGATAATGCCTGTATGATGTATATTAACCCAGCCTCTTGCTGTCCATCATCCACCACGTGACTCCTTTCACATGATCTAATGATGTTTACATTTTTGATATCTCTTGTTTTCCATAACAAAGTCTGTGTCTATGAGTTGTACCTTTGGGAAATTTCATGTTTATGACTTCTTGGCCATCTGGTGTTAGATTCATTTCCTTTCTCTAAATGTTGTTCTCATGAGGAAAATTCCACACACACACATCTCTACATTTCACCTTTGACTGTATAACCCATCCATATTCTAACAGTTATCACTGCCAACACTGTCACAGGGCAACTACAACCCATCTCCCAGCTTCTCATTCTTGAAAATCGGCAGGCTAAGTAAAGCTGGGAGATGGTTTCTAGTCGCTCTGTGATAGAGTCAGTGTTTCAGCGTATGATAACATCCGATAGCAACCTGTACTGTGATCTTATCCCAGTGGGGAAAGTACACTTTATTTATGTGTGCTATAATCTCCTTAGGCAAGAAAAATGAAATGTACAGTACAAGTGTAAACAATTAAGGGAAGCAGTAGTGCCACACTATTCTGCTTTGATCAGATCTCACTCCAAATGCAGTGTGCAGTTCTGGGTACTACAGTTCAAGTAGGATGTTGACAAGCTGGTAAATGTCCAGAGAAGGGCAACTAAAGATCTGGAAACCAAGCCTTATGAAGAATGATGTGGGATGGTGGGCATATTTTTCTTTCATAAAAGAAGACTGAGAAATGAGAGCTTTCTTTAAATATCTGATGGGATGTCATGTCAAAGATGAATCAAGCTTCTTTTCTGCTGTTCTGGAGAGCCAGTGTGGTGTAGTGTTTGAGCATTGGTCGATCACTCTGGAGAATAGGGTTCGAATCCCTGCTTGGTCATGAAAATCCACTGGGTGACCTTGGGCAAGTCACATGCAGCCTCAGAGGATGGCACTGACAAACTCCTTCTGAAGAAACATGCCAAGAAAACCTTAGAGTCACCATAAGACAGAAACAACTTGAAGGCAAACACACATATACAAACTAGAATATGAACCAGTGGGCTCAAAGTACAAGAAAAGAAATGACACCAAACCATTAGGAAGAACTTCCTTACTCTAAGAGCTAATTTACAGTGGAATTGATTGTCTGAGAGGATGGTGAAGTCTTCTTCTTTGGAGGCTTTTAAACAGAACTTAGATGACCATCTCTTGGGAATGCTATGGTTTTATGGACAAAATGGCCCTTTACACTATATGGTTCTGTGGCTGCATGAATCTAAGAAAATATACCCCCTTTGCAGACGGCACTTTGCGCCGTCTTGTAGGCAAGGAAGGGGAGGAGCAACCGGACGCTGAGCGCCCCATCCCCTTCCTGAGGACGTCATCAGAGCACCAGCCCTTCCACACGATGGGTGCTCCAATGACGTCTTTCCGGCTCAGCGTCTGGACACGCTGAGCTGGAAGAGCCACATGGCGGCTCTTGTGGCACCCCTTTCGCAGCTTGTGGAAGGAGTGCTATTTTAGCACTCCTTTCCCAGGTGGTGAAAGGGAGGATTGTGGCCAAGGCATAGGGCAGCCTTGGCCCCAATCCGTCGCTTCCCAGGGCGGCCCATGGCCGCCTGTCTGCATCCCCCCATAAAGAGGTTACTCTTACATAACGTTATACTAAAGCTATTTTCAGACAGATCTTGGGTTAAGCAGACCCAAAACAGTGATCCCCTTCATAGACCTTTAGCTGATGAGGTCCAGAACTCATTTGTAGCTTATGACAGAACTAGGCCCCTATATAACAAGTTGTATGTAGACTAGCATATGTCTGATATTCTATTCTTGGTTAAACAGGATCCCTGAGCACTCGCTCTCCCTGTGACTACCTTGGATTTCCAAGGCTTATGTAATGTAGAATTGAATTCTTAAATGATTCAGAACCATTTTCAAACTTTATATTTAAAAAGAAGGAAAGGTATTGCTTGTGGGATATGACCTCTAAATTTCTAATATAGGTCAGATAACTAGAAGGTTACATTCTTTCAAGTAGAATCAAAGAATGGAATGTTCTTTATATTTGTGTCTTTAGATTGGAGGTCACAATGTCAATGTTATGTTTTTTATAGGGGAAGAAAGATGCGGCAGTAATGATTAGATGGGGATAGTTCATAGTAGGATTTTTTTAAAAATGTGTTTGTATATTTTGTATTTGCAATGTATCACATTGTCTTGTGTTTTTGTATTTGTTTATGGTGCAACACTAAAACTAAATAAAATGAATTTTAAAATGTAGAATTGAGCAAAAAGAAATTAAAGTGCTCAGGAATGAACTATCTTCCATCTCTATAGGTATGCAAATTATATAAACAGCATAGAAAAAAGCAAAGTTTACTTCCCCAGTCCATTCCCAGCTTTCAGTAAATATTTCAGTTTACTTGCAGCCTTGAAAGTGAAACTGTCCAGCAAAATTCATGAAGTACATGAAACAGCTGTTAACATTTGACCATAATGCTTAAAGAGACTCTAATGCCCATCTGCCAGGTAGCAGAGGCAATACTAAGCCCATGCCTCTCATCACCACTTTGCAACCCTGAAGGAAAAAACACAACTGTTAACCATAGCCTTTTTATCCTGCTCTTCAGCCAAAAAAACTATTTCAGTAGCTGACATACAATGACCTTTCAGGGGTAGGGGATGGGTGCCTTGATGATGATCCTTCGGGACATCATCAATGTGTCTCTCAGGCAAGATCTTATTCCATCTTGTTTAAAGGAAGCGGCAGTTAGGCCACTTCTGAAAAAACCTTCCCTGAACCCCCTGGATATGAACAACTATAGGCCAGTGTCTATGTTACCTTTTTTGAGCAAAGTGGTTGAGAGGACGACATAGCATCCTCTTGGATTGCCTGAGTGGGCTAGGAATCGGAGGCACTGCATTGCAGTGGTTCCGTTCCTTTCACTCGGGCCATGAAGGCAAGGATCAAGGGGGCAAGTTGTCTTCCTCACTTTATCAAGGAGCTTGACCATGTCCTCAGTACTCACAGATTGAAATTGATCCAGTAAATTTACATCAACGGAGATGCTGGACACCTCATCTATTGATTCTGTTACCATACTAGCATCCAAGTCAGCTCTTGTCTGAGAGATTTTATCTGCAAAGAAATTGTTAAATGCATCACAGCAGGCCATTGTTGGATTAAGTAATGGGTTCTGCACAGGTGGACCCTGCATCAGTTCCCTCACCACCCTAAACAGCTCTGCTGGACAGGACTCTGCAGATGTAATATGTACAGAGGAGAAAGATTTCTGCACTGCACGTATTGCCTCTCGATAGGACCAAAGAAAGATCCTATGAGTCGAGTTTTCCACCAGGTGTGCTCTAGTTGTTGTCCAACCCACTTCATTCTGCTAAGCTCTTCTGTGTACCACGGCTTATGGTTTAAAGCAGGTTGGAAAGGACACTTGGGAGCAATCGTGTCAATAGCCTTGGTAAGATCGGTGCTCCAATTATTAACCAAAGCTTCAACAGAATCACCAGTGTTACCAACCATTAAACCCTCTAAGGCTTCTGGAATCCAGTTGGTTCCATTAGCAATTGAGGGTAGACCAATGGGGTGCTAGACAATGGGGTGCTAGACAATTGAGGGTAGACCAATGGGGTGCTAGACAATGGGGTGGTCATTATACTAGCAGAATCCCCAAATTATCCTTGGTCCTCAGGCTCAGGTACATACACTCGAAGTGGACTGTTTTCTGGACAGGTATCCTAGTCAAGGTCAGGTTATTCTTATAAACAAAAGCCACTCCGCCCGCCCCCACTTCCCCTTACCTGCTCACTAACAGAATACCCAGCTGGGAGGGCCTGCATCCATGTAAAGGCAGTGTCCTCTCCGAACCAGGTTTCTGTAAAGCAAGCCAGGTCAGCATCCTCTTTTAAGAAGATCGAAATAATATGAGTCTTATTTTTCACCGACCTGGCATTCTGTGGAATGGTTGGTGCACTTTCCAATCCATTCCAGGCAACAGAGTAAACTGAAGGTGGGATGGCTTTCAAACAGCAATCCCACCTTCTTTTGCAACATCTATTTACTCTGTTCCCACCATACCTCCCATTGCCCCGCACAACTCCGATTTTAACTCCCAGATCATTCCCGGCCTCTGCTGATAAAGGAGCAATAAACCCACAAAACTCTCCCAACCCTGCTGCTGCTGTGACTGCCACAGCTGGTAAGTCCTGCCTGGCTTGACTCTCTGCCCTGCTGCTGCTGCTGGGTGAGGGAGAGTGTCCCAAGTGGTAATGAGGGACGGCAGGGTGGGCTAGGTGTAAAGTCCCACCCAGCCCAGCTCTCTGCCTTGCCGCCATTGCTGCTGCTGCCATCGTTCCACTGGGGTTGTGGAAAAGGGCAGCCTTAAGTCCCTGCCCAGGGTCTCTCCCGGCCTCGCTGCTGCTCCCGCGCTGCCGGGGTTGTGGAAAAGGGCAGCCTTAAGTCCCCACCCAGGGCCTCTCCCAGCTTCACTGCTGCTGCCACATTGCCAGGGTGGTGGAAAAGGGCGGCCTTATGTCCTCTCAGGGCCTCTCTCGGCCTCGTCACTGCTGCCATGTCACCGGGGTGGTGGAAAAGGGTGGCCTTAGGTTCCCGCCCAGGGCCTCTCCTGGCCTTGCCGCTGCTGCCACACCGCTGAGATGGTGGAAAAGGGTGGCCTTAAGTTCCCGCCCAGGCCTCTACCGGCCTCGCTACTGCTGCCCCACTGCTGCCCCACTGCTGGGGTTGTGGAAAAAGACAGTTTCAAGTCCTTAAGTCCCCGCCCAGGGTCTCTCCTGGCCTCGCTGCTGCTACCATGCCACCAGGGTGATGGAAAAGGGTGGACTTAAGTCCCCGCCCAGGGCCTCTCCCGGCCTCGCCACTGCTGCCGCACCACCGGGGTGGTGGAAAAGGGTGGACTTAAGTCCCCGCCCAGGGCCTCTCCTGGCCTTGCCACTGCCACCTATAGATATATGGAAAAAACAACTTACAATATTATTTTCAGCAGAACCTGGATCCTAGAAAGATATAAAATCTGAAGTTGATTGAATAAAATTATTGAAAACTGGTATTTTAATATTTTAGATATGTATATGTATATATACGTGTGTGTGTGTGTGTGTGTGTGTGTGTGTGTGTGTTGTGTGTGTGTTGTGTGTGTGTTGTGTGTGTGTCTAAATGTTTTGTTAGCCCTGACTAACATTGGACCAATATGTTCACTCACTATTCAAAAATTAACTGAATGAGTCTACTCTAGTTGGGACTTACTAACGGGGACCAATCTTATAATTTCTAATACTATACATTCAATTTTTAAATCTTGTTTTGAGAGATAATAAAAGATTGTTTTCTAGGCTGAAAAATATAGTTTCCCATTTTTCTTCCAATTTGCTATTTTATTAAAGTACGTATTCACTTTCCATTTCAGAATAAAGAAATTCAAATGAAATATTTCTGCACAAAGAATAATATGCATTTCTGCAAGAGAGTATTTTTATTCATATTATTCTTTTTCTATCTGAAGAGATCAGAGAAGTTGGGAATACATTCTTTTTACATTTATCTTCACCAAGAATCTTGTGGGATAATTTAGGCTGAGGGGTAGTGACACAATACACTTCAGAGGGAGGCAGTAATCATCAGCCATGGTCTCCAAATCTGATATACTACCCAATTCCACACGGGCTTACCATTAACCACTCTCATTTCCTCTCTATATACAATGCACAACATACTCACAGCATTGATCTTTTTGTATCAGAAATGAGCAAGTTGCCAATACCAATGCATCCCAGAACTGCACACAATAATAGCTGGAATAAAATTATGAATATGGTCTTTCATGAAGCAAAACTCATAATGCTAGAAAATACCACACAAGATTGATTTAATATTTCAAAAATAAACAACAACAAAATGTAACAAATTTATATTTTATATACAACAACTTCCTGTTTCACCATTGTCCAAGAATTTCTCTTTCACAGTTGTTTAAGAATTTCATAAATTTCTTCCTTGAAGAATAATGAGCCCTGAAAGCTGAAATCCCTTTGTACCTTCAGATGTTGTAGTACTGTTGATAGTGTCCAGTTTTCCATCTACTACCACCTGTACATTACGTAATGATTGCTGCATGGGGCAACCCATGCAATTGATTTAATTTGAAATAACATACAAAATTGGTTTCCATCTTATTGCATGGGCTTTTTGCAGTTTCCACACCACTGAATAGCATAGACTGTAGAAACGTCTTTCGGAGAAAAGAACAGGCAGACATAGCTCTATCCTGTCTAGGCCCAGCAGCTGAAGAAAGGCTCTCTCTCTCTCTATGCACAATTGCCACTGGAGGAAGAAAAGAGAAGGCACTATCTGCTGGAATTAATCTCTCTACCTTTGACATCCTTTTTTCCTTGTGTGGTCTGATAGCAACTGACAAATTAACAATTGTAAAACACTCATGTAAAGTGCCGTGTACCCTGGTGGTGCTATATAAATAAATAAATAAATAAACATAATTACTGCTTCTACTACTACTGCTATGTGGGGAACATCTGGATCTCATGAAGTTGTATGCTACCACTTCATTATCATTGACATCACTGGTTTAGACTTCTATGAGTTGAAGTCTAAAGCATGTGGATGGCCCAAGTTCCCTCACCTCTGCTGGATAGGTACCTGTCAGATGGAGTTGTAGCATGGAAGTGACCATTCATGCTACCTTAGGTGTTTTGAACTAGAAGGATTTTAAAAGATTTTTCTCAATGATACTCACTCAATGTCAACTGATCTATACATTAAATCTACACCTACATCCCACAATTTAGACGTATGCCAGATAAATTAACATTGACTCAGATGCAATTAATGCTCCATGATTCCTTGACTTCATTAATGTTTGTGAGGCTCAAGCTGATATGCCCAGCATCCTTGTTTTAAAGTACACTTCTCTACTTTCAGAAGCTCGACAGATTTGATTCCCCATATACCAATTGTAGTTTCATTGGGGGTGACACTTATCTCAAACCTGATTTATTTATCTATGATTGCCTTGAATTTTAAGGTTACCTGAATCATGTAAAAAAGTGAAAACTCCTTAGAAAAACTAGAAATAAAAGGTTTTGCAGGATAAGTTTGATTATAATATTCTTAAGACTATACTTTGTATGTGCTTAGATCTGTAGATAATTTATATTTATATGTAAGTGAAAAGGGGAAATCCAACACAGTCTTATCTAATTTCAGTAGAATATATTTCTGTAAAATAATGGAATTGGATAAAAACAAAGAGGACAGAGAGTTAGAGGACCAAGTTTCTGAAAATTCTTGTGACTATTCCAAGCCACAATGATGTACTATAGCTAAAATATGTACTATAGTCCCAATATGGCATAGCAGTTTCAGTGGTGCATTAGGGAGACCAAGGTTTGAATCTCTCCTTGTTCAGCTATGGAAATCCACTGGGTGACCTTCGGCAACACACACTCTTTCAGCCTTATAGGAAAACAAGGATAAACTCCCTTTGGACAAATCTTGCTAAGAAATCTTGCTAAGAAATGATAAGTTTGCATTTGTCAGAATCAATGGAATCTGCCATGGGTTTTGTATGCAAGATGTATTTATGTATGTATGTATGTATGTATGTATGTATGTGTGGGGGGAGTATTTTCCTGGTTGAGCAGAGCTGAATTAAGAATTGATACATTGTGGTGGGAAACAGAACTGTTGGAGGGTTGTTATGGATGGTCTGGAATGCGTGCCAAAAGTAAGAGGCGGGGTTAATTTGATAGCATTTATATTGTTGTAGGATGAACATGAACTTTAGTTCTGAACAAAATGCATTGCGGTTAACTTCCCTTGCTGATGTCTTCAATAAAGATCTTTTGGGTTGCCTGCTCATCAGTATAAAAGTCTATGGTGTTGACAGCGTTTGACTCATCATTGAAGCCATGCAACAAGCAAAAGTGGAAAGGTAGCATAAGATAGACAAGGTCACCAACATGGCTTGCAGATGGTGTGAAGGAAGTTATAGGAAGAATACTAGCTTCTGAAGTGAAAGTCTGGCCATCCCCCCTCTCCATGAAGGAGGACTGGGAGTGGGGATGGGCTGTTTGCCACCCTCCCCTGATAGGAGACAGGCTGATTTAAGTCATGCCATGGCAGTTATGCCATTGTGTGAGCCCTTGGGAGCAGAGCTGGAGTTCTTATAGAGACAACTGCCCCCAGGGCTTCAGACTTGGTTGGAAATCAACAACGGACAGCTTCTCTGTTTTAGATAAGTTTTTCCTGGGTGGGAGGGAAAGGTTTCATTTGTCCGCCCTCCCCCCCCCCCCATTGTTTAGTGTCTCTGAGGACGGGTTGGAGCCTGTCCTTTTCAGGGTGATCCCACCTGCCCGACTCACCTGTCGGGCGGTGGTGGGATCTGGGGAGAGTCTGCCGGTCCTCCTCTTTGTGTGGGCCTTCATGTCAGGCTAAGGGCTCTTCCAACAGGCTTGGGCCCATTCCCTGGCCCTCTTGCAGGGACCCCTGGCCTTCTCTGGGGTGGATCGACCTGGGCTGGTCATGGGTCTCGCATCTGGGGGAGGGTGGTGAGGCTCCTCCTGCAGTCTTCCTGGCAGGACCTTTGCTTCCTTGGCCTTTCCTGGCAACAGGCATTCTTCTGGCCTTCCCTACTGGTTTGGCCATGCTGTTGGGAGGGCGGTGAGGCTTCTTCCAGCTGTTTACCCAGTGGGGCTGATGCTTGCTGGGCCTTCTTGGTGCTGCAGGGCTTTTGCTGGGTGCATTTCCTCACCACCCCTTTGGATGCTGCCTTTCTGCCTTGGGCATGGTCTCGCCATCCCCCCTTCTCCTTTTTCTTCTCCGGGTGCTGTGGGAGCTTTGGCAACAGGCACGTTAGCTCTCCAGACACATCCCTCATCCTTGGGGTCAGCCTCTCTGATCCCACCCCCCTCTCTATTACTGGAATCCCTGGCCCTGGGTGTCCCCGATAGTGCAGCACTGTCTGACCTTGACTCCCCCTGGGTAGCATGGTGGTTTGAGTGTTGGATCTCTGACCCTGGTGACAGGGGGTTGAGGCATAGTTTGGGTAGATAGGCCCCTCAGGTGCTTTTAAGCAGGGTGTTGTTCTCACTTGGCCATTGCACCCCATATTCCAAGCATTCAATTGGCTTGTTTTTTATTGCTATGGGCTGTATTTCAGAGGAACACCCAACACGCACATGCACATTCCACTTTCTGGAGGCAGAACTGTGGTTGTTGTTGTTGTTGTTGTTGTTGTTGTTATTAGCACCCAGCTTTTGGGTTATTGTTGAGGCCTCAAGTGTTATTGTGCAAATAAGCTGCAGGGGTGATTCAGAGAAAGACACAGCTGCAACTTCTCCCACACTTTGAATTAGTTGCAGTTCTGTTAAGAATTTAATAAATAGGTCAATTAATAAATGGACCTATTTTTATCTTGTCTCATTATTTCTGGGGTTGGGTGGAAATTACAGCAAATGAAATGAACAAAAAGAAACAAAAAACTGCACAAAGGAAATAAAGGGGGGTTGCAGACTGCCAGAAATAGTGCAAATTGAGTCCACTTTTAGGGTTAGGGTTAGGGTTAGGAAATCATGGGAACTGTATTTTATTGTGGCACCAGAGCTCTCTGACAGAGAAGGCTCAATGTCTCAGAAAAAAAAAAAAACAATTCCAATGACTCCCTAGCACTAACCCTAACCCTTAAAGTGGACTCAATTTGCACTATTTCTGGCAGTCTGCAACCCCCAAAAGAAAACAATTGGGGACATAAAAGGGGATATTGAGGAGTGTGTCACTAAAAAAATGTGAGATAAACAATAAAGATTTTTTTTTGTTACATCAAGCTGAGGAAGGAACCAAGAAGTCAGTTGCATCAAAAGTGGTGTAAAGGGTGATAACACTGAACGAAATATTTTCATCTGTTTTCTGTACTGAAGATAATATGTCAAATAATCATATTTGAGTTGAAGTTTTTAGCTGAGAAAAATAAGAAGCTGAGTCAAACAATGGTGACAAAAAGGGAAATTCTTGACCTTATCAATAAATTACTTTATAAAAAACATTTTATTAACACATAATTTTAATAATATAAAACAACATATATAAAAGAAACTACACCTACAAACTTAAACAGACTAACACACTACAAAAAATAACAATACAACAATGGGAAAGCAGAGTAAAATGACTTCCACCTTACTAGCTGATGGTTGTAGTTATCAAATTATTCTACTTCTTCTGAGGGGTGAAACACACAGGCAAAATAAAGTGGATTTGAATATGGGGTGTTTAGATGGTGCACAAGGTGAAAGTGGGTAGAAAGTGGAATGAAGCCATGCTCTAGAATGAATGAATGAATGAAGCCTGCATAGAAACATAGAGCAAAAAGAAGCCCCGATATTCCAACTTAACACAGAAAATGTGCCTCTTTGCACCTGCATAGAAATTACCTGGTACTAGCACAGGGCTGTGGCAAAGCAAAAAACTGAAAGTGCAACAATTCCAATGGATGTAATTACAGCATACACAAACTAGACAGTCTAACAGGGGGGTATGGGGTAAAGGTGGCAAAGGGTGCACATGGGGGGGGGGGGTTCTCTATGATTGTGTTTTGCCAATGTATCACTCGGCACCAATGCCCTATATGGATGGTGCAACTGTGTGGCCAATCAGAGGGGCTGCCATCCAATAGAGTGGCATCTGGGCTGGTTGTGGGAGTAATTAGAGGTCTCAGGTGGTGTGTTTGTGCAACAGTGGGCATGCATGGTAAGACGATATCAAAACCAAAACAAAACAATGCAGCATGGCTTGACACCATGCTGTGCAGACTGCCTGTGGGTGTTTGACCCACCTTGGGAGTGGGCCATGCAGACAGTAAGGTTTTGACCACTTTCGGAAAACAAAGGATTGAGCTGCTTTTCCCTGCCCATCTGCTCCAGCCCTAAGTATGCATATATAGGTTACACTTTTACATATTATTCCATTATGAATATATTATTCTGGGTGGTGCTGCCTTCCAGAGGGATAAAGAAGCAGGCTTGAGAGCCCAGGTATATCAAAGCCTCCCCTCCCCTGTGAGACTGGAAGGGTGCTGCCATCCAGAGGGACAAAGAAGCAGGCTTGGGAGCCCAGGTACATCAAAGCCTCCCCTCCCCTGTGAGACCAGAAGGCTGCTGCCATTCAGGGGGACAAAGAAGCAGACTTGAGAGCCCAGGTACATCAAAGCCTCCCCTCCCCACCGAGATCAGAAGGGTGATGGACAAAAAGGGAGCTGCAGCCCAGGAACATCAGAGCCCTCCCCAAAAAGAGCAGAAGACCACTGATGCCACCTATCGGGACAAAGTGGGAGACAGGAAGGAGGAGGGGAGGGTGAGAAGAACATCTAGGAGTGTAAAAAGGAAAGGGAAAAGAGAATTGAGGGAGGGAAGAAGGGAATAACAGGCATAAAATATAGGAACAGTTACTGGGCTGCAGCAGTAGTGGTGGGTGACATTGAAGTCAACTCTCACAGAAAAAATAGCAGTATCACCATAGCTGACACTTGTCAGCACTGCACGAAAGGAAGCAAAAGGTGCCCATCCTTGTGAGATCATTTCACCATGAAAACCCCTTAGGTGACTCAGCTCAAAAGCCAGGTGAGGCCAGACAGAAAACATGTCCGATAAAACAAGCATACTTAGAAGCAACACTATACATGTAGTTGGAACATGGAACATGAGAAGCATGAGCCAGGGAAAACTAGACATAGGGGGGTTGCAGACTGCCAGAAATAGTGTGAATTCAGTCCACTTTTAGGGTTAGGGTTAGTGCTAGGGAATCATGGGAACTGTTATTTTTCTGAGACATTGAGCCTTCTCTGTCAGATAACTCTGATGCCACAATAAAATACAGTTCCCATGGTTCCCTAACTCTAACCCTAACCCTAAAAGTGGACTGAATTCACACTATTTCTGGCAGTCTGCAACCCCCCATAGTAAAGAAGGAAATGGAACTCATGAATATAGCAATAGTAGGAGTGAGTGAGTTACAATGGACAGGAATGGGTCACTTTGACTCAGACAACTATACAGTAATCTATTCAGGAAATAATGAAAAAAAGAAGAAATGGGGTGGCTTTTATACTAAGGAAAGACATAGCTAGACCACTCACAGGATACAACTCAAAGTCAGACCGTATATTATCAATAAGGCTTCAGGGTATACGTATAAACATCACAATAATCCAGGTATATGAATCAACCACAGATGCAGATGAAGAGGAAATTGAGAGATTCTATGATGCATTCCAGGAAGAAATTGACAACATACCATCACTAGATTTCAAATTAATCATTGGAGACTTGAATGCTAAAGTAGGCAACAAAGAAGAATCAAAAACAGTAAGAAGGTTTGGATTAGGAACAAGAAATAGAGCAGGAGAGGGTCTGATTGAATTCTGTGAGGCCTGTAATATATTCATTGCAAATACCTGCTTCATACAACCAGATAGGAGTCTATAACCTGGACATCACCAGACAGTAAACACAAAAACCAGATAGACTACATAATTGGAAGTAGATGATGGAGAAACTCTATCGTTGTGGCCAAAACCAGACCAGGAGCTGATTGTGGCACAGACCACGAACTGCTCATAACAAAAATCAGAATAAATCTGAAGAAGAAAGTAAAAAGTATAATTATATCAAAATATGACCTGGATAATATTTCATATGAATTCAAGGACAATGTAAGAAACAAATTTGAATTATTGAGTATAATCAACCGGGAACCTGAAGAACTGTGGACAGAAGTCAAATACATAATTAAGGATGAATGCAAGAAAACACTACAAGTGGCCAAAAAGAAAGATAAGAAACAATGAATGACAGATGAAACACTTCATGCAATAAAAGAAAGAAGAAAAGCAGAAGCAAAGGGAGATAGGAACAAAGCCAGAAGTATGAACACAACTGTCTAGCGTCTGACATGCAGGGATAAGGAGAAATACTACAATGACCAATGCAGAGAAATAGAAGACAAAAAAAAAAAAAAAAAAAAGGAAGAATGAGAGACTTCTATCAAAACATCTGAGAAATTAAAGCCAAGTTCAAACCAAGGACAGGGATGCTCTATGTAGGAAAAAGGAACATAATACAGGAACAAGAAGAAATAAAAAGATGCTGGAGGCAATACACAGAAGAGTTATACAAAAAAGATAAGGGAATGAATGGTCTTTGGAATGAGGAGCCATTTGAAGATGAACTCCAAATTCTAAGAAGTGAAGTGGAATCTGCAATAAAGGAAATGAGAAAAAATAAATCACCGGGAACAGATGATATCCCAATTGAACTGCTACAGTGCCTACGGACCGATGCAATTTTAGTGCTAACTGAAATATATCAACAAATATGGAAAACAAAGTGGTGGCCCACAGACTGGAAACGCTCGATATATATACCAATCCACAAGAAATGAGATACAAAACTATAGGACAATAGCACTAATCTCACATGCAAGCAAAATAATGCTCACAATTCTATAGCATAGACTCCAACCATACATTGAGAGAGAAATTCCAGAGGTTCAAGCAGGATTCAGAAAAGGAAGGGGCACATTGCAAACATACAATGGCTAATGGAGTGCACCAAATAATTCCAAAAAAGAATAAGTATGTGTTTCATAGACTACAGCAAAGCATTTGATTGCATAGATCACAAAAAAATATGGAATGCACTCAAAGATATGGGGGTGCCACTACATCTGATAGTCCTGATGAGGAATTTGTACCAAGGACAAGAAGCCGCCATCAGAACAGAATTCAAGGAAACAGAGCAATTCCCAATATGCAAAAGGGTCAGGCAAGGCTGCACCCTATCACCCTATTTGTTTAACTTATATGCTAAAAGCATCATAAGAAAAGCAGAATTAGAATCAGAAAAAGGAGGAGTTAAGATAGGAGGAAACAACCTTAACATATGCGGATGACACCATAATAGTAGCAGAAGACGTTCAGGAACTGGAACAGTTAATAAGAAAGGTCAAAGATGAAAGTGCAAAGGCAGGTCTGATGCTGAACATAAAGAAAACAAAAATAATGACCACAGAAGAAATACATAAATTCAATCTAGACAATGAAGAAATTGAAATAGTTAAAGAATTCCCATATCTAGGATCAAATATTGACCAGAATGGAGACTGCAGTCAAGAAAAAAGAAGAAGAATAGGAAGGTTCACTATGAAAGAACTGGAAAAGATACTGAAGAGCAAAGACATACAACTGAGCACTAAAGTCCATTCAGTTCAGGCCATTCTATTCCCAGTTACCATGTATGGATGCGTGTGGAAGGTAGGGATTCTTGGAGATGTCTCATCCACAGGGTCACCATGAATCAGAACCAACTGGAGGGCAGCTAACAACAACAAAACTATTCTTCAAATTCTTCAAATTGCTATTTCCCCCACTATTTTCTCATAAAATTGATGATCAATTTCCATTTTTTTAAAAGTTATTAACAGACCTCTCTCTAATCAAATTCATTCATTTATCCATTTTAGCAAGATCATTCAACTTTATTCACCATTCTTCCTGTGAAGGGATAATCACCTTCTTCCAATTGGGCACATAGAATATTCTCGCAGCTGTAATCATATATTGAACAATTATTCCTTATCAAAAAAAAATTACAAAGAAATCAACAAGAAAACATTGTAACCCTTTGAAAGTTCTTCCACTGAGTTCTGATTTCCTCTGAAACTTAAGAAAACACTTTTTCCCCCCCAGGTCAGGAGCATAGATACCAGAGGCACTACCCCTGGGCCTCCAAATCATTAAGTGATTCCTACAGCCTGTCCTGTCCCCAGTCCCTGCCCTGACAAAAAATAAAATAAAATAAAATAAAATAAAATAAATGGTGGCAATGATCATGTGCACAGGGGCTCATATATACTTTTTGCTATTTTGCCTCAAGTCATTAAGAGATTTCTCCATTCCTTCTAATTCTTCATGTACAATCTTCATTTATGTGTAGGAGAACAATGAGAAAGATTTTTAAATTCCTCTTTATGAGGAAACAAAAAAGAAATAAATTCAAACAGAGAAAGTGAAGATAGATAGACACAGAGTCCATTGGGAATCCTATTGTCTTAAGGGGATTGTGTTGCTTGTCAATAAGCTTCTGGCATGAATTCAAGTATGATTGCATTGTTAAGTGATTTCAAGACATTTCTGATTTATGGCAACCCTATAGATAATCTATCATGGGGTTTTCTTGGTGAGATTTGTTCAGAGGAGGTTTGCCATTGCCTTCCCCTGAGGCTGAGAGCATGTGACTTGCCCAAGGTCACCTAGTGGGTTTCATGGTTGAGCTGGGGATCAATCCCTGGTTTCCACAGTTGTACTCCAACACTCAAACCACTATGCCATGTCAAAGTCCTAAATAGCTTGAAACTGTAACACCTGAGGGAGCATCTTTTACTATAAACACACTATACTATACATGATTGCTGAGGTCTGGTATAGGGGTCTTCCTTTGTGTCTCACCAGTGTGGGCAATATGAAATAATTGTGGGCCTTTTTAGTTGTGGCACCACAATTGTGAAATGCCTTTCCTTTGGAGGCTTGACTGGGACAAGCATTGGCTTCATTCTAGCAGCAAGTAAAAACGTGGCTTTATTAAAGTTTTAGGATGTAATTAATACTTCCAGCATGCACATGTTTTTAAATTGTTTTAATTTTTAAAACCAGTTTTAATCTATTAAACTGTTTAATAGTTTTTTCATGTTTAAAATTAATTTTTTTTAATTTTAAAGTTTTAAACAGCTTATTTTATCTGCTATAAAATAAACAGGATGTAGGTTGTGATATAAATAAAAAAATAAATAATCATAGAATCGTAGAATCGTAGAATTGGAATCAACTATATATCTACTCAGAAGTGATCTCCATAAAACTCAGTGGGACTTGCTATTAGGTAAGTGGTGTAGAATGGCTTCTTTAACAATCTTGAAGCTAGTTTTGAAGAATGTTCCAATTTTTTGTTTTATTAACTGCCTTTGCATTGATCTCAAGCCATGGTGACCCTATAGATGAGACATCTCCAGACCCTCCTGTCCTCTACTGCTTTGCCCAGCTCCTGCAAACTCATATTCATGGTCTTTTTAATAAAGTCCATCGATTTAGCATGTGGCCTTCCTCTATTTATTTTTCCCTTCACCTTTCCTAACATTATTGCCTTTTCCAATGATTCATGCCATCTCGTGATGTGTCCAAAGTCTTGTCATCTTGGCTTCTAGGAATATCTCTGGCTAGATCTGCTTTAGGACCCATTTGTTTGTCCTTTTGGCTGTCCATGGGATCCTCAGCACTCCTCTCCTGCACCACATCTCAAATGCGTTAATTTTCCTCCTAACTTCTTTCTTGACTGTCCAGCTCTCACATCCATACATGCTAATAGAGAATACAATGCCTTGTATGATTCCGACTTTTGGGCTGAGTTGTATGTCTTTGAATTTTAGGAACTTTTCTAGTTCTTTCATAGCTGCCCTCCCCATTCTTAATCTTCTACTGATTTCCTGGCTGCAGTCCCTCTTCCGATCAATGTTTGATCCCAGATATGAGAACTCTTTACTATTTCTATTTTCTCATTGTCTAGTTTGAATGTGTGTAAGTTCTCTGTGGTCATATTTTTGCTTTCTTTATGTTCAACATAAGCCTGCCTTTGCACTTTCTTCTTTGATATTCCTTAGTGGTTGTTCCAGATCTGTGAGGTTCTCTCCTAGTATTATAGTGTCGTCAGCATATCTCAGATTGTTGACATTTATTCCTCCTATTTTTACTCCTCCCTCTTCCATGTCCAAGCCTGCTTTCCTTACAATATGTTCTGTATATAGGTTGAATAGGTAGGGTGGTAGGATGCAGCCTTGTCTAACTCCTTTGCCAATTGGGAACTATTCTGTTTCTCCGTGTTCTGTCCTGACAGTAGTCTCTTGTCCTGAGTACAGATTCCTCATTAGCACTACCAGATGTGTTGGCATTCCCATGTCTTTAAAAGCATTCCATAGCCTTTCATGATTTATACAGTCATGAAAGTCTGTATATAGTCTGCAGAGCACATGCTATAGTCTGTAAAGCACATGCTGATTTTCTCTTGGAACTCCCTGCTAAGCTCTATTAGCCATCGTATATTTTCAATGTGATCCCTGGTGCCTCTTCCTTTCCTGAACCCTGATTGGACCTCTGGGATTTTTCTCTCCATGTGTGGTTGCAGTCTGTGTTGCAGTATTTTGAGCATATTTTTGCTTGCATTGGAGATTAGTGCTATAGTTTTATAATTTCTGCAGTCTCTTGTGTCTCCTTTTTTGTAAATGGGGATGTATATTAATCACTTCCAATCTGCTGGCCATTGTTTTGTTTTCCATATCAGTTGACATATGTTGGTTAGCACTAAAGTTGACTCTGTCAGTGTGAATTGCAACAGTTCTATTGGTATATCATCTGTTCCTGGAGCCTTGGTTTTTGCCATTTTTTTTATTACAGCTTTCACCTCATTTTTTTAGAATTTGGGGTTCATCTTCATATGGCTCTTTGCTCCATGTGTCCTTCATTTTGTCATCTCTTTTGTATAGTTCTTCTGTGTATTGCATCCAACATCTTTTTATTCCTTCCTGGTCTTGAATTATGTTATTTTTATTGTTGTAGAGCATCGCGGTCCTTGGTTTGAACTTTTCCTTGATTTCTCAAATCCTGTGGAATAGGTCTCTCATTCTTCCCTTTCCCCCCCTATTTCTCTACATATGTTGTTGTAGTAATTTTCCTTACCTTTGTGCACTAACCATTGTACTGTTGCATTCATATTTCTTAATTTATTTCTATATTCTTTTTGTTTTGTTTCTCTTCTTTCGTTTATTGCTTGTAGTGTTTCATCTGTCATGCATGGTTTCTTCACTTTCCTTTTCTCTGTTGGAAGTATCTTTATGTATTCTTCTTTTATTATGTCCCTGGCTTCATATCAAAGCTTTTCTGGTTCACAAACGATTATACTTAATGCTGCAATTCTGTTCTTTTTATTGTCAATGAATTCTGTGGAAATGTTGTTTAAATTGTATTTTGGTATGATGACTGGTTTTGTTCTCGAGTTTTACTTTTATTTTTAAAATGAGTAGTTCATGATCTGTGCCACAATCAGCACCTGTTCTAGTCTTGGCCACCAGTATGGAGCTTCACAATCTTTTACTTCCAATTATGTAAACTATTTGGTTTTTGTGTTGGCCATCTGGTGATGTCCATGTGTATAACCTTTTCTCTGGTTGTATGAAAAATGTGTTTGCAATGAATAGGTTGTTGGCTTCACAAAAATCTATCAGACACTCACCTGCTTCATTCCTTTTGTCTAGTCCAAATCTGCCTACCATTTTTTATTCTTCTTTACTTCCAACCTTTGTGTTGCATTGGCACAAAGGACACAAGACTCCTTTCTTGGGTTTAAATCAGGCCACAACTTTATTAAATAGTACAGGGTCAAATAATATAATTAAATATAATAATAAATCAGCTTTGCCACAGGTGTAAGTGAAGGTAAACCCAACCAAGGGTGGTCCCTCACTGCCCATGGCAAAACAATAATTAACAACAATAATAGCAATAAATAAATAAGCGAGTAATTAATCAAATAACCAAACCCCTCCCCAGAAATGATGTCATATTACATCATATGACATCACAATTTGCTATGATGTAATTTTATTTATTTACATCATTTCCTGTTTATTTGTTTAGAGCCAAATTATTTCTATTCCCAATTTAAGTAGCCGAATTAATTTTATCTGTGGGATGGGGTCATTTCCTGCCACAAGAGGGAGGGCCAGAAAAGCTAGGCATCCCCTCCCCCACACACACAGATAATTTCATAAATCTGGTCACTAAGAACACCAATATATAACCACTGCCCTTCCTTGGAGAGGTGTATCCCATCATCCCAATACAGTTGTGGCTTATTCAGCTTAATAGAATGCTGAATAACAGACATGCCCCTCTTTAACAGTTGTTTAGTCACAAAGCGATTAAGCCACCGCTGAGCATTATTGATGGCCGAATCTTTTTGTGCACCAGACCAAGATCGCCTAGGCACAAATTTGGTCCAAATTATCTTTGCACAAGGCAGCATTGCTTGTAATTCTTCCAAATCTTTAACAATTTGTTTGGCCAACTGTAGACACGGTACACGCACCAAATCATTTCCCCCCATGTGAACAACCACTGCCCGGGGGGAAGGGGAGGACGGGACCGAATCAACACCTTCATGTAAGCACGAGAGATGGCCACTTCATGCCTCTGTCGCCAAACCAAATCGTACGACTAAGGATGGACAAGCCCAAAGAAGTGTTGGAATGATGCTCCTTCAGGAAATGCTCAGCCCAAGCCACCAGGCTATGCCTGATGATCCAAATATCACCCGGGCTGAAAAAAGCTGAAATAAAATAAAACAGTTAGCAAGACTAATCAAAAATCCAAGTGCCCGATTGTCTAACATAAGATTTAAAAGCATGTGAGCACCACCTGCCAATCCTAGAAATATCAGTTTCACTCATACCATGAGTGGCAGCAACCATCGCAGCTCCTATATGAAAGGAATGCGAAGAAAAGGAATCAATAGGCAGCCCAGCCTTCTTAACCGCTTCCTTAAGCACTGCCCTGAATTGAAATTGTGTCAGGGGCAAACCTGATAGATGAAGAAACAGATATCCAGGGACCTTAGACCTGATTCTTAAATAGTTATCCATTGCCACTACAGGGCAGATTTTACCCCATTGGGCCTTAGCTAAGAATAAAGACTGACCCTTGCCAAACTGGTCAGTCTTAGACTGCCTAATGTGTATCTGAATACCATGATCAGTTAAATTAATATCAGAAATTAGAAGTGCCCTGCCTGATGTATCATTCCATGAACCAGGAACCATCTCACTGATTCTCAGGGCAGCAAAAAATGCAGTAGCAAACACTGCCCTAATAAAGCCAATTCCTCATGTGAATAGCATATTACGACCAGTTGCTCCCATAACAAAGCCAGAACAAGGCCATTTATTGGTCTTCTGGTGTCCTTTGAGATAATAGACTCTCTGGACCATCCTTCTACCACCCTTTTGACTCTACAGTCAACAGTTGGATCAAAATAATCATTAGCCCTGGAGAAAAAGGCCAAAGCAGCCAACCTGCCCTGATAGTGACAGGTGATAGTCCCAATTGTCTGAGTGCAACAATAAAACAAAGTACCAAATCCACATTAATAGGCCATGCTATTGCTTTCCCAATTTGACACATGAATTGGCTAAAAGAATTTAGAGCTGTTTGATAAGACTTGCATGTTGACGGGGCGATGGAATTCAACATCACCCTGTGAACTTCTAATCTCCAAGGTTCCAGAGAAACATTGGTACCTCCTGTGGGTGTAAAGTAGCCTAGGGTGCTAACTGCCGGAATCTGGTAAGCTGAAAATGAGAAAGGGCATCTGCCAAAGGGTTAAGCAAACCAGGAACATGGTGAGCTCTAAACAATATATTAAACTTTAAACATTGTAAAACCATTGCCCTCACCAAACCCATCACCTTAGGAGATTTGGAGGACTGCAAATTCACCACATGCACTACCGCTTGGTTGTCACACCAAAACCAAACGGACTTATTAGCAAAGTGGCTTCCCCATAAATAGACAGCAGCAACGATTGGAAACAATTCCAAAAAAGTAAGGTCCCTGGTAAGGCCAGATTCCACCCATGCAGGAGGCCAGGCCTCAGCAGCCCATTGGCCATTCCAAAAAACATATATAAAGCAGCCCCCTTGTTGGAAAACCAGAGCCCGCGGAGCAAACATTGATGCCGAAGAAATAGGCAAGAGCCACAAAGCACAAGCCAAAAGGCAAGGCCAAAGCCGAGCTCGCCAAAAGCCGAGAACGGTATGATGTATTCACCCCATCTCGACTATAAAAATGGCTGCCTTCATGTGTCTGCGCCGAGTTATAAGCAACAAACTCTCATCCAAACCTCGCATAACAGCCTCCATGCAAGAACTATAAACCACAGCCTGTTGGCCTGGACACAGTGGTGAGATTTTCACCCCCGCGCCCTGACCAATGAGGAGTCTTTGTCCTTATTTGGCCAGTACAACAAGATACCCCTCCCAACAAGTCGGGGGGTGTCTTTCCAATCCCCAATGATCAGCTTGACATCCTGTGTTGGTGTGTTGTCAATTTCTTCCTGTACTCCTTCGTAAAATTTATCAATTTCTTCTTGTTCTGCCTCTGTGGTTGGTGCATATACTTGAATTATGGTAATATTCATAGGTTCCCAATGAGCCTTATGATTTGGTCTGATTTTGCATTGTATCTTCTGACTGCTTTTGCAATATCTTTTCTTAGTATGAAAGCCACCCCATTTCTTCTTGTCTTTTCATTTCCTGAGTAGAACACTGTGTGGTTGTCTGATTCAAAGTGGCCCATTCCTGTCCATTTTAACTCACTCACCCCCAGTACTGCTATGTTCATGTGTTGCATTTCCATTTTCACTATGTCTAGCTTCCCTTGGCTCATGCTTCTCATATTCCATGCCCCTTTTTTATGTGTGGTGTTGCTTCTAATGAGGTTTGTCTGTCTGAGTGTGTTTACTGCTTGCTTTGTCATTTTTGACTGCCCTTAGTTGCTCTTGCAAGTGTGTTTTCCTTTAGTTTCTATCTATCTCTCTGCTAGTGCTCTTGTCCTGTGTGTGACACTTTCAATGACTTCTCATAGGGTTTTCTATGTGGCGATGGGGAAGCATTGAAGTCCAACTTCTGCTACTTGTAATTTTTCTTCTATTCAGAGATTTATCTCTTTCTGTTTGGGCCTGCTCAGGGGAAAATCAATTTTCTTCAAAGTAGAATTTAATATCCCAGGGATTTCAACATGAGCAACATTCTTGCTATTTACAAACAAATGCCTTTGATTGTTATTTCAACACATTGGTTCATTGAACCAACCTTAAGAAATACTGTCAATGGTTTGCATACCAAAGGACTGAAAAACTGCCACAGGCCCCCTTACAGTCACATTTTTGAAGGTTACCATTAATTATCATACATTAGGTGTCTCCTGATGATGTGCGATCCTAGGAACTTTATATTGTGGAAATGATCAGCAATATTTTTTACAGTGGTTTCCTTAATTAAGAAATGCCTTGCTTTTGCTTAGAAGTTAGAGATCTGCTTATATTGTTAAAGGGGGCAAATCTTATATGTATTCATGCTTGCTTCTGCTCACTGAGCATCAAATGGTCTTGACTTGTGATCAATCAGTTTATCTTACCTATAGGAAAAGAGATTCTATATCTTACCTATAGGAAAAGAGATTCCACTTCAGACTTAGGAAGAACTTCATTTTGTTTGCCAAGGAAGCATTATCATTCCTTGTTCACATCCTCAGCCAGATATGATAAAATACAAGAACAATCAGAAGAAAGCTGGTTTCTACTGTCAACCCAATCATTTTAATGGATGTTTGCCTTGAATAGTATGGGATAAGTCAAAGTTTAGTACTAATTAGAGTAGACTCACTAAAATCAATGGATAATGTTATCCACTACTGATTAAGTCCCATTAAACTGAGTCTGCTCTAATTATGACCCTTTGGTTTCATTACTGTGAAATGCAAACATGTTCTGCTCTCTCTATAGTGGGTTCTGAAGCTGCTAGCTAGAACACAAGAAAGGGAGAGTAGTGCTGAGAGAAAAGGATAATGAAACCCATTGAGGCAGGCAAACATATGCAGCACCCAGCATCTACACTTCTTAGTGTATAAATAAGAATGATGGCTTTAATGTGGTCAAGGTAAATACAGTACAAATGGTGAAAGCAAGTAATTTCAACAGGGAGAGAAAGCAAATGTTTATATTTTCATCTACTCAAACCTACTGAAAGGTTCTTTCTTCTTTTTCTTCTCACTTCATTGGCTTCCATCCATGATAACCGTGTCTAGTTAATTAATATCTATATCTATATTTAGATACAGATAAGATGAGGATAATAAGAATGGGATAGATAGATAACCATAGAACACAGAAGTTAGTAATTACTTAAACGGTATACGGAAGTGAAATTAATCAGGTCAAGAATAAACTCACAACACGGATGTTAACATAGGAAGTATAAATAATAATGGAAAGAAAAGGAAAAGACAATTAACTAGTTTTCTTTACATTAATAGTGGATGTTTCGAGAAATATGATAAGTCACAATGTGTATCTGTTAATGTATATTTGTAAATAAGAACAATAAAGCTTTATATATAAAAAAAATGATAACCGTGTCTACTTTCTTCACACTTAAAATTTTACTTTGGAAAATGTACATTGCTGAAGAGAGATTCATTTATTACCCTCCTGTTGGCAACTCCTTACTAACTCATTAGAGTTTATCACATGGTGAAAATTGGAAGTTTAAATGTGTAAAAACCCGTGATTATCCAGCGTATTAGGTGCAAATGCGTGAATGGTTTTCACATGACATTGTGCACAAACCGCATAGAATCTAACAAGAAAGTGACATGAACCAGCAAATAGGCATTTTTGTGGAAATATTGTGAATTCATTTCCATTTCATTCATGAATTCACCTTTTTTGCACAATTGCTCTAGTGTGAAAGCTACTTGTGGTTTATTCACAGGATTCTCCCTGTTTTTGTGTTTGCTTCCAGATTTCCCATGGTTCTTCAGGGCAAGTTTATTCCCAGTATTGTGGGGCAATACAGGGCAATACCATAATACTGCATATAAAACTCCTAAAATAAGTACCCACCCTTCTTTGTAGCTAGAGCTCTTAAAATAAACAGCTGATGCAAGGGCGCAGAGAGAGAGAGAGAGAGAGAGAGAGAGAGAGAGAGAGAGAGAGAGAGAAGTGAATGAATGCTTGCCTCCCTGTCAGCCATCCCTTCTAGCCAGAGGGCAGCGATCCCAAACTGTCCTCTTTAAGGGATTTTGGACTTCGGCTCCCAGTATTGGACAACATGGCTGAGGCTTCTGGGAGCTGAAGTCCAAAATCCCTTAAAGGGCACAGTTTGGGGATCACTTCAGCCTTCCCTTCTAGCCAGACCTCTTAAAAAAACAACTACTGAGGGAAAGGCAGGGACAGAGCAAGTACGGGGGGGTTGCAGAATGCTAGAAATAGTGCAAATTGAGTCCACTTTTAGGGTTAGGGTTAGGGAATCATGGGAACTGTATTTTATTGTAGCACCAGAGCTCTGTGACAGAGAAGATTCAATGTCTCAGAAAAAAATACAGTTCCCATGATTCCCTAGCACTAACCCTAACCCTAAAAGTGGACTCAATTTGCACTATTTCTGGCAGTCTGCAACCCCCCTACGATAGAGAAAAGGCTGAGTTCCCCCTTGCTCTTTCCTGTGTATATGCTTCAGCCTTTCCCTCATAGCCAGGACTCTTAAAGGAATAGGTGCTGAGGGAAGGCAGGGACACACACAGACACAGACACATTTGTCACAGTCTATGTGTGAAAATTATTTATGCATTTGTTTGCTTTTGCGGAATGGACACACTTTAATTATTATTGGGATGGAGACACATTGGGTCCCATTGTGTGAAAACCATTCACGCATTTGTGCCTAAGTGTGGGTTAATCTCAGATTCTGCATGGGATAATAGTGCTTTGCGTGTGAAAACCATTTGTGCAATTGTGAGTTAATAACAGGTTCTTACCATTTTAAACTTCCAATTTTCCCTTGTGAGATAAACTCCATTGAAAGGAAGTTTTAGTTGGTTTGCTGCAATACACTACAGAAGTATTAGCATCCATGCTGTTTGTGAAAAAAAAGCAGCTTCCCTTTCCATTTTGTTTAGCAGAATTTGCTTATTTAGGAAACATGCAATTTTCTTTTTTCATCCCAATGGTAGTTTTTGAGATTGATACAGTAATTTTTCTCAACACGGTTAGAAAGTAAAATATTTGGTGCATGAAAACTGGTAGTCCTATATCCTTCATACTCATTAATACAGAAGGAAAGAAAACAATAATACAGATGGAAAGTTAGAAATATGAGAAATAGAGGAATATAAGTGAAGCAACTGATAACTTCCTCTTGGCACCTTATCCACAGATAGGGCTTATTTTAATTCTGAACATCAGTCCAAAGGGTTCTTCATTTATACCGGCCTGTAACTTTATCTCCTCTCCCTTTAATTAGGTGGGGAAATCTCCAGGAAATATATAATTCCATAAATAGTTGGAGGAAAGGCTCAAGCATGCCTAGTCTGTCCAAGAGAAATATCATCATAATTGGTGCTTGCTGGCTTGAACAACCGCTGGGAATGGAGGACTTTCTTATCAAAAGAATTCTGTAACAATTACATCTGGGGGCTGTGTATATGTCATGACATAAAACCCAGCCTGAATTAATTATTTATTATGGTTGAGACCACTTTTGACTTATAAGCTATAAAAAGTCTGCCTGGGAGATAATTAATTATTGCTGGAAATAACATATAATTACAATGTTGCAGGGAACAGATAAGAATTAATGTGCCAGGTGTAAGAAGATTAGACCAGCCTGACAGAAATGAGCAACTAAAAGAATTTATAGATGGAGGCTTATAGTCATTTCATCCACACTGACTATGATGTGAGACCACATGACGGCTGCTGGCTGGCTTATTTGAAATGAGATAATGGCTTTAGTCTCATCCTTTGCAGACAGGTCCGCATATCACAGGCCAGAAACCTAAACGAGATTAATTGGCAGGCTGCATTGAGAAACCCAAGCTGAAGAGGCATGAAGCCTAGCTTACATAAACCTCTCATTTGGAAGCCCTCTCCCATGTGCATTTGTTGAAACAAAAGAGGAATGAGCAATATGGATTGATAAGGTATGGTTTCACAGTGCACACTACAAGTAGTTGTTATGTGAAGCCTGCAAATATCAGTACACAATTTGTGTGCGTGCCTCAGGGAAAAAAATTCTGTCTACAGATTTAACTGGTTTCATAGCTGTTCCCTTATTGCAGGGAAACCTAAAAACTGTAATTCTAAGAGCTCTAGCAGAAAATTGACTCCACTGTTGTCAACTACATTTCTATCAGAAAGCATAGGTAGAGTGAAGCTATAGGCTCAGGCAACAGATGTTTCTGGGAAGGCACTAGTGGCATCCTCCCACCTATTCGTCCTGGACTTCCAAGCTTAGATACCTCTCTTAGAGAGCAATGCTATGTGTGCCAAAAAACCTGTCCTGTTTCTACTCAACTAGTGTGCAGCCTAAGGTAGGGTAGGTTATTATCATCACTCTCATCTTTATTTACACCTTGCCTTTACCCCCAAATAAGGATTCGGGGTGCTATCTCATCACCAGTGACAATAAGAATCAGCTGTCAATCCAGACTTGGAATTAGGAGAGGACACCATCTTATTTTTTTGCCTGAGGCAACAAATATGTGTAGAGAACAGAAGAATTTGGCATTGAAATTTAATTCCCAGCCTCCATTTTTAAAATGTACTTGTTTCAGGTGATCATGTTAGAGGAAGGAAGCACACGTTCAACAAATCACTGCTATTTAAGAATTCCCCATTGTTTCCTATGGATAGCTGTGCCATACCTTGCTAGAAAAGATATGCTGTTCTGTCTCAAACCTCCTGATTAAGACTATGCTAAGGTATGGATCAAGTAAGGGGATGCTGAGAAAAAGTTTGTAGCAAATTCTAAATCTGTTATAGTGGTGATTAGGGCCAAAGCATACACTATAATTCTACTGTATCCCCCCATCTATTCAGCTATAAAACACCAGCTGAGAGGCTCCCTGTATCCCAACACTACCGGGACTGAAGTAAGGGAAGTGTGGCGGAAGCAACAGAGGACTCTTAAGCTGCCTTCACAGCCAAGGAACATCCTAGCCAGCTGTAAAACACCATCTTAGAGGTTCTTGTATCCCAGTACCACTGGGATTGAAATGAGGGAGGTGTGGCCGAAGCAACAGAGGACTCTTAAGCTGCCTTCACAGCCAAGGCACATCCTAGCCAGTTGTAAAATATTGGCTGAGAGGCACCCTGTATCCCAATACCACCGGGACGGAAATGAGGGAGGTGTGGCTGAAGCAACAGAGGACTCTTAAGCTCCCTTCCCAGCTAAGGATGCAGCAAGGGGGCATGGCTAGAAATTTAAACTTGATAGCCAGCCCCAAGAATTTTCCACCAGAGTCAAGAGCCTGGGAGCCGAGTGCTGGCTCTTCCTTTTCCACCCTCAATATCAGGCTGAAGGGCAGGGGGTGGGCAGAATCTACAATTAGACTGTAACAACAAAGTAACCAGTCATAACTAGTGTCCCTTAGTTGTTTTTTTTCTTGGGACATCTGGACTGGCAATATAGAAAGACAGGTGGAATACGAAAGGGATGAGATGGCCGAGGTAATAATGGGAGTGGCTATTAAAGTTGTATGGGGCAAAGGAAGATATGGTAATAACAGAGTGAAATTCTGTTGCAAAGGAAGACGGGATCGATGTTTGAAAGTGATCCCGCCTTCAGTTCACACTATTACCCAAAATAGGATGGGGAGCTTATCATCCATGCCACAGAACCTTACTCTGCTCCTCTGCAACACCAGGTCAGTTAAAAACAAGTCACATATCATCAATGACCTCCTGTTGGATGACTTGGCTTGCTTCACAGAAACCTGGCTGGGAGAAGATAGTGCCATTACTTGAAATCAAGCTCTCCCAGCCGGGTATGCTGTTATTGAGCAGGTAAGGAAAAGTGGGCAAGGGGACGGAGTGTCTCTGTTCTACAGAGGCAATCTCACCATGACTGGGATACCTGTCTGGAAGATGGAGCACTTTGAGTGTATGTACCTACTACTGAAGATGAAGGACATCTGGGATTCTGTTGGTATACCGTCCACCTCGTTGTTTAACAGACTCCCTATCCGAGCTGATGCAGCTAGTCTCGGAGTTGCTGTTGAAGTCACCTAGACTTCTTGTTCTGGGTGACCTCAGTATTCCACTCGAGACCAATTTAACAGGCACGGCTCGGGAGTTCATGGAATCCATGACAACCATGGGTCTTTCCCAATTAGTCAATGGGCCAACACATTGTGTGAGTCATACTCTCAATGCAGTCTTCAGTATGGAACAGTAATATCCATGGGCAGAGGTAGTTAATATCACCGCATTGTCATGGACAGATCATTTCCTGGTCAGGGCAGAACTAAGAGCCATTGTTTGCCCCCTCGAGGATGGTCGACCTATTAGAATGGTCCACCCTCAAAGGCTAATGGACCCAATTGGATTCCAGAAAGCCCTACAGGGTCTATAATAATAATATAATAATAATAATAAATTTTTATTTCTTTTTTTTAAAATAGTTTTATTGATAAAAAACACTCAATACATATATCAAATAAAACAATCATACAATATATCTTGTTTCTTGTCTTCTTTACATCGATATCTTGTTCGTATCTTCTTTGAGAAGGGAGTCTTCTTTCCACAATTACCAAATATCACATCTTAATAAGCTCTCTATATAACTACAAAAGTTTACACTTCTGGATGCAATAATTGTTACTATAGCTAATATCATTCTTCTCCCCTTTATTTCCTTTCTCCCTTTTCTTCTTTCATCTTCCCACACTGCCATCCTTATCCTTCTCACTCATTCACTTCCCAGCTTCCCCACCCAACTACCTTCCATCACTCCCACTTTCCTCTACTCCCTCCACTCTCTGTCACTTCCACACACCCTCTATCACATACTTAACCTTCTACTCCTCCATTCTTCTTTCTTTCCATTTCTTCTTTCATCACATGTTTCATACGTACTTCCTACTTGCAGCAAATAGATTATTGGAGTTTACTTTGTTCTCCTTTTCTTTGTCCTCCAGTATTAATATTCTCTAATTAATTACCTAATTACTTTGTCATTTATTGTATCTATCCTTATGCCCTTTTATTCGTTTTCCCTTCTTATCTCTTCTTTCTTATTTGTACTATTTGTGATAAAAGTATAAGATATCTAGATCATAGTTTCATTTATTTATCATTTTCTCGTATCGATTCTCCATGACTTCCTATACCATATCGTTGTACTACTAATAGCCTACTACCACTAGATTGCCCCAATATTTATCAAGATATTCTAAGATTGGCACCCATTCTGAATTGTTTTCTTCCACCGTATTGCCTCTTATATATTGCGTTAAACGATTCATTTCTATTACATCATAAAATTTCAGCAACCATTCCTTCATACTAGGAATGGTTTTTGCGTTCCACTTTTGAACTAAAGTGATCCTAGCAGTGGTGATTAGATTTTTTTGTCTAAATTATTGTCCCACATATTAAGTAGGAATATTTCTGGGCAAGCTTTTATTTTGATATTATTTATATTGTTAATTACTCCTATTACTTTAATCCAATATTTTCTTACTATTTCACATGTCCATAGACAATGATATAAAGATCCCTGTTCTTTCTCACATTTCCAACAAAGGTTATTTTTTGTTTTATATTTTTTTGAAATTTTTTCAGGAGTTAAGTACCAGCGAAAGTATATTTTATAAAAAATTTCTTTCAGTTTCTGAGATGCAGTATATTTCATTCTTTTAGTCCACACTGTTTCCCATTTATCTAATTCAATAGAATATCCTATATTTTGAGCCCATTTAACCATATTTGGTTTTATTATTTCTTCTTCTAAGTACCACTTCAAAATAACCCAATCCATTTTTTATTGTTTCCCAACCAAATTCTATCAAATTCATTTATGTTTAAATCAATATCGTAAATTTTTAAATCTTTTTTAAACTGTTCTTTAATTTGACCATATCCAAACCAATCTAGTTTAAATCCTTCCTTGATCAAATCATCTTGTGTTTTAATTGTATATTTCCCTAAGTTATCTTTTTTAATAAATTCATATATGTGATCCAATTAATTCCTGATCTAGTTTCTTTTCTTTGAATTGCTTCTTGGGGTGAAAAGCATCCTGAGAGTTTTGGCATTGCCCTCGCTTTATATTTGTCCCATACTTTAAGTATTGCTCTTCTTAAACAATGATTGTTAAATTCTTTGTTTGCTTTAACTTTCCCATAGCCTAAATAGGCATGCCAACCAAAACAAGTTCCATCTCCCTCCAGTTCCAATAATTTTTCTGAATTTAGTGTCACCCATTCCCTTAAGCATGTAAGGCAACAAGCCTCAAAATATAATTTTAAATTAGGTACACCCAATCCTCCCCTTTCTTTTTCATTTTGCATAATTTTGAGTCTTATTCGTGGTCATTTCTTTTGCCATATAAAATTACTAATGTCCCTGTGCCAAATTCTAAAAAAAAAATCTTTGACTATTATTGGGATCATTTGGAATAAAAAGATCATCTTTGATAATATTAGCATTTTTACAGTTGCAATTCTGCCCAATAGAGACAAGTTTTTCCTATTCCACCTATTCAATTCGTTTCTTATCTCATTCCACACTTTTTTATAGTTATCATCAAATAAATTTAATGTTTTTTTGACAATATTATTCCCAAATATTTAATTTTTTTCTGAATATTCATCCCCGCCATTATGCTTAATTGATTTTCTTTTTATTTAGACAAGCCTTTAGTGAGAATTACTGATTTATCTTTGTTTAATTTACAACCTGTTATTTCTCCAAATTCCCCCAAAGTTTCCATTAAATATTTTATACTTCTAGTGGGATTATCTAGGAAGACTACCAAGTCATCAGCAAATGCGCATATTTTGTAAATAAATTTCCTTATTTTTAGTCCTTTTATTTCTTCCTTTCTTTAATTTCTTTTATTAATCTTTCTATTACTACTAGAAATAAAAGTGGAGAAAGGGGGCATCCCTGTCTTGTGCCTCTATTAATTTTGAAAGCTTCTGATGTTTCACCATTCATAAGAACTTTAGCTATTTGTTTCTCATATATCTTTTTTATCCATCCTATAAATTTGGGGCCTAATTCCATTTTTAATAAAATTTGGATTAATGTTTGCCAATTAACAGTATCAAATGCTTTTTCCAAATCCAAAAATAGCATTCCCAATTTTTTTTCGTTATGTCTCTCATAATACTCCACTATATTGATTACTGTTCTAAGGTTTTGTCTATTAGGTAAAAATCCTCTTTGGTCTTCGTCAATCAAATTTTCTAAATATTTTTTAAATTTGTTAGCCAATATGCTTGCAAATATTTTATAATCGATATTTAATAAAGAAATTGGTCTATAATTCTTGACATCAGTAGCCTTTTTACCTTCCTTTGGGATCATCACAATGGTTGCCTCTTGCCATGTTAATGGCATACCTTCTTCCAATATCGTATTCATAACCTTTTGTAAAGGGGTACTTAATTCCTCTGCATAGGTTTTATAAAAAAAAGTGGTGAACCCATCGGGGCCAGGTGCCTCCCCATCTTTCAAATTTTTGATAGCCTCCAATATTTCCATTTTAGAAATGGGTTTATTCAGATCTTCGTATTGGTTTTGAGTTGGTGGATGAAAATCTTGTTTGTCTAAATACTCTTTAATTTTGTCCACCTCAACCTCTCTTAATTGATAAAGATTTGAGAAAAAACTTTGAAAGACTTCCTTTATTTCTTGTTGTCCTGTTAATCTTCTCCCCTCATAAACTATTTCAGTAATTATTTTATTTCCTCTCTTTCTCCTTAGTGTTTCAGCCAATAGTTTCCCTGATTTATTAGCGAATTTGAATTCTTTTTGTTTACTTAATTTCAAATTCTTTTCTATTTCTATAGTATTTTTCCTTAATTCTTGTTTATGTAATATTTTTATTTCTTCTAGTATGCTCTCATCTTCTGGATGCTTATTCAGTTCTTTTTCTTTTTGTATCAATAAATTTTCAATGGTATGGTCCTTCTCTTTTTCCTTTTTTTGATAAAATACTTGTTGGATAATTAAGCTTCCTCTTAACGTTGCTTTCGCAGCATCCCATATCACATTTATCTTTGTTTCATCTATCATATTCTCCTTAAAAAAAAACCTTTATCTCGTTTCTTATTCTATTATTTACTTCTTTCCTTTGAATCAGGGCATCATTTAATTTCCAGTTAAATTGCTTACATCGATTTGAAAGTGACAATATGATTGCGTTATGGTCCGATATGCTTCTGGGCAGGATTTGAATTGACTTAATTTTGTTACTCATTATTTTATGGATCTATATCATATCTATTGTGGACAGTGATTTGTATCTATTTGAATAAAAAGTGTATCCATCTTGTGTTCCTTGTATATGTCGCCAAGCATCTAAAAGTGAATATTCATTAACCATATCAAAGAATGTTGCAGGAAGTTTACATTGCGTAGTTTTTTTGTTGTGGTCTGCTCTTCTATCTCTAATGGGGTTTACCACCCCATTAAAGTCACCAATTAACATTCGATTATCAATTTCTAAATCACAAATTTCCTTATAAATCTTTTGAAAAAATAGAACTTTGTTTGTTTGTGGTCCATAAATTCCTTTTATTAACAAGTTTAGCCCTTCCCATTTTATTCCTATCCCAATGTAATGACCTGCCGGATCATTTATTAATTCTTTCGCTTGTATTTGTTTATTTAAATATATTACCACTCCTTTTTTCTTTTTCTTATTTGAAGAGATAAATACATTTCCCAATTTATTGTTTCTCAACAGTCTTTTTTCAGTTTTTTTTTCCTGTAAACATATTAAATCAAATCTTCCTTTCCCTAAAAAATGAAAAACTCTTTTTCTCTTAGAGGCCGCATTCACACCCTTTATATTAAGCAAAATTATTTTCATGTTTATCAGTTCTTATGCTTTGTTTGAATAAAAAAAGGCAACAATAAAAAAGATCAGTTCTAACTTAGACAATTTGGTAAAAGGACAGATCAAACTAACCAATGCTTACAGCTGCACCGGCTTCTTCTTCGTCTAAATCATCACCTCTTCTTCCCATTGTTGGTTCTTCTTTACTATCTTCCTCATCTCTTGAAAGGTTTCCTTCTTCTTCATCTGTTAGATTTGTTTTTGATCCATTTCGGGATGTTTTCCCATTACTACCTGTTGGACTCTTCTCCTTTCTTTTCACTTGCTTTTCGATTTCTGCTGTATGTTCTTTCGAAAAATTACAAGCTTTCTCAGTTGAATTTAATTTATATCTTCTTTGATTCCATGTTAAGGTTACTCCTTCTATCTCCTCCCATCTAAATGGGATTCTGTACACTTTGAGCTGTTCCGTCAAGAATTGATAATCTTTTCTTTTTTTCAATATCTGACTCGGGACATCTTTAAAAATCTGAATTTCCATGCCGCGTATTACAAATCTAGTTTTGAAATTTTTCTGTAGAAATTCATCTTTTGTTTGTTTTCTCATCCAATATATAATGATATCCCTTGGTAGACCTCTATTCTTAGCAATTCTTTGCCCTTAAAGCAATTTCAATTTAGGGCTTTGTTAAAAGAGACTGTAAGGAGGGCTGAGTTGCCTCAGGAATGTTTCTCCTCACACTCCTTTTGTATTGGAGCAGTGACAGCTGTGGCCACTCATGGTTTGAGTGAAGCCAATATTTGCAGGATTGGCAGGTGGCGTTCACATGCATTTAAGTCCTATGTCAGGCAATCAGGTAACCGGATTCCTGATAAGCCACGTTAACTTTTTTTGTTTCGTTTCAGCTGGCTTTTACCATGGCAGCATATGGATCGTGGGCCACAGCCTGGTCTTCCGGGCAGAACACCACCTTTTGGAGAATCGCCATGACAATACATTGGGCCTTTCGCATAGTGGACTCACTGAGTGGTTTGGACAAAGGGGCATGATGTGGGGATCTCTTCTTCCTCTTATTATGGAGTTGGCACGTTCGTGTTCAGAACCCCGGGTTTTGGTGATCCACCTGGGGGAGAATGATTTGGTTCAGATTCTGTACTTGCAGCTGGCCAAACAGATAGTTAAGGACATGCAAGAAGTTCAAAGATTTTATCGGGTGCTGTGATCCTTTGGACCAAACTTGTGCTAAGGCGTTGCTGGCCTGGAGCGCAGAAGGATGCAGCAATTAATAACACTCGGTGCTGGCTTAACCATTATGTGGCTAAGCAGCTCTTTAAAATGGGTATCATTTTAGTGGAGCACGGTATTAAACTTGACCAGCCACAGCTGTACAGGGGGGATGGGGTCCACCTCTGTCATATGATGCATGACGTCATATGACAAATATAACATCATTTCCGGGGGAGAAGGGTTTGTAAATTTGTTGATATTATTGTTTACTGGTTTTTTCATGTGCGGTGAAGGACCACCCATTTGGGGGGTTACACCTTCACTTATACACATGACAAATTTGTTAATGTTTATTTGTTTGTTAATAGACCCCGTACAGCTAAATAAAAGTTGTGGCCTGTTTTAACCCAAAAAGAGGTGTCTCATGAGTCGGGAGGTTTTTTTGTTGTGCTGGCCAAATAAGGACAGGAGACACCTGGTTGGTCAAGGCGCACAGGGGAACGAGAACACCTGCATGCCTTGTCCAATCAGGTTGTTTGGTAGTTGCTCCAAGTCTCATGGTGTTATTAGTCTCACAAGACTTGGGATGAGAGTTTGTTACTTATAGCTCTATGCCGCCACATGGAGGCAACCATTTTAGAGCTGGAACAGAGCGACCCTTCCCACCCACCCTTTATTAAGAGTCTATAATTTGTGACTCTCAGGCTTAGGCTGGTCACCTTCGGGGGCCGGGAGGGAATTTTCCCCCAGAGTTCTTCCCTGGGTTTTTCACCCTCCCTGAGATTTATTATTAATTAAATTACTTTGGAAATGGGTCATGGTGTGATAATTCATTTGTTATTGTTAATTGTTTTGTCACAACTTTGGAGTAGGGTCTATAATTTAAAATTGTTCTTTTGTACTTTAGGGTGGGTAATGACCCCCACCCTACAGAAAAAATTAATCTGGCTATTTAAATTAATTGGGGTAAATTGGCATAAGACAAATTTAAAGGAAATGACGTATGCAGTTAAATGCATGACATCATAAATTGCATGACGTCATATGATGAAATATGACATCATTTCTGGGTTGGATTTTTTGTAAATTTGTTGATATTATTGTTTACTGGTTTTGTCATGTGCGGTGAAGGACCACCCATTTGGGGGGTTACACCTTCACTTACACACGTGACAAATTTGTTAATGTTTATTTTTTTGTTAATAGACCCTGTACAGCTAAATAAACGTTGTGGCCTGTTTTAACCCAAAAAGAGGCGTCTCGTGTCCTCTGTGCCAGTGCAACCTCCTCGTTTGCTCATATTGCATCTGCAAAGTCTCATCTAGCAGAGCTGTTTAGGGTGGTGAGGGTACTGATAGTGATGCCATCGACCCAGAACCCTCTACTTAACCCAACAACAGCCTGCTGTGACAATTTAACAACTACTTTGCAGGCAAAATCTCTCAGATAAGAGCCCACTTGGATGCCAAGATTGGGGCAAAGTCAACCGATGGGGTGTCCAGTCAAGCGATTTATGAGATTAGTCTGGATCAATTTGAGCTTGTAAGTACTGATGACATGGACAAGATCCTTGGGAAGGTGAGGATGATGACATGCCCCCTCGATCCCTGCCCATCATGGCTGGCTGTCCAGGTGGGTGATGCCTTAATGGCATTTCTTAGACATGTCATCAATTCATCCCTTAGGGAAGGTCATACACCATCTTCTTTAAAGGAAGTAGTCATTAGACCACTCCTGATAAAACATTCCCTGGACCCCTTGGACATGAAAAACTACAGGCCTGTATCCCATCTGCCATTCTTGGGCAATGTGATTGAGAGGGCTGTCACTTTTTAGCTCCAAGCAGTCTTGGATGTAGCCAATTTTCTAGATCCATTTCAAACTGGCTTCGGGACAGGATATGGGGTGCAGACTGCCATGGTTGCTTTAACTGATGACCTTCATCTAAGCATCAACAGCATGACCCTGTTGGATCTCTCAGCGGCATTTGATACAATAGACCATGACATCCTCTTGAAATGCCTGGGAGGGTTATGCTTGGGGACAGTTGCTCTTCAAAAACAGAGCTTAATTGTGGCATCCCATAGGATGCCATCCTGTCACTGATGCTATTCAACATTTATATGAAGCCACTGGGAGAAATCATCCGCAGACACGGGGTGGGGTGTTATCAGTATGCTGATGACACCTAAATATATTTCTCCATGTCTCAGTCATCAGTGATGGTGACTGATGGCATTTCTCCCCTCAGTTAGTGTTTTGTGGCAGTAGTGGACTGGATGAGGGAAAACACACTCAAGTTGAATTCAGACAAATGGAGGTACTTATGGTAGGGGCCCTTAAACTAGGTATTGGGTTGCAACCTCTAGTCCTAAAGGGGTTCACACTCCCCTCGAAGGACTATGTTCGCAGTCTGGGGGTGCTTCTTGATTCGTCACTTCAGATTAGAAATCAGGTGAATGTAATGGTCAACAGCGCCTGTTATCAGCTTTGGCTGATATGCCAGCTGCACCCTTTCCTGGAATCGGGTGACCTCAAAACTGTAGTACAAGCTCTGGTAACCTCAAGACTTGACTTTTGCTATGTGCTCTACATGGGGCTACCCTTGTGCCTAGTCAGGAAACTCCAATTGGTACAGAATATGGCAGCCAGGTTGATTACAGGAATAACCAATACTGAAGTCATGCCACTGGCTGCCCATTAGTTTCTGGGCACAGTACAAGATTTTGGTTATCACCTTTAAAGCCCTGCATGGCTTGGGCCCAACCTATCTAAGGAATTGCCTGCTTCCATATAATCCACCTCGTGCACTCAGATCCTCTGGGAGGAATCTATTGCAACCAGTGAAGACCAGATTGGTTCCGACCACCCAGAGGACTTCTTTTGCAGTTGCTCCCACCTTATGAAATGGCCTGCCAGATGAGATCCATCAAATTTCCAACCTAGATAGCTTTAAGAAAGCTATCAAGATGGATCTCTTCTGGCAGGCCTTCCTGGAATAGCACCCAGCCACATAAAGACCCTCATATTTATGAATTGTGATGATTCCGCTCACTGTTATTGTAATATTGTAGTATTACTGTTTTTGATTTTAATGTTTGTAATTTTAATCCCAGCACTGTTTAATTCTTTTTAAGGGGAGGGGGATATTATATATATATATTGTATCATTTTAATGGTTGTACGCTGCTTTGATTGTTTCTACAAAAAGTGAGCTATAAATAAAAGTTGTATTATTATATTTATTATATACAATTATGCTTTTCTTTGAAAAAATGTTATGTGACAAAGCTTTCAGAAACTTTAGTCCTTCTCATGGAGCTGTAGCTGCCACATCAACTGTCATGCAACTGCAAGCTTCAAGATTAAGGGCAAATTCTTTGTCACCTCTACTTTTCATTATTGTAATGGAAGTGTTAAATACAAAAATAAGAAACGATGATAAGATTCATTCCCCCAAAATTGGTAAATATCAATATAAGCTTAGATCATTCGCGGATGATTTAGTTATATTCCTAAGCGAACCATCTAAAAGTATAAATAGATTAGAAGAAATATTAAAAGAATATAGTACAATATCAGGATTAAAAGTAAATAAACTCAAAAGTGGAATTATAACAAAAAATATATTAAAAGAGGAAGAAGAAACACTAAAAAAAAATCAGGATATCAAATATTTAAAAAAGTAAAATACCTTGGAATAACAATCACAAAAAAGAATTCAGACTTATATAAAAATAATTACATACCAACATGGAAAGAAATTAAAAAAGATCTGGAAACATGGGAGAAAAAACAACTCTCCTTATTAGGAAGAATTGCCACAATACAGATGAACGTATTGCCTAAGATGTTATATTTATATCAAACAATTCCCATTCATTTGACTAAGCAACATTTTCATATTTGGAATAAAGACATTAGTAAATTTATTTGGAAAGGGAAAAAACCCAGAATTAAAGCAGAGAATCTAAAGGATAGAAAAGAAAAAGGAGGCTTAGGTCTGCCAGATATTGAATTATATTACGAAGCAAGCGTATTATTATGGGTAAAAGATTGGATTTTACTTGAAAAGTCAAAATTGTTGGAATTAGAAGGAATTGATCTAAAAATGGGATGGCATTCATATCTTTATTATGATAAAATTGCTTTAGACCAAGGATTTAATAACCATTTAATAAGGAAAAATCTTTACAGAATATGGAAAAAATGAAACATCTATATAAGAAGTTACCACAATGGACCTCACCACAAGAAGCCCATCATAAAAAAGAAGCACTTGAACAAGAAAATTGGATTACATATGAAGAGATGTTAATAAAATCCAAATATGGTCCTACATTAAAACCTAGAGAAAAAATATAGCAGGATAAGATCAACATTAAATGGCTCAAGTATATGCAGATAAAAGAAGATTTTAAGAAAGATGTAGAAAAATATGGAATTGAGGAAGAAACAAATCTTTTTGACAAAATACTGAAAGAAGGCGAGAAACATTGGATAAAAAAGACTTATAAGTGGCTATTAGAAATAAAAACAGGAGAAGAAGTGATAAAGCAAAATATGATAATATGGATGCAGAATATAGGACATACAATACCCTTACAAAGTTGGGAAAACACATGGAAATACTGCAACAAATTCACAAAATGTAACACATTAAAAGAAAATTATCATAAGGTATTACACCGATGGTATATCACTCCTTCAAAATTAGCTAAAATAAACAAAAATTGTGAAAGTAAATGTTGGAAATGTAAGGAAGAGACAGGAACCATGTACCACATGTGGTGGAAATGCAAGATAAGTAAAATATTCTGGATAGAAATTTGGAAAAAAATGTGTGAGATCATTCAGAAAAACATTCCCTTCAAGCTGGAATTGTTCTTATTAAATATTATTGATGTGATAGAATGCAAATTAAATCAGGATGAAAAAAGCATTATACTTTACATGATCACAACAGCGCGAATTATCCTAGCTAAATACTGGAAATCCGAAGTAACACCAATGGTAATGGAATGGCAAACTAAATTATTTGAATTTATAACAATGGACAAATTATCAATGTACACATCAGGGAAATCATTTCAACAATACGAAAAAAATGGGAAAATGTAATGAACAAAATATAGTTGGAGATTATTATTATTATTATTATTATTATTTCTCTGTTCAATTGTTGTATAATGATTTTTGTAGTATGTATACCACTGTCACCTCTTCTATAATATATGATTTATTAGATTATGAAAACCAAATAAAAATTAAACTATATATAAAAAAAAAAGATTGAGGGCAAATTATCTCAACTTTCTTTTCAGCCTTGGTAGACTTGTGACAAGTTTAGGTGATGCTTGCACAGACTGCAAACAGAGATGAAACTCACTGTATATACCATAACTATTTAAAAATGATTGCCTTTACTCATATATACATTAGGTATGGTGTGTTTTTTTTTAAAAAAAGTGTTTAATGGGCATATGTTCAAATTACTTTACTTATTTATTTTTCCTCTTTTTTAAAAAAATGTGTATTCTAATTGTAGAGGATTCTTGTTGTTCTAGAGAAAGCTTTGGAGACCTGTAAACCCCCTTCCCACCATGCAGCAGGAAAGCTGAGGGTAAGGGTCAGACAAGTTCTCTTCCTCCTCCAGCAAGGGCTGCTTGTTGCTTTCCTCCTTACCCAGCAGTGTAGAAAGGGCTGACATGTCTCAAGGGATAGCTGCAGGTTTATGTGTGTAAGTGACAGGGCAGAGAGAGAGAAAGGAGGGTGGGAGAAAAGGTGAGAGAATGAGAGCATCCATGTCTTTTAAAATAACCTTGTTGTCACATAAGGTGAATTGTCTTTGGGCAAGCAGACAGGTGTCTATATTTTTATGGAAAGATGTCTTCCAGGATACCTGAATGCACCTTTTGTTTATAATTTCCAGGGCATTATTTGGTCTATGGTTTAATTTCTGCTTTTTCAGTGAAATAACCACATTTGGGGGTTTATTGTTTCTGACATTATTTTTATTTGTTGTTGTTTTAATATACTGTTGTCATGTTTTGTTTAATAAATGGGGAGGGGGAGACTGCCCTCTTCAAGTAACAGCAATGGCACCTTCAGATGGCAGTCCATAGAAGCTGGGCAAGAAAGCTATATGAAAACATAAAGGTCCCTCTGTCTCACACATCTTTTCCCTCAGTAAGCGTAGAAATAAAAGAACAGACAGATGTCATTGCTATCCTGTTATATACACTTACTAGATTTCTTTGGGTTCAAATCCAAGTGATTCCAACAGAATTAAAAAAAAATAACATACAGAAAAGCAGGTATACATAGAAACAATTTAAGGCCCCTGAGCTGCACCATGGCTGGGATGTGTATTTGCTGACCTCTTGAACAGAGGCCAACAGTCAATTAGATGCAGCACTCCCATGCCACAGCAAAGAAGGGGTGGTGGTGGAGCTGCAGCTATTTAAGCTGGTGCAGCCCTTTCTTCTCCCTTTTGTGATTTTGTTGCTCCATCCTCCCGCTTCTACTTCAGCATGGCTATGTTGGTTACTTTTAGAACTGGTTAGGATTTTTCTCCCCTTTTTAAGGGTTTTTCACCTCCCCCACACTCTGGTATGGGGACTTAGACAATTGGCTTAGGTGTACACCTAAATAAAATTGGTCACTGGCTGTTGATAGGGGGATGGGGAAGAATTATCTGTCAGGTTAATACCTAAGGTAGGCCTGCACAACATACGGCCTATGGGCTATAGGCAGCCCATCAAAGCATTTTGTGCCGCCCGCGGGAATGTGGAGGATGCAGATTTTCTTCCCTCATTCTTTCCACCCACCTGGCCATCCTCCTCCTCCAAAGGCACTACCCCCTCCTCAGGCCTCCAGAGTCCTGTGTGATGGCTGCGGTGATGGCCACACCAGCAAGAGGCAGCCACAGCTCTTTGGCTGCCTTAGCATATGTCCAGGGGGAGGGCAAGGAAGAGGAGAAGGAAGGGGAGTGGACAGACTCCACTTTAACTTGTTGTTATGGCTGCCCCTTGTGGTGATTAGAATGTCCAGCTGGCCAATCAGGAGGCAGCTGAGAGCCAACCAATAGAATTCAAGATGAGAGCACTTGAAAAAAAAATTCAAGCTGACAGTTGGAGAGAGCAGTTGGGGATTGGGGAGAGTTAAGCCAGAGAGAGAGAGCTGTATTTCTGGGAGTTCCTGAGGGAACTGTAAATTTTATTAGTTGGAGTCCAGACTGGAGGGACTTGGGGCACATACAGAACTCTAAGGAAGGGAGTTGCTGTTGTGTTATATCCTGAGGGATATTGCTAGCTTGTGTGGCTGAAATATTAAAAGGGAATTGGAAACAAATGTTGTTTATATACAACCAAGAGAAACTATAGTGACAAGCTTTGATACAAGTTATTCCATTCTGTTCTAGAATAAACTTTTATTCTCATTTAAACATCACTTGGCCTATGTTTTCAAACCAAACCGCGCTACTAACCTTTTAAAGCTTTTAGTGTGGGTCCTTTTACACATATTTGAGTGGCTGCGGTGGAATAACCACAGAAACAAAAATAAAAAAAACCCAAGACTGCCATCTTAAAAAAATCAGTGCTAAGGTGAAAGGTGGCAAGAGGATTCGCCACATAATTTGGTGGCAGCGGTGGGATCCGACAAATAGGGTATCCAGAAGTGTGCTTGAATTGTAGCAGTCTGAGTGCGATACCAGACACCCAATATTTGGTTTAAAGTGGAAAGGTTAAAAATCAATTGTTTGAAATCTAGGCATTGGTGTCAGTAAAGAGATCTCTAGGTAATCACACAAAGGTATTTGTAGGAGATTACTTGGAAGCTGACCATGCTGGAAGTTAATTAGTCTCTGAGGTAAATGTGCTGAGGTATTGGTAGGAGACTGTTGGCAAGGGTAAAAGCTTACTTAGTGGTTCCTGAGGTAAAAGTTAGTGGTAAAGTAAGGAATCCCTACTCTGACTTCAAGATGTATGTGATGTCTTGACGTTCAGTTGAGGCACTGACATTTTAGATGTATTTCTTGAGGTTAAAGTTTTAGGTAATTATAGGGAAATACTATCAACATGTCTCCTAAAAAAGTTAAAACCTCAGCAGTGGCTGAATTGGTGGAAGGAGAGGAGGTTAGAGAAGAAATTTAATAAAAATAAAAAAAAATTAAAAATAGAGAAAAAATTATGGCTAGTCTTGACATTGCCATTTCTGAACCTCAAGAATATTTAGAGATTTGGAAAATAAAAGAAAGAATAGAAATGGCCAGAATAAAAGAAAAAGGAAATGATAGATTTTTAAAGGAAAAAGAAAATGAGAGACTTTTAAAAGTAAAAGAGATTGAAAAGGAACAAAAAATTGAAATAGAGAGACTAAGGGTAAGACAAGCTGAAATGGATTTTCAAATTAGGATGAGGAGTCTAGATCAGGGAATTTCTCAAACCCAATTGAGGGCTAAGGTAAATAGGGCACCGCAGATTGACATGAAAAGATTTCCCAGATATTATAAAGGGGACAATATTGATTCTTTCTTCACCAATTTTGAGAGAATTTGTGAAGAATTGAAAATAAAAGAAAAAGAAAGGATGAGTTATATTAGATCAAAGATTTGTGGTGGTCTAACACAAATCTATGCTGAGATGAGAGCAGATGAGGCTCAAAATTATGAGTTATTCAAAGAGATGGTGAAATAAAGATTTGGATTAACTCCAGAATATCACAGAAGGGAGTTTCGTAAAATAAAGAAAAGACCAGATGAAACTTTCTCTCAACTGGCATTTAAACTAGATTATTATCTAAAGAGCTGGGTGGATGGATACAAAGTAACTTCCAAAGAAGAACTGCAAAGCTTAATAGCCTTGAAGCAATTCCCCAAGAGTATAAATGGCTAGTTCAAGAGAAGAGGGCCAAAACAGTAGCAGAAGTCACTAGAATGGTTGATGAACTAGTATTAATTACAGGAGAGGACTGGGGAATGAAAAGAAATAAAGAAGGGTCTCAATGGAAAGACAAAAAGGACCCCAAAACCTAGCAATCCACATAAGAGAAGAATAGTGAGGGGAAAATTATAAACCCTGGCATCAAGGGAGAACAAAGGAATTTGAGATGAAAGGTTTTGGGTCAAGAGAGTGTGGCCCTGAAGACCAGAAGAGTTATAGATGGTCGGTAGAAAATCAGTCAAAACCAGGCTAGAGAAGTTGCTATGAATGTGGGCAAATGGGACACTTAAGATTAAACTGCCCAAAATTTTATCCTAAGAATTCGAAGTCACCTATAAAGTCAGTATATTGTATAACATCAGTTAGTCCTGCAGATAAAGAGTGTTACCAAAGAGGAAACGCAGAGGCTTTGGTTGCGATGGAAATGACAGTTGGTAAAGCATCTAACATTAGAAGATAGCCTTCTCTAAGGCCGTGCGTACTTGTAACCATTTTGCCTGAGGAATTAAGTTTTGAGGAGCACAGGGAATTAATACAAATAAATGAGACTTGGTTGTGGGGTTTCCGTGACGCTGGGTCCAAAGTGTGTATAATTAAACCCCATGTAGTAAACCATCAAAATTTATGCCCAGAAGAAATGATGACTTTAAAGAGTTTAGGGGGCCCTGCGTTTGTAGCACCAATAGCCAAGTTAGATATTTCTTTCAGAGGACACAAACTGCAGTGGAAATTTGCCCTCTGGGATGACATTCCCATTTTGTGTCTAATTGGAAATGATTTGGATAGATATTTTATATTTGCTTCCATGGTCACTAGACAAAAGGAAAAGGAAAAATCTTCCAAACCAGTGGATCAAATACCTGGAGAAAGAACAGAACAAGATGTGGTCCCTAACATTGAGATTAGTGTGACCGAGATAACAGAAGAGGAGAGTTGTGAGGAAATTAATGTTGGGAACAAAGTCAAGAACAACAGAGAGATGAAAGTTTAAAACCTTTGTTCACTCTAGCTGAGGAAGAAGTTAATGTAGAGAGTGACAATCACCCTCAAAGATTTAGAATAATTCAAGATCCCTAATATAGGGAGGTTCTCAAATGTAAATATAATACCCAGAAGGAAATTCAAAAAATAGTTGGTAGTCCCTCTGAAATACTGAAGCAAGATACTGGAAATAGCCTATTCTAGTTCATTAGGAGGTCATTTGGGAATTAAGAAAACTGCCCAAAGAATCTCTTTAAAATTTTACTGGCCAAAGATGGGGCAATATATATATATATATATATATATATATTGTAAATCTTGTGACACTTGTCAAAAAGTGGGCACAGGGTGAGATCGGACCAGAGCCAAGCTTTGTCCATTACCAGTAATGTTACAGCTGTTCCAGAGAATAGGCATAGATATCGTAGGGCCATTACCACAGGCAACACAAAGAGTAAATAGATATGTTCTTACTCTAATGGACTATGCCACAAGATATCCTGAAGCAGTGGCTTTGCAGAATATAGAGACAATGATGGCTAATGCTTTGATAAACATTTTCTGTAGACTAGGATTTCCTAGTGGGGTGATATCAGATTTGGGAAGTTCTTTTACTTCTAAAGCAGGGGTAGGCAACCTTTCCCCTTTAAGGGCCAAGGGACTTCAGCTCCCAGAAGCCTCAGCCATGTTGGCCAATAGTCCCATGTTGGCCAATAGCTCCTGGGATTCTGGGAGTTGAAGTCTCTTGGCCCTTAAAGAGGCAAGGTTGCCTACCCCTATTCTAAAGTGATGCAAAAGTTATGGGAGGTCTGTGGAGTTAAACATTTAACCACGATTCCTTATTACTCACAAAGCAATGGGCTTATAGAAAATTTTAATGGAACATTAGCTAACATGATAAAATCGTATAATGTAGAAAACTAGAATGATTGGGACACCAAGTTGCAACATCTGTTATTTGTTTATCGAGAGGTGCTGCAAGAAAACTTGGGATTTAGTCCATTTGAGTTAATATTTGGACGCAATGTAAAAGGACATATAGATCTCATTCAACATGAGTGAGAGTCCCCAGAAGAAAGAGAGCTGGAAGATATGATATCATATGTCCAGAACCTGATGATATCCTTAAAGCAAGTCTTGAGAATTGCAAGAGAAAACTTTAAAACAGCTCAAGGTCAACAAAAGACTTGGTATGAGAAAAAGGCCTGAACTCGAGTTTTCCTTCTGGGAGATGAGGTGCTAGTCCTTTGATCAATGACAGGAAATAAACTTCAGTATGCATGGATGGTTCCAGTTCAGGTCACAGAGAAGATCAATGATGTGAACTATATAGTGGACTTGGGAGAAGATGGAGGTGTAAATTGGTACATGTAAATATGCTGAAGCCCTATGTTAGGTGGGAAATTTTGGTGCTATATGCTGTCAAAGAGATGGATAATGAAGGCATTGTCCTTCCTCAGTGGAAATATGAGAATGCAGGGAATGAAAAGATACAAGAGGTTACTCTTGACACTTTTCTTACTCCCCAGCAACAGTCAGAGATACAGAATGTGTTAACAAAGTTTGAGGATATTTTATCAAATATACCCAGAAAAGTCCAGGGAATATAGCATCATATCAATATTGGGGAAGCAAGCCCCATAGCCACTTCTCCATATTGAGTAACCGGTCCATTAGTCAACAGTATTGGGGATGAAATTGATGTAATGCTAAAGATGGGGATGCTAGTGTTGGTAGAAAACCTGACCATACCATCTGGTTTTGTTTTGACTATAGGCGGTTAAATAAGATTGCCCAAACTGATGCCTATCCTATGCTTAGATCTGAGGATTTGATTGAAAGGATGGGAAGGGCTCAATACATCTCCACATTAGATTTGACCAAGGGATACTGGCAAGTACCCATGTCTCCCAAGGGTCAGATGAAAACTGCCTTTGGGCCTTTGCAGACTGCCAGAAATAGTGCATATTAAATTGAGGCACTGCCCTGGCTCAGTGCTAGGGAATCATGGGAACTGTATTTTATTGTGGCACCAGAGCTCTCTGACAGAGAAGGCTCAATGTCCCAGAAAAAAATACAGTTCCCATGATTCCCTAACACTGAGCCAGGGCAGTGCCTCAATTTAATGTGCACTATTTCTGGCAGTCTGCTTAGGCCTTTTGTCACACATAAAGGCTTATATGAATTTACAGTATTGCCCTTGGGATTAAAGGATGCTCTGTCAACTTTTCAGAGATTGGTGGACAACATTTAGTTGGGCTGAAACATTATGTCGATGATATTGGTATCTTCAGTAACTCCTGGAGTGAACATATACACCTTAGAAAGATTGGGGTGACAGCCAAAAGTTCCAAGTGTCACCTAGGCAAAAGAGAAAGCTGATGCTTGGGATACATTGTAGACAGTGGAACCATCAAGGCAGAAACTTCTAAGGTTTGCTAAAGATAATTGGCCGAGGCCTACTTCCAAAAAAGGGGTGAGGTCATTCTTGGGACTAGCAGGATATTATTGGAAATTTATTCTCAATTTTAGCAGCATTGCAAGTCCCTTGTCTGATTTAACCAAAAAAGACAAACCTGCTAAAGTCTCCTGGTCAGACAAATGTGATAATGCTTTCAGGGAGTTGAAACACCTAATGACCACAGCTCCTGTTCTAATGACTCCAGATTATACCAAGACTTTCATAGTCACTACGGATGCCTCTAATGTTGGACTCAGAGGAGTGTTGAGCCAAGAGGGTAAAAATGGCCAAATACACCCAATTTTATGAGTAAGAAGCTCCTTCCCAGGGAAAGACATTTAGCCACCATAGAGAAGGAATGTATGGCCATAGTCGGGGCTTTAAACAAGCTCAAGCCCTATCTGTGGGGAAGGAAGTTTATAATTAAGACAGATCACTCACCCTTATGTTGGTTAAATCATGCCAAGGGAAGTAACAGCATGTTACTGAGATAGAGGGGGGAAGCAGACGAGGGCGTCCAAGATGCCCTGCGATGGTGCACCGCGGGACTGGAGCAGTCGCACCGCGGCGCACCGTCGGCACCTCTGAAAGGAGCGCAAAAATAGCGCTCCTTTCAGAAGTCAGTGAAAGTGCGCCCTAAAAGCGTCAGGCGCACTTTCACTGACTTTTCCGCCGCAGCATGTGTGGTCGCTGTGGCGGGAGGTTGTCCACAGAGCGCCGGACGTGCGGAGGGCCGGCAGCTCTGAGGACGACCTCGGGAAGAGGAAGGGGCGCCGCGCGTGCGGCTGCCCCTCCTCTTCCTTGCCTTGGAGATGGCTCAATAAGCCGTCTGCCGAGGCCCAGAGTCTATTATTACAAGACTTTATTACTCCATCCAGTACGTAAAAGGTAAGGAGAATATAGTAGCTGATAGTCTCTCCAGATTGTCTGAAGAGGGATAAAATAAAAGAAGATAATGTAGTATAATTGAACAGATGATAGGTCTTATGTATATATATGTATTGTATATAGATGTTGTTGTTTATTGGATGTTATACATATTATAGTTTGGTGGTAAGTATAATTTATTAGAGGAATTTATGGGCCCACATAACCGATAGGTTATGTGTGCCCATAAACCTGCTAAAGGGGGGAGGTGTGTGGTGATTAGAATGTCCAGCTAGCCAACCAGGAGGCAGCTGAGGGCCAACCAATAGAATTCAAGCTGGGAGCACTTGAGAAATTTTTTCAAATTGACAGTTGGAGAGAGCAGTTGGGGATTGGGGAGAATTAAGCCAACGAAAGAGAGCTGCATTCCTGGGAATTCCTGAGGGAACTAATTTTGTTAGTTGGAGTACAGATGGGAGGGACTTGGGACACATACAGAACTCTAAGGAAGGGAGTTGCTGTTGTGTTATATCCTGAGAAATATTGCTAGCTTGTGTGGCTGAAATATTAAAAGGGATTTCGAAACAAATGTTGTTTATATATAACCAAGAGAAACTATAGTGACAAGCTTTGATACAAGTTATATTTATTCCATTCTGTTCTAGAATAAACTTTTATTCTCATTTAAACATCACTTGGCCTATGTTTTCAAACCAAACCGCGCTACTAACCTTTTAAAGCTTTTAGTGTGGGTCCTTTTACACATATTTGGATGGCAGCTGTGGGATAACAAGAAACAAACAAACAAAAAAGAACCAGCACTACCATCTTAAAAAAAATCAATGCTAAGGTGAAAGGCGGCAAGAGGATTCACCACACTCTGCTGCCACCCCAGAAAACTTGGACAGCCCTGGAGTGCAACAGGAGTACAGCTCTATTGAGTAATAGCAAAAGTTAATAACCTTACTGTGGCAATATTGGGGAATCCAACTGGTGGCTCCATGGATGGGAAGAGGAGAGGAGAGGCTGAGAGAATGTGGCAAGAAATGGGGAGAGAAAGAGGGTTGAGGGCCTTTTCCACCCCCCTTTCCTTCAGCACCCTCCCTGGTGGTTGAGACCCAAAGCCCTCTGCTCCAAGAGGCATCAGATCTAAGCTGGGGTCTAAAAGCAACATTTTGTTGTTGTTCATTGCCTCCAATTTGACTTCAACCTATGGCAATCCTATGCATTATTTTTATGTGCCTTCCAAATCATTTCTGATTTAAGGTGACCTTGTCATGGGATTTTCTTGGCAAGATTACATTCAGAGTGGGTTTGCCTTGTCTTCCTCTCAGGCTGAAAGAGTGTGACCATCCAAGGTTACCCAGTGGTCCAAGAGGGGATTTAAACCTTTACACCACCCTGCCTTTCTCAATTGGGCATTTTTGTTTTTGTTTTGTTCCTTCAAGTTGTTTCTAGCTTATGGCAACCCTCATAGGGCATCACCTCACACACACACACACCATGCTCTCTGAGTCTCAGGGACTGAGGCCATCACCACACACACACACACACACAAACACCCTGTGAGTCCCAGGGACTGAGGGAAATACCTCACAAACACACTGTCAAAGACTGCTCTGACTTTGCTTTAGAGTAGGGGTAGGCAACCTAAGGCCCGGGGGCTAAATGCGGCTCCCTGAGGCCTTTGGACCGGCCCCAGGCCGGTCCTGCCACCACCGCCCCCGCCACCACCCACCATGATGAACAAGTTGTTATTACTTGTTCTTGGGGTTTTCTTGGCAAAATTTCCACAGGGGGTTTGCCATGGCTTTTCTGGGGCTGAGAGAGTATGCATGCATATATATATATATATTAATTTAATTTTGTTTAAATTTTTTTTTATTTTTTTATTTTTGGTGCTTTGGCCCCCCAATTGTCTGAGGGACAGCAACCCAGCCCCCGGCTCAAAAAGGTTGCCTACCCCTGCTTTAGAGGAAGAGACAGACTCTGAGCCCGAGGAGGAGACAGATCTGGGATTACCTGGAGGCTCTGTAGTCTCAAAGATGATGCAGGAGACTGCAGAGGAAGAGACAGACTCTATGCTGCCGGTACTAGGACCTGTGGAGCAAAGACAAGCCAAGGAATCCTTGAGGCATTCATCTAGGCTAGAAGCCAAAAGGAGAGCTAAGCATGACCAGCTGAGGCTTAGCTAACTGCAATCAGTTGAGGCTTTTAAAAAGGCTGCAGATGATATGATTCCCTACAACTGACAATCAGTCTTGTAGCCTCCCTAGTTGTTGTATATCCTGTTCTTTGCTATTGGATTCCTTTTTTCTGACCTCTGGAAGTACCTTGTGACTATGCTTCTGCTTCTCCCTTTGCTGTTAAGTACTGGACAATTGTTGTGTGATTTTTGGAATGGACTCTTGACTACTCCTTTGCTTATTCCTTTGTAGTGCTGTCCTTGGAAGAGGTAAACAGGACACACACACACACCATGCCCGCTGAGTCCCAGGGACTGAGAGGGCATTACCTCACACACATCCCATGTCCTCCAAGTCTTGTGAGGTGGATGCCAGGAGGGGCTCCAAAGGCAGCTGTACCTCCCTCCTATCTGTGGCCCGAAGAGGTCAACTTATTTTAATTTTGGCCCCTGTCTACTGCTAAGTTGTGAAGGTCTGACCTAAGGCTACCTCTTGGTATGAAGGTTAAACCTCTGAAACTTTCTCTTTAGGTTGTGAAAAGAGGCCTTCCTTAGGGCTGGCCTTGGATATAACCTTCACTCAAGTCCTGTGAGTTGAATGAGGAAATCTCAGCTTGACATTCCAGATGCAAGCTGGCCAGGAAGAAAACCACTTATGCGTTTTTCCAAGGGGCTCAGGTATTTTACCCAGGGGAGGAGGAGGTCTGACGAACAGGCCACCTGCCACAGCTGCTCCCATACCAGGTTGCTCCCTTCAGTTTTGCAGATTTTCAAGAAAACAGTTAAATAGATTCATTTAAATAAAGTGGCCCATTTTCAACCAATGTCTGTGTCTGGTCTCATTTATTTCAAGTTGGATAGCAAATCTCATGGTACAGAAGACTCAACAGGTAAAAAGCTGCTAAGTCGACTCAGGGGGGAAGCAGACGGATAAAAGGGCCATTTTGGGGGCAAGGAAGGGGAGGGGCAGCCGCACGGTGGGCACCCCAACCCCTTTACGAAGGCATCATCAGAGCGCCGGCCCCTCCGCATGGCCGGCGCTCCGACGATGCCTTTCTGCCGCAGCGTTCACACACGCTGCAGTGGAAGAGTCGCCGAAGGTGCACTGCCAGCCTTTTGCGGTGCACCTTCGGTGACTTCTGAAAGGAGCGCTATTTTAGCGCTCCTTCCAGGGGCGGCGAAGCTGTGCCACGGGGCCGAGGTGTGCGGATACCTCGGCCCGGTGCCGCAGCTTCCCCCCTTAGGGCCTGTGCAGACCAGCCAAAAGGGCTGGCCTGGGGTTGGGGCGACCACACACCAGCCATCCTGACTCCTCCCCAATGCCTCTGTCATGGCATACACCCCACCGCATGGCGTGTGGCATCAGGGCACCCCTTTTGCTCAACGTGTAGATACGCTGCACCAAAGGGGTGCAAAAGAGCCACAACGGTGGCACTAAGGGCAGCTTTTTGTTGCCCCCAAAAGGAACAGCATTTGCCAGCTCTTTTTGGAGCAGCAAAATGCTGGAACAGGGCTGCAGCATGTGGTTGCTGCAGCCCAATCCAGCGCTCCCAGGGGCAACACAGAGCTGCCCCTTAGGGGCCATCTGTACAACCCCTCAGTCTTCATCTAGACTTGAGAATTACTGAAAATAAAAACAAAACCTGGGTTCTAGACTAAAGCTGAAATGTGGAGACAAGATGTGCATTTCTCTGGGTGTGAGTGTGGACTGAAACAAAAGCTAAGGATGAAAACATTCAAACTTTAAAAATTGTGAAAACAAACAAACAAACAAACAAACAAAAACACCAAACCCTTGTTTCTTGTGCACTAGGAAACCTTAACAAAGAGAAACATCGACCAATGAGAATCTCTCAATTTCGGGACTTGCTCTGTACAAAATTCAGATATGGTGGGGCTTTTGCACACAAAACAGCAGTTTGTGTTCAGGAAACAGCATTTTTGTTCAGAAATGTTACTTTCTGTGTAGAAATGGCTGTTTCCTCTAAAAAGTCTGTTTCCTGCACAAAAAATTCCCATGTAGGAATTCTGCACAGAATAAGTTCTGAATTGCAAATAGTGTGTGCAGTATTCCCAGAGTTTTATCATAGTGGGAAGAAAATTGCTAAAATTACTCATTGCTTCCTTCAAGAATGAACTTAGCCAAAAGATATTACATCCTTAATAATAGCCAAAGAGCCAAACCTTTGCTTCCTCCTTTTGAAGCAACTGCCCCCCCCCCCCCGCAATAAAACATAAACACATGCACACAATTCATCCAGCTCAATTTTAGTAAGTATGTTCAATTGACTTTCCTGACTTATTTATATGTCTTTATCTTAGATATACTGCCAATGGAGTAATAATGAAGTAAATGAAAGGAAAGAAGAATCTTTCTTTGGAGATTCAGGCTTAAAAAAGGGGGGGGGAGGGGGAACCTACCTGCAGAAGTGTGAACAGAGGTTTGCTCATCTTGTTTAATAGCTGAATGCTGAGTTTGATAATAAGTCTAGCCTTGTATGCAGAGCTGAGGTTTGATTTATTGCTTCATGGAGATTGCTTGATATAATATATATTACAGCTTAAATTGATCCAGTGTTTTGATTTTAACTGCACTCTGCCATGTGAGCAAATGATGAATTGATTCTTGTGAGCATTTATACATTCCAGACGGTTATGGATAATATCTTGATATAGAGCTAAGATTAAATAATTCTTTAAAATAATACCTTTGCCAGTAGTTTATGTTCTATGGCTTGCTGAAAACTTGGGAAATGAAAAATAAAACCTACTTGTCAGTAGTAACATTAGACAGTGCTTATCATATATTAACAATAATGTATCTTGTTTATTTAATTCAGAACCTATTATTTTAAGATCACAGAGTCTCATATGGGGTTCCCAACTTAGCTTCTGTCAAGTCTGTTATCCATTTACCTGTAAAGTTTAATGAATCTTCAAACATTAATAAATTATTTTACCTCCTCAAGTAAGATTCTTGAATGCCTCTTCTAGATTATAAATTATGGGTGCTATGGTTAACTCATACAATGATATCTGATGGTGATCTTATTGCTCTCTTGGTACAGATGAAAACCTTGAATTTTGCTGTTATCAGGTTTATTTATCATCAGAGAGAAAAAATAATTGGCCATTGATTGCAAACTCTTAGACAAACTCGTTGCAGAAAAGCAAAAAACAAGTTAAATATGTATCAAGAGGGATACTGGTGTTCATGTGCCTGTCAGCACTCAGTGAGATAAGTGAGATGCACATTCTCACCCACAGCTAGTACAAGTAGTTGACATCTGTATGGCAACTTGTAGCTATAATGCATGTCAGTTTGCAACAATTACATCTTGAGAAAAAGCCAGGAAGTCTAGGGTGACTATATAGAACAAGGAAATAATTTGTACACATTTTTGTCATTGGGACCTTTAATAACACAACAATGGCTATATTTCTATTAAAGTCCTCAATCTCCATTTACCAGGTAGCAGTCACTGGGCAGGATCTGTTCTCCTGTCAACTGGGAAGCAGCTGGCTGATGGTCCTACACCACTTATGCAAACAATCTCTCTGGTGGGAGAGACCCTGCTTCTGGCTATCACAATGGAAATCATTATGGGAGGGGGTGGGAATCATTATGGGGGGGGGCTGATTTCCAATTGACAGGGAAACAGACCACCACTGTTCACAGCAGCTGCTGCCCAGTAAGTGGATATTGGGGAAACTGGGATGGGAATCAGTGTGTAGCACTATAACTGTGTTGGTTAGACATTCATTATTCTCCAACAGGATTCTGGCCATTACGTTTATTTTTTCTATATCATTGCCTATGCTGTGTCTATTTCTTATGGATAAAACAAGACTAATAGCACATTCTTCTATTTCTCCATATTTTGGCATTTCCATTCTGCCATGTATTTGTTCCATGACATCATCATACACAGAGAAACAAGATTCTCAGAAGCATGCTTTGATTTAAGAACAAAATGCAAGTTTTTAACCTTCAAGGTTGCTGAAAAAGAATGAAATATCCAGCTCTGCACCAGCTGAAGACATAGGTACTAAAAGATTGTTTGAACTGTTGACAGGCTACCAGAGATTTTTCAGAAACAGATAGCAGTGCTCTATAGAGATCAACTCCCTTTGGCTACTATTTTACTGGAACTATCTTCCACAACATTCAAATGGATAAACAACTGCTCTTCCCCCTCCTTTCTTCTTTCATTCTACTAGATATGCTGAAAGAGAGAGAGAGACACTGAAAATATAAGCTGGTGTTTTGAAAATGGGTTCAGTTTTTGGCTTGCAGTCACCCTAATAGTGAGAGGAACTTGAAGGAAGAGATGCCATACCTTAAAGTTCCCAAAAGTGTTATCTAGTTTGACTGTGGTTGCCAGATTTAATACATGGGAAGATTCTGCACTCTTCATCAAAGTAGGAGTACTTGTTAAATGTAGCTTTTGCTGTCATGGAACTGCAGTGTTGAGTAAAACTACAGCCTCATCCATTCCCCTCATTTTACCTAACAGGAGGTTTTGTTCACATAGTGAACCATTTATGGGAACCCCATAAGTCATGAGGCCCAGGTCTTGAGGCAGTTCCTTCATCATTAAGAGAGGCATGCACAAAAGAATCAGTGTAGAATTTCATCCTGGCAATCTGGTGTGTAAATACAAATGTTTTGATCATCTAATGCTGCAGCTTCTCAGTTTTGTGATGCCAAGATTCTTGGCATATGCTGGAATTTGCCTTAAGACACAATTGGAAGAGGGGTGTTGACAATTGTGTGTGATTTAATAATCCTACTCAAAATTATTGCAGTTAGTGTTGGAAATTCACAGCTCATTGAAGATGTGAATATAGAAGGAACTAAATGGCTTTTCATTTTGCCATTGTTATTGTTTTGCTCTAGCCTGTTTTCTGATAGTTTCCCTCAAAATTCGGAAAAAATAGAAATGTAATTGCATTTTTAAATGAAAGCCAAACATTTGTAGGTACTGCAGAATGCAGACACAATTATGGGGTGTTGGAAAAAAGGGGAGCGCTTCCCATTTTCCTCACATCAGTCTCTTCTTCCTGATAGTGAGGTTAAGGTCACTTAAAAAAAAAAAGTATTACTCAGTGAGGTTTAGAAACTCATTTGCAGCATAGATAATTAAAACTGTCCTGAGTTCAGACTGAAAACATAAGGTATACTAAGTTCAATTGAAGGACAGTTATAATGATCAGCACTATTTAAAATCTGTAAGGAAAGAAAGGAAGATGAGAGCTATATTATGGTTAGGTACTCACCCTAAGCTGGTTTTCTGTGTTCAGCAGTAATGTTGATCACACACATATTGAGAAAAAGCCATTCAAAATATAACAGCTTGGCATACTTTTGGAAATTTAATAGCAGCAAATCTGCAAAATAATTTTAAAAAATCAGCATGGATATACCATCATTTCTAATGGCTGTATCAAACTACTACTAAAGGAAGAGCAGTATGAGCATGTTGAAAAGTTGACAGCTCTTTTTAAAATGTTTTTTAAAGAAGGTCTTAAAAACACTTAAGTCCATGTAGTTACACAAAAGACCCTATTAACAGCAACCTAATAAAGCATTCTTGAAAGGAAGTCATTTGCAAGTGACACCTGAATATTGGCACATCATTTTTTTTCTTAACAACACCATAAGGGGAAAAAAACTTTTCTAGAAATTGAAATTGGAAGGATTAACTTGCTCAGTTTTGGAATGTCTGGTTCCTGCTGAAGAGACATACCAAGAACCAAGCTAATTATATGTGAGTTTACTTTCTGATTTTCCATACTGCAGATATAAAACAATTCAACATGGCTATAATTGCTATGGTTCCATCCTGTGGAATCCTGGGATTTGTCATTTGTTGAGGTATTTGGCTTTGTCTATCAGAGAGATCTGGTGCCTCAACAAATAACAAATCCCAGGATTCTATAGTACATAATTGTGGCATTTAAAGTAGTATCAATCTGCTTTCTTTCTACAGTGTGGATACACCCTTTTGTGGTGAACAGAGATCCAGCTGGCCAATCAGAAGGCAGATGAGAGCCAGCCAATTAGAGATCAGCTGGGAGTAGTATAAAAGCCCAGGCTGACAGTTAGAGGAGAAGAAGATTTGGGTTAGAGGGTGTGTTGGGAAAGTTAAGTTAGTGAGAGGGCTGTGTTTAAGGTGTTCCTGAGGGAAATGAATTTTAGGGAGATAGAGTTTAGAAAGGGTAAACTCTGAACACACACAGAGCTCTGGAAGAGAGAGTTACTGTGGTATTCTCTCCAGTTAGATATTATCAGCCAGTGGGACTGAGGTACTGTGATTGAATTAGTAACATATGTTAATAAGTCTGTAACTAAGAAAGATTATAATAGCAAGTCCTGGAACAAGTTACCTTTATCACATGTTGATGTAAAATAAACTTTTCTTCTTTTTATTCCAACATCACTTGGCCTCTGTTTCAGTCACAAAACATGCTACCAATATTTTGTTATTCTGGAGGTGGGACTACACTAAAAAGGCAGGGTGAGTCCCTGACACTTTATTAGTAGGTAGTAGTGGGGATATCAAGTTCCCAAAGTACAGCCAACTAGAATTAGAGTGTAAAAGTAGGAAGGTGGCAGGCCACACCTTTGCAGGCCCCAAAACCTTGGTGTGAATTGTGTGTTTGGAGGGGCTCATTCTGCAGTGGCAGAATGGGGTGGTCCCCTCTTCTGCATTATTACTATTCTTTTCCTTAGGCAAATGTTGCTATCACAGCTGGGTATAGGGCCAGCATCCTGTATACTTCAGGACAAATCTAAGAGCACATTCATTTTTCCATAGTGACTGCAGTTTGATACCTTTCACAACCATGGCCCCAGCCCAAATAAACCTGGGTGTTGTAGTCTGGTGAGGCATTTGGATGCTGTAAAGATGGGCAAAAATAGGTGCTTTCAGGCTGACTTGGAGGTGTGGCGTTTAGATGATGCATGCCTAACAGCCAGCAGGAAAGTGCCCCCTAGGTGCTGCATACTGGGAAAAGCCACTCAAAAAAAGATCAGCTTTCCTCTGCTACTTCCAGAAAGATGCACACCTTCGCATGTGCATATGTATGTAGTGACACTGGTGCATCAGAAAAAGGAGCCAGAGATTTAAAATGGCTGTATAAATGCACCACACACATGTGGCAGAAATTGAGTTGACGATCCAGAGCATGCGCCCTATGATGCAGGCTTTAATTTAAAGCACCCTATGCTTCCAGGTGTGGATGCACCACTATAGGTACGCTTGAATATTAGAACCTTAACCCTAACCCTAATTGTAACCCTACACATGTGCCCTAGCAACTGTTCTCTATTATGACAATAAATGCATTCCGTTGCATGCACACTTGCTGCCAGAATGCACAGTAGTTTGCATGAAAAAGGCTTTTGTGACCTCTTTTGTGCAGGTGTGCAAAAGACCTGCACACCATTTCCTGGCATGATTGGGGAGGGGGTCCTGGAGTAACATTTGTCTGTGTGTCCTGTTGACCATGTCCCTTGCATGAATACCAGATGCATGTATCAAGTCTGTCCATACACACCTCCCTTGCATGTACCTCTCCCCTCCACCCTGATCTGTGTGGGACATGTTTTGTGGAGGACAATGGAATAGGTGTCTTTTTAGTTGACAAACTCGTTCCTCCAGAGAAACTACAACCTTTAAAAAAAATGGGTCCTTTTACATTATATAGTTAGATCACAATGATTCCACTTTAACTACCACGACAACATCCTACAGAATCCTGGGGTATGTAGTGCTAGGGTTAGGCACTACAGCTTTCTAGATGAAAATTCTAAGTACCCTTCCATAATGTACAAATTCCAGGATTCCATAGGATGCTGCCATGGCTGGTAAAGTGGTGTGAAAGGGCACCATGGATGATTATGTCATTTACCAGAATTCCACAGAAGGCAAAATCATTTGCAAATTTGGTGAAAAGAGTAATTTTATGTTTTACAATGGTTTGCAAGCAATTAAAATAGAGAAAGTCAGAGCATGAAAGGATGGGATAGCTAACACATTCACATACCATTGTTGCAAAATGTTCCTGGACAGAAGAATTCTCTAGCCAAGAGAGAATATTTGCACTGAATAAGACAGCTTCTTTGCTGTCTTATATTGGTGTCAAGATGGCATAATTGTTCAGTATTCTTTGCATTATGAGTGACAAACTATATAATGAATGTATAAGTACTGCTACATACATTCCAATGCAATAACTCTCCGATTTACACCAGGTTTACATTTGATGTATCAAAATAAAAAGCCTACAATACAATCCTAACTCAGCAAAAGAGCCAACAGCCAACTGAGGCAACAGTAGGCTGACTGAAACTGTACTGAATCCAAACTTTGGTCCTTCTGGGATAAATGTGGCTTTGGCTGATGGATTGGGACCCAGGGATTTTATTTTGGAGGAAGTCCCATTGGTTTCCATGTGTTGGAAATAACTGAGGCAAACCCTAACCTCAGCTTAACTTTGTACCAGCACAGGGGCTTTGTCTTTGGGCTGAGTGAGATTTGGATGTGGTGTAATTTGGCTCCTCTACCATGCTACCCCTTCTGTACCCTCCCATTTTGGCTCTTCAGCCTGCTGATCCCAGCTCTTGTTCCAGCTAATCACTGGGAACAACCTTCACAAGGAGTTATGTCAGCACATAGAGAGATCAGCCAACTTAGAGCTAGTTCAGCATGCACAACTCCCTTGCACCTCATCCTAACCCACTCAAGATAGCTTATATTTGAGTTAGGATTGTACAATATGAATATAGCTCATGGAAGTATTGAGGATCTATAGCCTGTATCCCCAAACCAGTCATAAGAAAAATGAATATGTGTGAGAATCAACCTTGAGTACCAGAATGTGTGAGACTAAAGGCCTAAGCAGACTGCCAGAAATAGTGCACATTAAATTGAGGCACTGCCCTGGCTCAGTGCTAGGGAATCATGGGAACTGTATTTTTTTCTGGGACATTGAGCCTTCTGTGTCAGAGAGCTCTGGTACCACAATAAATTACAGTTCCCATGATTCCCTAGCACTGAGCCAGGGCAGTGCCTCAATTTAATGTGCACTATTTCTGGCAGTCTGCTTAGGCCCCAAGTATGCAATATTTAGCATAGCTAATTAATAGTTTTTATCATTGTATGGAGAATACCACCACCTCTCTCTAAAGGTGAATGCCACCTAAAAGACAAAGCTTGCAATAAGTTATGTAATTTGTGACAACTGTGCCTGTGTAACTCTTGTTTCATTCAATAGTATTGTAATGCGTGCCTAACAGGGCTGGACTGAAGCCACCATGTTTAAGCTGCCATAAGGAGATATGCCTCTCTGAGATGAGCTGTCTCACTCAGTCAATTTTGGCAGACTATATATAAAGCCACTCATGTGAAGGATTTAAACTGCTTTAAAAAACATTAGCTCATTTGCCTTAATACATAAATGAGGGAAGTGGATATAACTGCATTTGCTACGCAGAGATACATTGAGATAGATATGAAGGCTATTTCTCATGTCATATTTGAAAGATGTAAAGGAACTTTTGTAAAGGCCTTGAAAGCAAATGGGAAATGTGCTTTCAGGGTATGTATGCTGATTTGGGTCACGGTAAAGTGATCCTGTAACTGCTTCAGAATGTACCTAAATCCCACTTTTTCAGAATAAGAGGTCTGTTAGAGCTATTAGGCATTTTTGAAGAGACCAGAGAGGAAATGCAACAGGGAGCATTTCCACAACATTTCATAAAAATTGCTTGACTCTTGTTGCCCAGTCCCCATTACTGACCACAGTACTTTTGTTTAAAATCCTGCAGCTTTCTGCAATTAATATGTATATGTACCGCCCTGGAACTGTTTATAAGGTGGGGGCATAGCTCAGCCTTAGTACACAGGTTGTTATTAATTTTGCCTACTTGCAGGTACTTACAGTGGAAGAGTAAATGATTTTTCTTATCAATTATAATTGAAACAGCCTTAAACATGAAGGCTCTTACAGACACAATGTCTACTTAGAAGTCATTGTGAGGTTATTCTCAAGAAGTATGCATGGGATAGACTGTAGGCAGGCTTTATTATTTCTGGGAGAGGTCAATGACAATTGCTGCCTGAATATTTCATAGTGCTTGATCATTTAGTACACTTCTAATGATTAATTCTTTTGAAGCTAAATAAATAACAAGACTTGGTGGTCCAATTTTTGCAGATCATTTCAGGGGGGAATTGGTCTCTCCAGGCTGGGTCATGAAGGGGCTTGAGTCCTCTCTCTCCTATTGCAGGGTCTATGCTACCATAGCACATCTCACATCAGCATGGCTTGCCCTGGGTTTTTGAGGGTGAATCTAGCTACAGTGGTACCTCTACTTACGAAATTAATTTGTTCCGACAGCCATTTCGTAAGTAGAAAATTTCGTAAGTAGAAGCAAATTTAACATTGAAATGCCCTAATCCATTCCAGGCCCCCAGATTCAAGCTACAACTCAATACAAATGTATAATACAGGGTTATTTCGTTAAGTACCTCTAATACAAATATGTTACATTACCCTTTTGTTAAGGAACAAAAAACATAAAAATGAGTTGCAGGACTAATGTAAAGAATAAAAAAGAGTTTCATTTACCTTTCGGGTCGGCCGGCTATGCGATGGCAACAGTGAGTGAGAGAGGAGACAACAGAGGAGGAGGAGGAGGAGGAGGCGGCATGCGAACACACCCAATTTAAAAGAAATTAACAAATTTTAACGTTTAACTTTTTTTGGGGGGGTTGTTTTGTTTGTTGTTGTTGTTTTTTAACTGCTATCATCAACACCTTTCACCTTCTTCAATTTAGGTTCACTCTGTTTTGTAAAGAACCAATCTAAGGATGACTGCTTTTGTTGGCTTTTAACAATTTGTCTAAAATGCGAAAGGCAAACATCATCAAAGTGACCGATAGCCCAACTGGTGAACACTTTTTCTGGGTGCTTCTTTTCGACAAATTCCACAACTCTATGGAATTGTCGTAAAACGTCTTTGAGTTCGGATGTCGGAATGGCTGCCTCCTCCTCCTCCTCCTGGTCCTTACGGAACTCCTCCTGCACTGCCGTATGTTGCATCTCCTCCAACTCCTTCAGCTCCTCTATAGAAAGCTCCTCGTTGTGCTCCTCAATCAACTCATCAATGTCCTCGTCATCCACTTCAAGCCCCATGGACTTTCCCAGTGAGACAATTTCGCTAACTTCAGACTCAACATCACCCACGGCCTCAAACCCTCATGTGGAAACAGCATCAGGCCACAGCTTTCTCCAAGCAGAATTCAGGTTACGTCTGCTCACCTCCTGCAAAGCCAAGTCAATAATCTTGAGGCACACAACAATATCAAAATGCTGTTTCCAAAACTCATGAAGGGTCAGCTGGGTATTTTCTATGATGTTGAAACACCTCTTGAACAAGTGTTTCATGTAGAGTTTCTTGAAGTTCGAAATCACTTGTTGGTCCATGGGCTGGAGGATGGAGGTGGTGTTTGGTGGCAGGAACAGCACTTTGATGAAGGAGAACTGCTCCAGGATATCATCTTCAAGGCCAGGTGGGTCGGCAGGAGCATTGTTAAGAATGAGGAGGCACTTGAGGGGGAGATCATTCTCCTCAAGGTAATGCTTCACAGCAGGGCCAAAAACCACATTGACCCACTCAACAAAAAATTGGCGTGTGACCCAGGCCTTGGCATTGGCCCTCCATAGCACCTGAAGGTTTTCTTTGGTTATTTTATGAGCCTTGAATGCTCTTGGATTCTCTGAGTGGTAGACCAGCTGGGGCTTAACTTTACAATCCCCACTGGCATTGGCACAAAGGGCCAGTGTAAAGTGGTCCTTCATGGGCTTGTGGCCTGGCAATTCCTTCTCTTCAATGGTGATGTAGGTACAGCGAGGCATCTTTTTCCAGAAGAGGCCCGTCTCATCACAATTAAAAACTTGCTGTGGGACGTAACCTTCCTCATCCACCAATTCTTTGAATTTTTGAACAAATTCGTCAGCCGCTTTCTGGTCGGCGCTAGATGCCTCGCCATGATGAACAACAGAGTGAATTCCAGTCCTCCTCTTAAATTTGTCGAACCACCCATGTGCTGCCTTAAACTCCGGGTTTGGTTGTGAATCCGAAGTTCCTTCACCTCCATCCTTCTTCACGAGGTCATTGAAGATGGCCATTGCCTTTTCACAAATCGCCGTTTCAGTCACTGTGTCTCCAGCTATCTCTTTTCCCTTTATCCATAGAAATAACAACCTCTCCATTTCATCATTCACTGCCGACCTCCTCTTTGAAAGAACAGAGATGCCTTTAGAAGGAGTCACAGCTTTTAGGGCTTTCTTGTGCTTCAGAATTGTGCCGATTGTTGATGGGTTACGGCCATATTTTTTGCGATATCAACCAAGCGCATCCCTCTTTCATACTTTTCTATGATCTCTTGCTTGGTTTCTATGGACAAGAGCACTCTCTTCTTCTCATCACTTTTCTGCATCGCTTTCTTGGGGGCCATAGTGTTGATGGATATCAGAAGCCAAAAATACAACCCTGGAGATCAAAACCCAAAAATATCACAAGCCAAAAATACAGTCCTGAATATCAAAAGCCACAGAAGCCAAAAATACAGTCCTGGAGATCAAAAGCCAAAAATATCAGAAGCCAAAAATACAGTCCTGGAGATCAGAAGCCACAAATATCACAAGCCAAAAATACAGTCCTGGAGATCCGAAGCCACAAATATCACAAGCCAAAAAGCCACAAGCCACAAGTCCTACCTTCCTGGATCTCAGAAGCCACCAATTTCGCTAGCCACACTTCCTCTCCTCTTTTGCAAGCCCAAACAGTGCTGCCTAGCTGAATTTCGCTAGGCAAACACTTCCTCTTTCGCTAGTCAATACAGTGCTGCTTTGCTAGTTTTCGCTAACCAATGGCATGCCACGAAATTTGGAGAGCAGCTCGTTCGCACCAATTCCGTAAGTTGGAACGCTTTCTTAAGTCGAAGCAATTTTTTTCGGGAGGTGCGTTTCGTAAGTCGATTTTTTTTCAGTAGAAGAAGCATTCATAAGTAGAGGTACTACTGTATATATAAATGGTTCCCATGCCTGGAAAAGTGAGTTTTCCAGAGAAACCACTGAACGCTGGAACCTCAAAAGTGTGTCCATATGGGTGATATATGGATGAGCTTATGGAATATGCTTCATTCTGTGCTATGACCTTCATAGAGAGAGGAAATAGTAAGGAATCATGAACTGGTTGAAAAACAAGTGACTTGGAAAAGGTTTCCTTTTGGGTGTGTCAGTTCCTATTCCCTCTCCTTTCACTTATTTAGATGCTTGGCTGCACAGAACATAAGACATGGCTGATAAAGTTCAGATGTCAGCCATATAGATGGCCAAAGCAATTGAATGCCAACATTGCTTTGGGAATGGCAAAACAGAGAACTACAAAAATGTTGTTGTCTAAAACATCTAGCTCAGGCACAATTAGGTTATATTTTCCCCATCTGGGGACTCCTTTGGGTTAATAGTTGTATATTGATTGCTGTAACTCCAATACTATGCCAGAGAAAATGATTCCTTGTGTTATTACACTGTATAGTTGTTGTTGTTATTGTGCATATAACCCCAGCTAACTAAAATCAAATTTGTTCTTTAAAAATAAAACATCTCCTTTTAAGGTTGAGATGCCTTTTGTGTTTGGGGAAGAAGGTCTGTGTTCACATGCCTATAACTGAATCAACTACCAAGGAAACTCAAGTTCTGGGGGATTGTGGCTTCAGTATCCAGAACACAGTGAAAACATCTGATAGGAACAAAATAATCTCATTTGAGATGCAATGTTGGAGAAGAAGAATGTTGAGAATACCATGGTCTGCTAACAAGACAAGTAAATGGGTCCTAGAGCAATTCAGGCTTGAACTCTACCTAGAAGCAAAGATGACTAAATTGAGATTGTCATACTTTGGCCATTTCATGAGAAGTAAAGACTCACCAGAAAGTACAATAATGCTTCATAATAGGAAAAGATAGAGACCATATACCGGATGGATAGATTCAATCAGAGAAGCCATGACCATGAGTCTGCAGGAGCAGAGCCAGGCGACTGAGGCTAGGGGGACTTGAAGGTCTATAATTCATAGGGTCACCAGAGGTTGAAGTTGACTAGAAGGTAGTTAACACAAACAACATGGCTGAATCCAGAAACTGAGAAATCCATATTCTCTCTCCAGGGAAAACAGCAGACTTTTGGGGTCCCTTAATGTGAGTTGTAGGGTTGTAATAGGGTCTGGAGCAATGAGCAATGAGCAATGCAGGATTACAAGGGTTCTGTTCCTTACAGAAAACATAAAACCAACTCCCAGAATAGGGTTGGAGCAGTTTTCATAGACTCTCCCTCTACTCATAGTGCAGGTTGGGTGAGGAGCTTATGGGACATATTTCATTCTGTGCTATGACCTAGAGCTGCATATACAGAGAAAATAGCAAGGAATCAGTTTATTTACATTTATATTCCTTAAGAATCAGGTTGATGTGTGCTTGCTAAGGATTTAAATAAATAAATACTTGCAAATGTTCTTGACTTCAATGAGAAAAGACCATTAAAAAACTGCCACAAGATTTGGACTACTTTGTTGTTGTTTTTAAATAGTATGCAGACAAAAAAATGTTTTCTGCACAAGACAAGTTTTTTCACATATTTTGCATAAACCATACACTTTGTGCAGAAAACCAAATTTTAAGTGCAAGCAATTTTATTTTTTGCAAACATTCTCCAGCTTTGTTAAATTATATATATATATATATTGCATTTTTCCCAGCAAAAGGGAAACTTTGGGCATTTTTCATTCTTTCATTTAACAACAAAATTAGCAAAGGTTTGCATACCTAGTTTTGAACTTTGAAGTGAGTTTCATTGTGTACTGGTTAATAAATGCATTTAAGAGCCTTGCAGCACAATTCTATGTATCTTTTCTCAGACCTAGGACCTGTTATGTGTTCAGTAGGGAAGTGAGTCCCAGGTGAGTGTGCATAGGGTTTTGACATTCATTTTGGATGGATCTTCACATACAGATGTGAATATGAGAAATGTACTTGCAGCCAGAAGGGCTATATGTTGTTCAGTCAGCTTTCGTGCTAAATCTCAGCACCCATTTCTTCTCCACAATGTAGAATGGGACAACTTGGAGCAAATAGGTAGTGACATATGTGGGTGTGAGGTGGGATGCTTAAGCCTCTTCCTGTCAACTTATTTTCTTCTGTGATTCTCATGACCTATTTCCTTTTCTCCCCTGCTGAGGTTATACATCCATGTTTGTGACAGAAAACTGGAACACCAACAGGGAGGAAACAACTGCTAGGGAGAGCCATGGCAGGGGAAAAATTAAAGGCAGGAGATGGGTAAATGCAATGCCAGTCACACAATCAATGATGTCACTTTACAAAGAAGTGGTTGTCCATCCGTTAGTACTGTGTAGCATGTAGTTTACATCTTAGGCTTTAATAAAAAGTATCTTAAGTGGTTTGCCCAAGGTTACATGGAAGGCTTTAAGATGACCAAATAAACTGACAAATTCCAACTTCCCTTTCTTTGTCTCCTTACAATCCTTTCCTCCCATGGTTCTCTGATGGTTTCATTTTGTTCTCTCCTACAGTAGCATAAATCATCAGACAATCTATATGTGCTGTGAGGTTTATGTAGAAGCTCTACCTCAGTGAACAAAGTCCACAGAAGGGGATGTTATATGTACTTTATCAAAGTTTCACTGACAAAGAAGGAATGGGATGGTATTGTGACAATTTTGCCCTGTAGTGACAATATCTTTTAACAGGATCCTCTCTGGTGAGATTAGTCTGATGAAGTACCAAAGAGTGGCAATTCTAGAAAGCAATAAACTATGGAGAGATAATGATAGCAGCAAAGAGATGTGAGGCTGAAGGAGGTACCCACTGTCAGCCATTTATACAAGGCTATTCTTTTTTAAGTGTGTGTGTACAGAAAGTAAATAAAAGACAAACTGCAGCAGCATTTCCATTGAGGAGGCATTGCACAGCAAAGTAAAAATAAAATAAAATAGTGTAGCACATGCCTATCCTCACAGTCCTTATAAACACAGAAGACAATATAACAATGTGAAGCCAAAATGGTGATTAGCTTGCATTAGAGTTGTCACAGATTTTTTCCTTTCATTCTATCAGTGCATCCACCAATCACTCATGTGTTGGTAAGGGAGACATGTGTGACTATTGTGTCATATGTTTTTTGCTAAATGTCTTACAAAACTACAGTTCTCAGAATTCCCTAGCATTAAGCCGGGAGAATTAAAGTGGTCTCACACTGGATTATTTCTTCAGTGTGTTTTCTTTTTCTTTTCTTTTTTTAATTTAATTAAATTTTATTATAGATACTGTCAAATTACCATATAATCAACAAATCAATAAATCAGTTATTAAAACATACCATCTTACACTCGTATACATTCTTTTCCCACCATATACATCTTTTACCCCTCTTCTTTCCTTCCTCCCCCCTCCTTCCATCTTCTTCCATTTCCTTCCTTCCCTCTCTCCTTCTCCTACTCCCTCTCCTCTCCATCTCCCCCCTCTCCACACCTCTCCCTCCTCTCTCCCACTCTTCTATGCACACAAACCGTCCATACTCAACATACTCATACCCTCATCTACTTTCTATATCTTCCTTACTCACCTCACTCCTTAACACTCATAACTTCCACACCTCCCATTTCTTTCTATTCTTTACACCATTCTGTGTCCTTCTTAGTAACAATTTAGTAATCTTCTTTGCTACTAATCTTTCTCCCTATTGTTTCTATAATATAATTAATTCTATTCTTTCTCTTGAATCCTTTATCTTACTTACCTGTTCTCCATATCATTCTACTGTAACCTTCAGTATAATCTTATATTTCCCCCTCTTTATCATTCCTTTTTCCACTTCAACTATCTTGTGTTATTTTTCATTATTTCTCATTATTTTCTTTTTCTAACAGACTTACAATTGCTAATTCTCCCCATTGTTCTCTCATATATTTGATGATCAGTTCCCAATCTTTATAAAAATTCTTCAATGTATCATCCTTCAGTAATTGGGTTAATTTATCTGCTTCCATCATATCATATAATTTCCACATCCAGTCTTCTTTCGAAGGTATATTCTTTTTTTCCCCAGTTTTGAGCATATGCAATTCTCTGAGTAAATAAAATAAAACTTTCCCATGTTTTTTTCCCCAAATTATCCTCTAGTATTCCTAATAAAAAAGATTTCAGGTTTCATTTTTATTTTTATCTCTAGCATCTCATTAATTATTTTTCTAATCATTTCCCAATATTTAATAGCCTTTCTGCATTTCCACTAGCAGTGGAAAAGAGTTCCAGGTGATTCTTTACATTTCCAACATTCATTATTAACCTTTTTATACATTTTAGCTATATTATCTGGGGGTAGGTACCATCTATAAAACATCTTGTACCAATTTTCTCTTAATCCTTGTGACGCTGTATATTTCAGTCCCTTCTTCCAGATTGTTTCCCATTGATTCAATTGTATCGGATACCCTAGCCCATTTTATCATTACATCTTTAACCACCTCTTCTTCCATTTGCATTTGTAAAAAATTTTTATACAATAACCCTATTACCTTCTTATTCTTTCCAATCAGGATTTCTTCTAATTCAGTTTTTCTTTCTGCTATGCCTTGATTTTTAATATCTAATATTGCCTTCTCGTACATCTGGCTATATTGAAACCACCCAAGCTTATACCCTTTCCTCTCCAGAATTTCTCGCTTAACTATTTTAACTTTCCCTCCTTGTTTATCTATTAAATCCTTATATGTAACCCATCTATCATCTCTAGCCATTTCTTTCCTATAAAATGCCTCTTGTGGGGATAGCCACATTGGTATTTTTTCCATAATCCTGTTTTTATATTTTTTCCAAATTTTCAAAAGAGTTTTTCTTATAATATGATTATTAAAAGCCGGATTCGTCTTTTCCTTATCATATGCTAGGTAAGCGTGCAAACCAAATTTTATTCCTTCTCCTTCTAATTCCAAAAATCTTTTATTTTTCTAATTTTAACCAATCTTTAACCCAATCCAGAGCACAAGCTTCAAAATATATCCTTAGATCTGGCAACGCCAGTCCACCCCTTTCTTGGGCATCCTGAAGTACCTTAAATCTAATCCTTGGCTTTTTCCTCTGCCATATGAACTTTTTTTTTAAATACTTTATTTTGAAAATACAAACATACATACATGCATACAAACATAAAATACATAAAATACAAATACCGACCTACATACAAGCATGAATAAACATATATATATATATACAAACAAAAACATTCTCACCATTATATATACTTATATACTTGCTTACACTCAATTTATTGATGCTTACATTCCTTTCACACATGATCTTTCATTCTTCTTTCTTAATTCCATCATCTATTCTGATCTTGTAGTTGATATTGACCTCCTCATCTCACCTCCTATAACCTTCAATTTAGGTGTGACCTTAATTTGCAAGTTATCATTATGCATTCTTCCCCTCCTCCCCCCCCCTTTTTCATTTTTCATCTCTATACCTTATTTGATTAGCCCATTTTTCAATATTTTAATTTCCTATAAAAAATTAAAGATCTCTTATTTTCCAGTATTCCTTAACGGATAACCATTCTTCCTCTATTTCTTCTTTTGGTTTGTCTTTCAATAATGCTGTTAACGTATCTAGTATCATTGCTTCATTCATTTTATTCTCCCATTCTTTTATTGTTGGTATATTACTTTGTTTCCAGTATCCAGCGTATGCAATTCTAGCAGTAGTTACTATGTATAGTAATATTCTTCTGTATTTTTTTTTCCACTTCTGGCTCTATCATGCTCGTCATGGTCAATAGAAAAAATGTTGGGTCTAATGGTATTGGTACCTTTAGCATTCTAGTTGTCTCCTCTTGAATTCTTTTCCAGAATTCTTTTGCCAGCTTGCATTCCCACCACTGATGATATAGTGTTCCTCTTGTTGATTTACACTTCCAACATTTTTCACTCCCAACACTATAAATTCAATTTAATACCATTGGTGTCATATACCTGCGGTAGAAGATCTTTAAATAATTTTCTTTATAATCTTGACATAGCGTGTATTTATTGGTGTTCTTCCATGAGCTTTCCCATTCTTCTAAATTGATATTTTTCCTGATATCTTGAGCCCATTGAATCATAACATGTTTCACTTGTTCTGTCTCTAAATCTCTTTAAGTATTTTATAGTATTTTGAGATATGTTTATCTTTTCCCCCAAACATTACTTTATCTATTAAAGATTCATCTTTTGTAATCCCATTATTTCTAATGTCAGTTTTAAATTGTTCTTTCATTTGTCTATAGAGAAACCAATTCTTGCCAATTTTATTGATTAAATCTTCCTCTTTTTTTTATTTCAGCTTCCTTTTCATTCTTCCATTCCAGTAAATCTTTATAAGTTAGCCATTGATTCTCCTCCCTCCTAGAAGTTCCCAGAAAAGCTTCCTGAACCGAAACCCAGCTTGGGATTTGACTATAAAATTGATATTTGATTTTCATCCATACTTTTAAAAGGGAGTTTCTAATAATATGATGTGAAAAGTCTTTGTTGGCATTTACCTTGTTATACCAAAGAAAGCCATATGAACTTTGAAATGTCTCTATGCCAATTCACAAAAGGTTCTTTACTATTAATAATAGGTAACATTTGAAACATAAATAATATTTTGGGTAAAACTGACATTTTAATTGCCGATATTCTTCCTAATAAAGAGAGTTTTAACCTATTCCAGTTCATCATATCCTTTCTAATCTCTTTCCACAGTCTAACATAATTATTTTCAAATAACTCATTTGACTTTTTTGTAATCTGAGTTCCTAAGTATCTTACCTTTTTCTTTATTTCCATTCCTGTTTTCTCCATTAATTTTCCTTCTTCTTTTGTATTTTCCTTCTTTTGTGAGTATCGCTGATTTCGATTTATTTATCCTACATCCTGTCATATCTCCATATTCTTTCATAATTTCCATTAGTCTCTCTACATTTTCAGATGGATTATCCAAATTAACCACCAGGTCATCTGCATAGGCTCTTATTTTATATGTATACTTCTTAATTTTTATCCCTTTTAATGTATCTTCTTTATTAATTTTCCTAATTAATAATTCCATTATTATAAAAAAAAATCAGTGGCAACAGGGGACATCCCTGTCTTGTTCCCGTATAAATTTGAACAGCTTTAGTTTTATCTCCATTAATAATTATGTGAGCTCTTTGATTCTTATATATTTCTTTAATCCAAATTCGGAAATTTTCTCCTAGTTCCATTTTTTTTGTAATTTCCTGTAATGTCATCCAATTAAGCAAATCGAATGCTTTTTCAAAATCTAAAAATATTAATCCCAATTTTTTATCATAATGTTTTTCATAATATTCAATTATATTCAAAATATATCTTATGTTATCCTTCATTTGTCTCCCAGGTAGGAACCCTCTTTGATCTTCACTTATTAGCTCCTTCAAACAGTTTTTTAATCTTTTTGCTAGAACTGCTGCGAAAATCTTATAATCTACATTAAGTAGTGAGATTGGTCTGTAATTTGCTGGGTCTTCTAAATTCTTATCTTCTTTGGGGAGTAATGTTATATTTGCTTCCCTCCATGAATCTGGAACTCCTTCTTGTCTAATTTTGCCAAATAATAATTGTAAATACGTACTTATTTCATTTTTAAATGTTTTATTAAAAAAATTGCTGAAAGTTCATCCAGACCAGGTGTCTTACCCTCCTTGCTCTGTAGGATAGCTTCTATTACTTCCTCCTTTGTAATTTCCTTATTTAATTGTTCTTTTTGTATCTCATTTATAGTTGGTATCTCTTCCCTATTCACATATTCCTCTAATTTTTCTTTATCTATTGGATATTCCTTATACAACCTACTATAGAAATTGTGAAATACCTCTTTAATCTTTTCATGTTATGTATAAGTGTTACCCTCTTCTTTAATTTTAATTACTTGTTTTTTCTCTCTATCTTTCCTTAATTTTTGTGATAACCATCTACCCACTTTGTTCGCATGCTCAAAATGGTTTTGCTTTAGTTTTTTTAAGTTTACCTTCAATTTCTTTAACCATTTCCAATGAAACTTGCTTTTGTAACATCTTTATATCTTTCAATACTATTCTATCCTCTGGATTTTCTTTTAGCCTCTCTTCCTTAACTTTAATCAATTCCTTTAACATGTGCATTTTCTTTCTTTTATTTTTTTGTAATATTGCATTTTGCTGTATAAAAAAACCTCTTAATACTGCTTTGAAGGTATCCCAAACCACTACATCTCTCGTACCTTTGTTTACATTTTCTTCAAAGAAATGTATAATTGTTCTCCTTGCTTTTTCTACTATGTCTAGGTTTTTAAGTATTTCCTCATTTAGTCTCCAATTCCTTTCCTTCCTTAGCTCTTTAAATTCCAAAATTAGTGGGTTATGATCTGAAATCATTTTTGGTAAAATTTTAATTTCTGTTATTTTGTCCAACATATTTTTGTTAACTAGAATTAAGTCTATTATTGCTAAGGAATTATGCCTATATGAATAGAATGTATATCCTTCTGATTGATTATACAAATATCTCCAAGTGTCAACTAATAGTAAATCCTCCATCATTTTAAACATTGTCTTCGCTAATTTCCCTTGTTTCTCTCCTATTTCCCCCCCCAGATTTCCTATCCATTTTGGGTTCCATTACTCCGTTAAAGTCTCCTAATATCACAATATTTTCATACTCATACTCATTTATTTTCTTATTTAGATCATCATAAAATTTTCCCTTATTTTCTTGTGGTCCATATACTCCCACCACTATTTTTTTTCCCTTTCTCTATAATTTCTACTCTTAACCATTGACCTTTTTTATCTTTAAAGAATTCTTTAGAATTCCATTGACGATTTACATACATAAATACTCTCTTTTTCTTTTCATCTATTGAGGTTATATATTCTTTACCTAGTTCTTTATTTTTGATTAATCTAGCATCTTTCGTCCTTATATGTGATCCTTGTATACAAATTAAGTCACATTTTTGCTTTTCTAGGAATAAAAAAACTCTCATTTTTGTGGTGAGTTCATTCCTTTAATGTTCAGTGATACAATTTTCATTATGCTAACCTTTTTTTTTAAAAAAACTTTCTTTTTCTTTCCTAAGATAAACTTAACTTATATTGAGAGAACAATGGGGAGAAAATCCTTCAATCTATCTGTTTGTCTGTTCAATCTATCTTTGTTCTTTCTTTGACTTGTTTCTCCTCCTCTTCTTCTTCTTCTTCCTCTTCTTCTTCCGTGTCCTGATTTTTGGCTTCTTTTTCTTCCTCTCTTTCTTTCCTATAAGCTTCCAGCAGTCTTGTCTTTCCAGTGGTCTCTTTCCGTACCTTTCCTCCTTTGGACTGCTCTCTTTGTCTTCTTCAATTTCCTTTCTATGTTTTTTCCAAAAATCGCATGCTTTTTCTATTGTGTTTAGTCTGTATTGTTTTTGTTTCCAAGTAAGAGACAATCCCTCTACATCTTCCCTTCAGAAAGGTACTCTGTGAACTTTCAATTGATCAGTCAAAAATGCATAATCACGCCTCGATTTCATCACCCTCCCTGGTACATCCTTAAAAATACGAATAATCCTTCCACTTATTGTCAGATCTTTTTTGTAGCTCTGCTGCAGTATAAGGTCTCTTGTTTGCTTTCTCACAAAATATACTATCACATCCCATGGCAGATTTCTTGTCCTTGCTGCTTTTGAGTTAATTCAGTATATCCTATCTAGTTCCCACGGGAACTGTTCTGCAGGCTCTTCAATATAATCGGCTAGTACTGAGGTCAACAACTTGTATAGATTTTCATTACTCTGTTCTGGTATCCCTCTAAGTTTAAGACAGTTTTTTTTCTGTTTGATCTCTATTTTAGTCATGATTTCTTGGTTTTCTCTTTGCTGTTGGGAAATTCCTTCTATTTTACTTTCCATCTGTTTTGCGTTGCTTTCCAGTTTGCCTATTTTGTTTGTTATCTTTCCCATATCTGCTGTCATTTTTTCTAAGGTCTGTTTCATGTCCAACATCTCAGATTAAATCTCATGTTTCACTTCCTGTTTCATCTCCATTTTTAATTTCAAATTGTCTTCTCTTATCTCCTCCCGTATTCGTCTCATTTCTTCTAACATCATCTCATTCTGATCTGATAGTTTTATAGGTTCCATTGAAGGTCTTCTTTGATTTATTGTTGTTACTTGTGCACTTGCTTTTCTTCCTGTTGCCATTTTGCTTATTCTATCTATTTTCAGTAATCTCAATAGTTTTCAAATATATCAGTGTTCAATGTCAAATGTCCAATTTCTAATAACCTTCAAATTTCAAATACCAAATTTCAAATATCAAAATTCAAATATCAAATATCAAAATTCAAAATTCAAATTTCATATATCAAATATCAAATGTACACTAATTTTCCTTCTTATTTTTTAAAATAACTATCAACTATACTATATATATATATATATATATATATATATATACATCAGTACTCATATGATAATATAAACCAACAGCATATAATAAAATAGAAAATAGAAAATTGATAAGAGGTCAAAACTGATTTCTTATGTTCACACTCTCCCCACTCTCTCCACTAGGTGTCACCCTTACTTTATTTTCCCTTCTATTTTCCCTTATCTTTCCCAGACTAAACAAATCACTACTGCTGTGTATTAGGAAATCTCTTCTCTATCTAGCTAGCACACTCAAGGATCTTCTCTAGTTAGACTTATTATTTGTTATCTTAACCTGACTGTCTATTGGTTTTTATACTCAATATTCACTCTTAAGAATTAATTCTTTCTCCTCCAAATTAAACCAATAATGATACAATCAAGTACAATTAAATACAGACAGTTACAGTCAATTACAATCTAATATATATACATCTCTTCTTTAGTTGAATGCTGTCGCTTCTTTCCTGTATATATTTTTTCTTTTTCCATTTTCAGTCCAGTTTTAATAATTCCAATCTATTTAATAAGCCAAGTAGTAATTCAGTTTCAGTTTTTTAAAAAAAGAAAAAAGAAAAAAAGGTCAGTCCAATCCTACAGTTGTTAATTCAGTAGATCAATTTGTACTGTATTCTTTTTAGTAAGTCAGGATTCCAGTCTATATAGCAAATCAAATATTGCTTCAATTTCCTTGCAAAGTCACTCCAATCTTATCATTGTTGGTTCAAAAATCAATAGTCCATATCTACTCAATATCCTTTGATAGATCCAGCTTCACCAAACATTCACATCAGGAATTTATAATCCAATATCTTTTGATTTTTTTTTTTAAATAGCAAGCCCCTTAATCCACTCAGTCCAATTAATTCAATTTATTCAATTACCTGCTTAAGTCCAGTTAAATTAGGTCAATTTCTTCAATTTAATCCAGTTTAGTTCATTTTTCCAGTCAGATAATAAAAATCCACTTCAGTCCAAATTCATCAGTACCACAGGGTTACAGTTTCAGTTACTAAACAAAGTGTCTATTTAGTATCTTTGCCTCTCCACACCTCCTCCACAGCCAGGAGAATTAAAGTGGTCTCACACTGGATTATTTCTTCTGTGTGTTTTCGACCACATATAATTCTCCAGAGACTGGATATTTGTGACTTCCTACATGGTCTGACCTCATCTGAGTTCTCTGCCTAATTACCCACCAGATCATGTAATTCTGAAAAGGCTGTGACATAGTATAAATATACCCCAATAAGTAATTAAACAGTACTTTGAGATAAAATTCATATTTAGTATAAACACATTTTTTTTTAAAAAAAAAAATTGTATCCAATGCAATTACAAATTTTGGGAGAAAATGAAATATTTAAACTATACTTTGAAAGGCAACAGGAAATTAAGTTCATTTAAAATATACATAATATTTATATAAATTGCTCCTCAACATTTGCAGATTAATGAAGATTTGTGATGGAAAAGAATTATGGCTAAAAATCACAAATGGAAATCACTTGTTACAAAGAACAAGTTCCTTGCCATTAAACCTATTTTCCTAATAATGAATATGTAGTTCTGGATTCAGTGCTGAGCCTGGAATCCCCGGTATCAGTGGTGACCAGGAGTCCTTTTGCACAGCTAAAACTCATGCACCAACTGTGCCCCTTCCTGAAGAACTCAGATTGGTCACGGTGGTACATGCCTTGGTTACATCCCATCTGGATTACTGTAATGAACTCTATGTGGGGTTGCCTTTGAAAAGTGCCCAGAAACTTCAGTTGGTTCAAAGAACTCCAACCACACTGTTAACTAGAGCTGGCTACAGGGAGCATACAACTCCCATGTTGCTACAGCTCCATTGGCTGCCAGTCCATTTCTGGGAACAATTCAAAGTGTTGGTTTTGACCTCTAATGCCCTATACAAAGGCCTTTGCTTGGGTCTGGGCTATTTGAAGAACCATATCTCTTTGTATGAGCCCCTCAGAATATTGAGATCATCTGGAGAGGCCCTTCTCTCTGTCCCACCACCCTCTCAGGTGTGTTTGGTGGAAACAAGAGAGAGGGCCTTCTTAGTGTCTGCTCCCAAGTTTTGGAACTCCCTCCCTAGAGAGGCCAGGATGGCTCCATCCCTACTATCCTTCCAGTGGCAGGTAAAGAAGGCCTTTGCAAATTGATAAGATCTGGGAATGTTGTGCTATTTAAATTTTAAGGTTTGTATTGTAACATTTGATTTTAACTCATAACTGTTTTAACTTTTTACATGGTTTAATTGTTTTTTAAATTTTATATTTATACATTTTAATGTTGTGCTGTTTAAAATTGCATTGTTTTAAATCTGTTGTTTGCTGCCTTGAGTCCCTATATTGGGAGAAAGGTGGGATATAAGATAAAATAATAATAATAATAATAATAAACTATCTTGCAATGTTACAATGGTAACTTAATGAAGGACCCTTCACTCATTTTGTGTTGCAACTGTAACTATTAGTTATTTTTATAGTTATTGGGGTGGTCTTACTAAATGATAGTGGAGGAATATTACATTGTTCAGGTGCTGGCTCATGCTGTGCCTCATGCTGTGTTGGGATAAACAGGAGGAAAGTTGTGTACCAAAGGCCAGAAGCTTGTAGCATTTGATTTCTGTATGTGGAAAAAGTAGCTAAAATTACCTATTCTAACTATTTAAAAGTAGAAAGTAGAGTTTCTTTTTTAAAAAAATCTGTAACTAAAAAGATAACTAACATGGGGTACCATTGAATAATGACAGAAATTGTTACTTTTAAAAAATTACTTTTCAAGCTTTACTAAAAACCATAAAAGCAACACAAAACAGATTCACTCATGCTTACACTTCTGCATCTTTCGGATGAGTAAATTTCAAGAAACACTGATCCTCCTTCCCTACCAATAGATGAGTATCCCATTTAAGTTACAAGCATTCCTGTAAGCCAGTGTGGGGGCTAGGTGGAATTACAGTTGGAGAAGAGCCTGATGTGGAAATCACAGAAATTTAATGGCAGCTGGAGAAGAGGACAAGAATTCTGAGGCAGTTAAGAAAGAATGGGAGTATAAAAGGGATTGTTAATCTTTTAAGTGATCTAATGATTGATTCTGATTTGTAATTTATGCCAGATGTGGTTTATTTAGTAATGACAATTAATGTCTGTTCCAACAAAAAAGCTTTCTTGTATTGCATCTGCAAATTCACACTGAACTGAACTGTTCAGGGTGCGGAGAAATTTAACTCAGGGACCCTCTCTTGTGAATCCAGTTCTAGAACCTTCAGCAGTTCACTGTGATGCTTTTAATGATCACTTCACAGATAAAATATCTCAAATAAGAGCCTACTTAGATGCCGTCATTGTAGGAGATGCTGACAATGTAGGTGAGTAATGAGTAGGATTACACTGGATTAGTTCCAATTGGTGAGTACTGCCAATGTGAACAAACTGCTGGAGAAAGTAAGGAAGACAACTTGTCCTCTTGATCCCTCTCCTTCCTGACTGGTCAGCCAGGGAGGAGGTGGAATTAGATAGATAGATATTATTAATGCATCTCTCAGGGAGGGAAGTTTTCCATCATGTTTAAAAGAACTGGTAGTAAGACCACTTCTAAAAAAGCCCTCCCTGTATTCCCTGGACTTATAGACCAGTATCAAATCTCTCTTTTCCAGGCAAGGTGATTGAGAGGGCAGTTGCTTTCCAATTCCAGGCAGTCTTGGATGGTACAAATTATCTAGACGTATTTCAAACTGGCTTCAGAACAGGATATGGAGTTGAGACTGCTATGGTCACCTTAGTGGATAATCTTTGCTTGAACATTGATGAGGGAATGTGTTACTGCTGGTGCTTTTGGACTTCTCAGTGGCATGTGATACTATCAAGCATGGTACCCTTCAGGAACACCTGTAGGATTTGGGAATCAGCTTCAATGGTTTTGGTTCTAATGCTTGGGAAAGTTCTAGACGGTGGTGCTTGGGGATAGTTGCTCCTCAAAAAAAGAGCTGCTATATGGCATACCACAAGGTGCCATCCTATCCCTGTGTTATACAGCCTGTATTAGATGGGGTTAAACTCCCCCTGAAGATGCAGGTTCACAGTTTGATGGTACTCCTGGACTCAGCTTTGAACCTGGAGTTCCTGATCTGTGCAGTGACCAGGAGTGCTTTTGTACATTTAAAACTTGGGCATCAACTGTGCCCATTCCTTGAGATGCCAGATCTGGCCTCAGTGGTACATGCCTTAGTTACATCCCATTTTGACTATTGTAACATGCTCTAGTGGTGCAGTGGTTAAATGCCTGTACTGCAGCCACTCACTCATAGACCACAAGATAGCGAGTTCAATACTAGCCAGGGCTCAGGCTAGACTCAGTCCTGCATCCTTCTGAGGTCGTTAAAATGAGTACCCAGCTTGTTGGGGGGCAATGAGCTTACAGTTGTAAACCACTTAGACATCCCATAGCGCGATATGAAGCAGTATATAAATGAAGCTGCTTTTGCTTTGCTTTGCTTTGCTTTGCTCTACTTGGGGCTTCCTTTGAAGATTATCCAGAGACTTCAGCTGGTCTAAAGAGCTTCAGCCAGACCATTAACTGGGGCAGGTTACAGAGACCACACAATGCCTCTGTTGAAAGAGCTTCAGTGGCTGCCAGTTTGTATTCAAAGTGCTGGTTATGGCATATAAACCCCTATATGGTTCAGGTTCAGGCTATTGACAGACCATGGGGGGTTGCAGACTGCCAGAAATAGTGTGAATTCAGTCCACTTTTAGGGTTAGGGTTAGAGTTAGGGAACCATGGGAACTGTATTTTATTGTGGCATCAGAGTTGTCTGACAGAGAAGGCTCAATGTCTCAGAAAAATAACAGTTCCCATGATTCCCTAGCACTAACCCTAACCCTAAAAGTGGACTGAATTCACACTATTTCTGGCAGTCTGCAACCCCCCCCCCCCCCATATCTTCCTGTATGAACCAGCCTGGGCTCTGTGATCCTTAGGAGATGCTCTTCTCTCAATCCCACCCCAGTCACAAACATGGTTGGAGGAAATGTGAGGGAGGGCCTACTCAGTGGCTGCCCTTAGACTCTGGAACTTCCTTCCCAGAAAGACCAGAATGGCCCCCTCGTTGTTGTGCTTCCTTCAGCAAGCTAAGATTTTTTTTTTTCAGACAAGCATTTGAAATATAAAGTTTTAAAAGAACAGCCTGGAGGTGTTTTACCTTTTTAAAGTGTATGGTTTTGTTTTGGTTTTAAGTGATTTTATCTTTTTTATATGCATTCTATTTTTAAGCAAATTATCTGTTTTAATATTGAAACAGTTATTAATAATAATAATAATAATAATAATAATAATATTTTTTATTTATACCCCGTCCCTCTGTCAGACAATCAGGGTGGCTCACAGCAGTTAAAACTAATACAATATTAAAATACAATCCAAAGTCTCACAACCCTCCCACCCCTTAAAAAAGAATTAAACTAATAATAACATTAAAACATGATAATTAGAATGTTAAGTTAAAATAGACAGTACTGGGACAAACAAATGAATAATAGGCAGGGCAACGATTGCAGCCAAAATAGAAAGGGAAAAAGGGGACTCCTGAGGCCGGGGTATCTTATTGGGGAAGGCCTGCCGGAAGAGATCCATCTTAACAGCCTTTTTAAAGCTGCTTAAGGTTGTCAACTGACGGATCTCATCCGGCAGGCCATTCCATAATTTGGGAGCGGTGACCAAAAAGGCCGTCTGGGAGGTTGTCGACAGACTAATTTTCATCGGCTGTAACAAATTCCTCCCAGGGGACCAGAGTGTGCGGGGAGGATTATATGGGAGGAGGTGGTCCCGAAGATAAGTTGGACCCAAGCCATTTAGGGCTTTAAAGGTCATAACCAACACCATTTTAATTGTCACTTTTGTAAGTTTTTAATTGTACTGTGCTTTTATACTGTAAGTCACTTTGAGTACCAATTTTTGGGAAAAATAGGATATAATTAATTAAATAATAATAATAATAATAATAATAATAATAATAATACCCAATGCTATTCAACATCTACATGAATCTGCTGGGACAGATCATCTGGAGACACGGGGCAGGGTGCTATCAGTATGCTGATGACACCCACATATATTTCTTTATGCCTTCAAATACAGCCTCAGTTTTTCCTCATCTATTCCATTACCATCTCCAGAATAAGGCTCTTATGTCTGAAGATGGTAATGGAATAGATGAGGAAAAACAAATTGAAGTTGAATCCAGACAAGATAGAGGTGCTTACTGTCAAGAATCCTAACCAGGGTTGGGGGGGAGGGGGGTCAACCAATCCTGGATGGGGTTACAGTCCCTGAAAGATTGTGTTCAAAGCTTGGGGGTACTTCTGGATCTGTTGTTCCAAATTACAACTCAGATAGATGTGATGGCCATCAGTGCTCACTATGATAGATTTGGCTGACACACCAGCTGTGGTTACCCCAGGATCCAGCCCTCAGTCACCCGTCTTAGACCCCTGATATCAAATTAATACCAAAAAAGGATATTGCAAGTGGGTAGTCACAAGGAGGCTGCACAGAGCAGGAAACTAGTCATACCATATTAGGGCCGTTGCAGACCAGCCCAAAAGGCTGGCCTGGGGGTGGAGTTGGGGTGAAGCAACCACATGCCGGCCACCCCAACCCCACCCTGATGCCGTCCTGATGCCGTGCGGCCATTTGCATGGCATGCAGCACCAAAAGGGCACGGATGAGCCACGGTGCCAGCTCTTAGGGTAGCCTTTTGCCGGCCCAGAGCCACCCTTTTGGAGCGGCATTTTCCTGCTCTTTTAGGGGTGGCAAAAGGAAGGATCGGGGCTGCGGCATGGGGTTGCCATGGCCCTGATCCGCTGCTAGCAGGGGTGACCCAGAGCCACCCTTCTGCATAGGCCCTTAGGATATCCAGCTGGCTGAGATTGTTCAAGATCAAAATCAGCATAATACCTTCACTGAGGAGAGTGATGGTGGATACTTGAACCTGGAAATTGTCTGCATACAACAAAGGGAGTTTCCTTCATGAATGAAAATCTTCATGCTGATTGTCTGGTTGTTCTTGCATATCTCATTCCATTCTTCTCCCCTGGAAAAACAATTTAACTCCAGAAACACTGCCCTCAGGACCCATTTCTTGCTATAAATACACATGTCTAGACAGTAACACATAGGTCTAGTTTGAAACCAGGCAGAACCTCTGTTTGATTGCAACTGCTCACCTCAGTAGCCATCCACCTCATATGTCGCAGGTAGTTACTGAGCTATTCTCAATATAGTAACCCAGCAATTGGAGCTACGCTTCCGGATCGGTATAGCAGTGCCCCTTTACAATCCTGCAGCTCACTATCTTTTATTGACTTTGCATTGTGGGTCCAAAACACACTTCAGAGATAATTCAGTCTGAGACCACTTTAATTGCCCTGGCTCAATGCTAGGGAATTCTGGGAACTGTAGTTTTGTGAGACATTTAGCCTTCTCTGTCAGAGAGTTCTAGTACCACAATAAACTACAATTCCCAGGATTCCCTAGCACTGAGCCAGGGCAGTTAGTTTTCAAACTGGATTATTTCTGCAGTGTGTTTTGGACCTTAGTACTTGTGAGTGGGTGTGTGAGAGAGTGTGCTTGTGTTGTTAGTCCCCTTTTTATTTATTAATAAATTAAACTGATTTAGAACCTGCTTCTGTAGTTCTCTGGATCTGAAACTGCTATACATTTATGTTACCAAAGCCTTCTCACTGCTTCCTATTAAGCTAAACTAATTTCCCCATTGGATTCAAGGTGTGAGTGCCCTCATGGGAACCCCTGCAATTTAGATAACACCTAGCTAGAGCTGGAGAACCTAAAGATAGTAGTGCATGCACTGGTAACCTTAAGGCTAGACTTTTGCAATGCACTGTACATTTGGTTACTCTGTACCAAGTTCGGAAGCTTCAGTTAGTTCAAAACATGGCAGCCAGATTGATTACTGGCAAATCCTGGAGTGAACATAATAATAATAATAATAATAATAATAATAATAATAATAATAATAATAGTTTTTATTTATATTTCCCACCTCTCTCTGCGGATCGAGGTGGGATTACATCAGTAAAAAATTTACAATATACAAAATACAAGCAATAAAATAACCACATTATAATAATTCAATAAAATAACCAATAGTAATCAACACCTAAAAACCATACAATCAAGTTAGAAATAATACTTAATTAGCATAAGGGTCCACTAAGGAGATCGAGTGGATAGACCTGCCAAAAGAGCTCAATCTTACGTGCCTTCTTAAAGGTTTCTAAAGTAGTAATAAGAAGGATCTCCTCTGGTAGGCTGTTCCCCAGCTTGGGAGCTTTAGCCATGAACGATCTTGGGGAAGTTGTAGTAAGTCTAGATTTATAATGATCTAATAAATTCTTCCCAGATGTTCTGAGAGTGTGGTGCAGATTGTGTTGGGAAAGGTGTTCCTTCAAGTAACTTGGGCCCAAGCCATGTAGGGCTTTAAAGGTAATAACCAACACTTTGTACTGCACCCGAAAGCTAATCAGCAGCCAATGAAGAGAATTTAATACAGGAGTTATATGGTCCAACCTAGGTGTTCCGGTGACCAATCTAGCTACTGCATTTTAAACAAGTTGAAGCTTCTGAACTTGGTACAGAGATAGCCCCATGTAGAGTGCATTGCAGAAATCTAGACGAGAGATTACCAGAGCAAGTACTACTGCTTCAAGGCCCTTTTGGTCCAGGTAGGCACACAGTTGGTGAATCAACCAAAGTTGATACCAAGCACTCCCGAACATCGCGTCCACTTGTGATGACAACTGTAGAGATGAATTCAGGAGTACTCCCAAACTGCGAACTTTGTCCTTTAGGGGAAGTGTGACCCCATCCAGAACTGGTTGACAAAGCTCTGTCCCCAGACCTCTGTTTTGTCTGGATTCAGCTTGAGTTTGTTTTCCCTCATGCAGCCCATTACCAATCCTAGGCAGGCATCCAGAGGAGTGATGGCATCCTTAGTCACTGCAACAGTTGGAGACATAGAGAAATAGAGTTGGGTGTCATCAGCATACTGATAGCATCGCACCCCATGTCTCCAGATGATCTCACCCAGCGGCTTCATGTAAATGTTAAACAGCTTGGGGGATAGAATGGCACCCTGTGGGATGCCAGATGTCAACTCTCTTTTGGAAGAGCAACTATCCCCCAGCATCACCATCTGGAATCTGCCTGAGAGGTAGGACCGGAGCCACTGAAGCGTAGTGCCCCCAATACCTAACTCCCTCAGGCATTCCAGAAGGATACCATGGTCTATGGTATCGAATGCCGCTGAGATGTCCAAGAGCACCAACAGGCTCACGCTTCCCCTGTCAATGCCCAGATGGAGATCATTGACTAAGGCGACCATGGCAGTCTCAACTCCGTATCCTGCCCTGAAGCTGGTTTGAACTGGGTCCAGATAATCAGCTTCTTCCAAGCCAGCCTGGAGCTAGAGGGCAACTGCCCTCTCGATCACTTTACCCAAGAATGATAAAAGGGAAACCGGCCTATAATTATTTTCCACCAGGGGGACAAGGGAGGTTTTTTCAAAAGTGGCTTAACCACCACTAGTTTTAAATTAAATGGAAGTTTTCCCTCCCTAAGGAATGTATTAATTATTAATTGTAGAAATGTTTTTAATGCATCACCTCCCTGGGCAGTCAGCCATCATGGGCAAGGATCAAGAGGGCATGTTGTGCTCCTTGCACTTCCAAGAAGCTTGTCCACTTCATTGCTATTAACAAACTCAAAATGATCCAGTTTAACACAGTCCACAGAGTCCCTGGACATCTCTTTTACTGGTTCTGCAATAATGCCTGCATCCAGATCGGCCCTTATCTGAGAGATTTTATCTGCAAAAAAGTCATTAAAAGCATCACAGCAGGCATTAGTTGGTTCCAATAACAGGTTCAGTGTGGAAGGCAATTGAGTTAATTCTTTAACCACCCTGAACAGCTCTGCTGGATGAGACTTTGCACATGTAATGCATGCAGCATAGAAAGAATTCTTTGCTGCATCTATTGCCACTCCGTAAGAATCCAACATGTTTTTATGGAGTGTCTTGTCAGATAGACATCGATGTTTCCACCAGCAGTGCTCTAGTCATTGTGCAGCCTGCTTCATTTGACAAAGATTTTCTGTGTACCATGGTTTTTTATTTGAAGCAGGTTGGAAAGGACGCTTGGGAGCGATAATGTCTATAGCCCTAGTAAGATCGTTATTCCAGGTATCAACCAAGGCTTTGACATAATCGCCACCGTTCCCAACTATAAAACCCTCCAAGGCTTCCTGGAACCTTTTGGGTTCCATTACCCTTCAAGGGAGGACCATTTTAATGGGTCCTCCACCCCCAAGAGGGATATGGGTAGTAGCCTTCAATCTCACTTTGACCAGAAAATGATCCATCCATGACAGGGCAGAAGTCTGGATTACCTATGTCAGGGGTAGGCAACCTGTCCCCTTTAAGGGCCGAGGGACTTCAGCTCCCAGAATCCCAGGAGCTATTGGCCAACATGGGACTATTGGCCAACATGGCTGAGGATTCTGGGAGCTGAAGTCCCTCGACCCTTAAAGGGGACAGGTTGCCTACCCCTGACCTTTGTCCACAGATATTCCTGATCAGTACTAAAGACCACATTGAGTTTATTATCAACACAATGTGTTGGACCTGAGACTAGTTGGGACAGGTCCATGGCTGTCATGGAAGTCACGAACTCCTGAGATGCACCTTTCAGATCTAATGAGCCAGACTCGAAAGGGATGTTGAGGTCCCCCAGGACAAGGAGCCTGGGGACTCCACCACCAGCTCCACCATCAGCTGTCAGCCAGGGAATCTGTTAAGCAACAGGGTGGATGGTAAACTAACAGAATCCCCAGACTGCCCCTAGCCTTCAGGGTCAAGTAAATACATTCAATGTGATTCATTTTCCGGACAGGTTTCCCGGTCAAGGTGATAGTACTTTTATGGACCAAGGAAATTCCCCCTCCTCACCCACTTTCCCTAACCTGCTCCTTAACAGTATACTCAGCTGGGAGAGCCTTGACCCTGGTTACACTACTATCGTCGCCCAGCCAGGTTTCTGTAAAACAAGCCAGTTTGGCGTTCTCCTCCTCTAACAAATCATAGATTATATGAGATTTGTTTCTCACCAACCTGGCATTGCAAAGGAGCAAACTGAGGGTCTGTGGCATAGTTGGGATGACCCTTGGTTCTTTTGGGCTAACAGGGTGAGTGGAAGATGGGATAGATTTCAAATATCGATCTCGTCTTCCCTTGTGTTTCATCCCTACCCTGTTAACGCTATATCTCCCCTATGCCCCACACTACTCCAAATGACTTGTCACAGCCAGCATCTACATCATTAATCTTCCTCACAGACAGACTGGCTTTTAGAAGGTGTCACTCCTACCAGCACCTCCCCTTCTCCCTTCCCAGCACAGGCACTAACAAGTGCAGTTATTCTGGCAACCATCGCTCAAGGCTCAGCCGGCAGATCAGCCTCTAGAAGGTAACGCTCCCACTGGCACCTCCCCCTCTTCCCCTCTCCCCTCCTGGCATTGGCACTAGCAATCTCCTCTAGAAGGTGACACTCCCTCTTGAGGCTCATCAGAGACCAAAAAGCTTCAAGAACTCCAAGGAAATCTCGAAGAAAGCAAGACCAAAAAAGAATGGGGGAGTGATCTAAACAAAAGCCGAGGCATGGAGGTCTGAGCTGGCCATGATCATGGGAAGCAGCATAAATACTTGTCTAAACTGGAGTTTACCTCTTGCAAAAAAACTCCATTGGTGCCAATATTAGCCTTATACCAGAAGAAAAATGAATGAAAGTGAAAGTAATGAGTCATTAAGTTGCAGTGGGAAAGTAAAACTGATTGCCACATTGCTACATTGTAGCAGACAGGATGGGACTATTAACTTTTGATATTAGCAAAAAGGATACAAGAGAGAGACTTATAACATATAGTACATAGTACATTACAACAAGTTGGTTCCAGTAACGATGAGATCATAGTCTGGAAACATAAAACTTTAGACTCTTTTGAGGGTGGACTACATACTGGGAAGGTAAAGAGCAATGATGGAACATTTTTGATCTCAAGAATCTTTAATATACATCTGTTTTGGGAAAGTGAGAACAACGATGGAAAGAAGAATCAACACGAGATATTGAGGAGAGAATACTTTTCAGGAGACATTTGTGCCTCTGCAGACAGGCCCAAAGTGGTGAGTCAGAGGCAGGGAAGGGGAGGGGCAGCTGCACGCAGGCTGCCCCAACCCCTTCCCGTAGACATCCTGACGTCACGTGCCCTTACGAATGGAGCATGCCATCAGGACATTCTCCGTGCATAGCATCCTCACACGCTACACTGGAAGGGCCAGAGAAGAGCCACGCGGCAGTTCTTCGAGCGGCCTTTTGCCGCCTCTAATAGGAAGGCATTTTGCCGCTCTTTTAAGAGGTGGCAAACAGGAGAATTGGGGCGGCTGTGTGTGCTAGCAGTGGCCTGGATACTTTGCTTCCCGGGGCGGCCCAGGGCCGCCTGTCTGCATCCCCCCATTTGATGGTTATAACCTATTTTTGGAAGAGTTGTACTAGCCTTTCTATGGGGATTGAGGTGGATTACAATTAGACATAATAGTTTCCAGGAAGAAACATTGGTTTCTCCATGTGGAAGAAGCACATGGACACTCTACTGTCTACAGTTTCCTGACTCTGAGGTTTGTTCCAAGACTTCAAAAAGGAAAAAGATCCTTTTACTTCTGTTCAGCCAACTCCAGTGTAGATGATCTGATTTGAGATGACTTTAAATGATTACTGATGAAAAAGCAAAAGGGGATCAGTGTTAATACTTGCAGTGGGGTGTGTAGGGAGGAAAACTAAGAGGTAAAGATTTTAGGATGTCAAGGAAAGAAAAGGAAAAATAAGCACAGGCCACAACACTTTCTAATCAAAGAAGATCAAAGAATCAAAGAAGATCCTCCCTATAAACAGCAGTGAAGGGGAGTGATCAGAATTTTAACTTTTTGGAAGAAATAAAGAAACTCCACATGGAGTTAAGAAAGGAAATAAGAGAATCAAGGGAAGAGACAAATAGGGAGATTAGGGAATCTAATGAGGAAGCAAAGAGAGAAGTAAGACACAAATTTAAATAAAGAAGAAAGGAACTTGACAAAATTAATGAAGATATGGAAAAAATAACAGCCAAAATAGAAAAATTAGAACATGAAACAAAACAAGATGAAAATAAAACAGAAGAGGCAATTAAGCAACAACAAGTAGACCAAGAGGCCATCTTAAGACTCAAACTTAAACGGAATTTAAAATTTAGGGGTCTACCTGAGCAACCTAATGAAAATCTATACAAATTTTTGACACCATACCTATCAAAATACCTGAATATATCAATACAATAAATACTCATCAAAATAGACAGGATGTACAGGATAAACTCAACATTGGCAAAGAACAAAAAACTGCCAAGGGACATCATGATATATTGGACCAGAAAGTAAACAAAGAATGAATTCCTACAAAAAAAGCTACAAAATGATATTTGTGGTTAGGGGCAACAAAATTCAGGTATTTAAAGATATTCCAGTGCAAATTTTGAAGAAACAGAAGGAATATCAATTCTTAATGGAGCAACTGAAGTATTACAGAATCCCATTTAGATGGGTGGAAGTAGAAGGACTTTCACTATCATGGAACCTAAGGAGATTTAGATTAAATTCAATAGACAAAGTGAGTGCCTTCTGGAAAGAATACAGAAAGGACATTGTGAAACATCCAAATGGTAGCAACAGAAGAGCGAATACAGAAGAAGAGGGAGAGCAAAGGGATGACTTGGTTAATAGTACAGAGGAAATAGAGAAAGAAAGAAAGAATAGCCCAATCAAAGGACTCAGATATAAATATTACTGATGATGAAGAAGAAGCCTTACCAGAGAAGAGGAAAGCAAAGATGACTTACCAAGAGGAGTAGTAGTAGACAGTATGGAAGAGTAGGAAGGAAGCATAGAATAAAAAAGGAAAAAAGTTTCATATTGTATTTGGTACTTAAGCAACTAAGTGTTAGGTAAAAAATGAAAATACTAACTCTGTAAAAGGACTGAATTCAAAGCTAAAGAGAAATAGAATTTTCCACTTTTTAGAAAAACAAAACTGCAACATATCATGCCTTTAAGAAATGCATATTAAGAAATCAGAAATAAGACTAATTCAAAATAAAAGACTAGGGAAAGTATTTATATCAGCCAAATAAATAAATAAATAAATGGAGTAGTAATATATATTTCCAACAAAATCCACACAACTGAAATAATGAATGACTCAAAGGGACAATATATAGGGGTAGAAATAATTTGGACTGGAGAGAAAATTTTGTTGATGGGAATTTATAGAGATCAAACAAACTAAGGCCTATTCTATCAGAAAATACATAGAAAGATTAGTGATAAGGAATATGCCAAAGTGCAATTGATGTGGGATTTTAATGGAGTGACAGATCCAAACAAAGATAGGAAATCTGAAACTAATTAAAAAAAGACTCAACGGAAACTCCCCAAAACTTTATTGGATTTAATTGAAGGTTATGGAGACACTTATATAAAAATACGGATGGGTTTACTTTCTATTCTAACAGACACTGCTCCCTTTCTAGAATAGATATGTTTTGGATACCAAAATCAATGATTGGATTCACTAAATGTATACAGTTTTTACAGAGGAATATATCAGATCATAATGCACTAATAATATTATTCCAAGAGCAAACAAAACAAATTAATTGGAAATTAAAAGATAGTCTAATTCAAAATAAAGAGGTAATAGAAAAAAACTAGAGAAACAATAAATAATTTTTTCAAGGAAAATAAGGTTGGGGATACTAAAATGATTACAATCTGGGAAGAAGGGAAAGCAGATTTAAAAAGATTTGAAACATTGGAGTAAAAAACAAATATCACTAATGGAGAGAATTCCAATGATAAAAATGTCAGTTTTACCCAAAATACTTTTCTTGTTTCAAATTATTGCAATGATTAAAGACAATGAAGTAAAAATATGGTGTAGAGCTATAAGTAAATTTATTTGGCAAAACAAGAGGCCAAGAATTAGCCTAAAATTGCTGCAAGATGCGAAAGAAAGGGGGGGGGATTAGGATTGCCTAATTTAAGACTATATTTTGAAGTGTGCTGCCTAACATGGATCAAGGACTGGGTATTATTAGAAAAGGAGGACTTATTAGAATTAGAAGGTGAGGGTCTAAGTTTTGGTTGGCACGCTTATTTGGGGTACGGAAAAATTAAGGCTAACATGGACTTTAACAATCATTGTATTAGACAATCATTGCTGAAGGTTTGGAACAAATACAAACCAAGGGCAATGCCAAAATTCCCCTTATGGTTCTCCCCAAATGAAGCAATACACAGAAGAGAAATGAGACAAAATCATAAATGGCTAACTTATGCTAAGCTTCTACAGAAAGATGAATCAAGCAACTATAAAATGAAAACACAAAATGAACTAAGAGATTAAGGATACTTCTTGGATTGGTTCAAATATAGGCAAATAACAGAATGTTATAAAACAGATTTAAAAACACAAGGAATTGACTTAGAACAAAATGAGTTTGATAAAATTTGTCTAAGAGATAATCATAAATGGATAGGAAAATTTTATAAATTATTACTGAAATGGGAGCTAGAAGATGAAATGATAAAGGAAAATATGATTCAGTGAGTTAAAAACTGTGGCTATTCATTAGAACTTGAAAGATGGGAACATGTTTGGATAAAAGGACTTAAACATACTGCTTCACAAAGTCTCAAAGAGAAATTCTATAAAGTTTATTTTCACTGGTACCTAACACTGGTAAAGATTGCTAAAATGTACAAATCTAGAAGTAATGTTTGTTGGAAATGTGGGAATGAACCAGGCACTCTGTATCATTGCTTATGGTCATGCAAAATAGTTTAAAAATATTGGAGAGAAGTAAATGGGACTATAAATTCAATGCTGCAGAAAAAAACATTGTTTCACCCCGAAATATATTTGTTAAATATGTGGAATAAAGATTTAGAAAAGGAGGTAGGTAAAATTCTTTTTTATTTAATCACTACTGCATGGATAACTCTAGTCCAAAAATGTAAAATGAAGAATGTACCAAATTTAAAAGATTGACTAGTTAAACTATACGATACGATAGAAATGGACTTATTAACACAGTATCTAAGAGACCAAAGAATGGAAGAAAGGCATAGCGATTGAGAACTAATATTAAAATATCTCAAAAAACAGTGGGGAATCTTAGCAACAATTAGCTACTAAGTAAATATAGTATTTGAATAGTAGAAATAAGAGAAATTAGAAAGTAATATAAATATAAGCCTGACTGTTACTGTGCATATAACAACACAACGAGCGATGTGGACTATAGAAAGAATAAGTATATTGCTGTAGTATTTGTAGTGGATCAGACATTATAGACATAGACTAATAATATAGGGGGAAAAACTTTTTAGGTACAATGGTATAAAGGCACAAACAAATACAATAGCCAAATAAATTGAAAAAAGATTAGTGAATAGCAAGCAACTAGCAATGATAATAATAGGAGAGAGAGGTATGTACACGTATGGAGCAACTAAGAGGGAAAAAATAGATTAGTGAACTAAGCTAGTATATACAAATATGTAAGTTATGTATAGTATTTGCCAAAAAAAATTATTGTAAAACCTGGTGTATAAGGGAATTAAGGAGGGAGGCAATAACAATAGTTAATCCAGTTAAGACAAAAGGAAGTAAGAATGAAAGGAAAGAAAAAAAGAAGGTAGGAGACAAGATGAGATGGAGGAGTTGAAGGTATGTGTAAGTAGAAGATGGTGTGTGTATGTAGATAGTAAAGGTGGGAAGGTAGGAGGAGAACGAAGTAAAGAAGGATGTAAAGGGAAGAAAGAGAAGAGAAGGGTAGAAGATGAAAGACAGAGAATAGTTTTTTTAAGGACAAGAAAGTACAACGGAGAGGTAAAGGGAAGAGAATGGAGAATTAAAAGATGGAAAAGATGGATTGAAAGACTGTTAAAGGTGTTAATGTTATATTGAAGATACATTTATTAGATTCTTGATTTAAGAATATTTGTATAACTAAATATAGCAGGTGTATAAAATTGTATAAAATTGTGGAATAACAATAAGTCAGTAATCAGTGTTTAAGTGTGGAATGAATGTATGTTTTATTGTTTTAATAATAAAAGTTAAATTAAAAAAAAAGGATTTGATGAGCAAACCAGCTCTTGGAAGGTACCGCTCTCACCGGCATCCCTCTTTCCCCCTCTGGAACTGGCATTGACAAACCAGAATTATCCCGACATCCAACGCGCAGGGTTCGACTGGTGAACCAGCTTTTGGAATTTGCCGCTCTCACTGGAACCTCCCCTCCTGGCGCAGGAAGGCATGAGCATGTCTAGCCCCAATGCTGGGCCACCGGTGAAGATGGGGCAGGCTTTAAAGCCTCTGCCCGGGCCTGTCACTCGGCCCCCGCTACTGCTGCACTGCTGGTGGTGGTGGTGGAGTCCAGCTAGCAGACTATTTCCCTGGAATCAACCAGGGAAATATCTTGTTGGTCCGCCATATCAACCATAGGTCTTTTCCTATGAGGGCTAGGAGGGCGGGCAGGTGGCTTTGAAGCTACCGTGCTGGGTTCTTCCTCTCTCTTCCCCCTCCCTCTCTCTTCCCCCTCCTTTGCCTGCTGGAAGTACTAGGAGGGTGGGAGGGCAGTTTTGGAGCTGCTGGGTTCTTTCTCTCTCCTCCTCCTTCACCTGCTGTGAGAGCTAGAATGGTGGGAGGGTGGTTTTGGAGCTGCCACACCAGGTTCTTCCTCTCTCTTCCTCCTCTTTTGCCTGCTGGGAGGGCTAGGAGGGTGGGCGGGCAGGCGGTTTTGAAGCCACTACCCCTGGTTCTTCCTCTCTCCTCCTCCTCTTTCGCCTGCATAATACACCAATTTTAAAATCACCCCACTGGCTGCCAATCCGAGCAAGGTACAAAGTACTAGTTATTACCCTTAAAGCTGTACATGGTTTGGGTCCAGGTTATCTACTGAATTGCCTTCTCCCAAATGACCTGCCCAGTACAATCAAGTCCTCTGGTAGATATTTACCCCAGTCAGCAAGGACTAGGTTGGCAACTGTCAGCCAGAGGACTTTTGCTTCTGCCACCACTAGACTGTGGAATGACTTGCCAGAAGAGATTTGACAGCTAAATATGCTCTCTGAAGAGCATTAAAGTCCAGTTTCTTCCATCAGGCTTATCAAGATGATTTTTAAATTGTGAATTTTAAATATGGTTGTTTTAATATGTGTACATTTTATTTGTCCTTTTAACTTGATGTGTATCTAATGGATATCTTTTAAAAATATTTTTATTAGATTTTTTACTTACACAAAAATAAAACAGCTTTTACTTCATATCTCATATCTGTAAATCAACACATATAACAATATAACAATAAACAAATTGTTTTTACTATCAGTCATTATACAATATATATTTCTTTAATCATTAAATAAGTCCCATTTTTGTTTCTACAATTTTACTTATCATAGAGCTATTCTAAACTGCATTGATTCATTTCCATAAGGTAACCACAATACATTAATAAAGTAGTGTTTGTATTAGAGTTTTGTTCTTTGTCTTCCTTTGAACATTTTTGGGAAGTTCAGGAATATATTTCTATAGGTTTCTGGTCTTCTAAGATTTTAATTTCTTTCTTTCCCTCTTCTTCTCCCTATGTTACTTTTTCATTCTTATTACCACTTTCCTTATCCTTTCCTCATTTATAGCTTTTGCCTTTTCACTTTTCTATTCATACTTGAACTTTCTATCTATTCTTCTCTTAACCTATTCTTCCTTGCTTTATCTTTCTATACTCTGTTTCTGGTATCCTTCTCTCCTAATTTCTTTTTTCTCCTCTACTATTTCTACTTTCCAATCTAAACAACACCCTTCTCTTACCTTCATCTACTTTCTCTTATCTTCTTCGACTTACTTAAACCTTCTTTCTATGCTTAATTCCTCTCTCTTTCTCTCTCTCTAATCTTCTTCCTTCTCTTTTTTCCTTTCCTTTCCCTTCCTTTTCTTCCCCTTCTTATAAATTTACTATATTGAAAATTAAAGTAAAATAAGATAAAACAAAATAACAATAGTAATAATTTTTAATATCATGGTTATCTAAGTGATAGAAAATTTTGGATTGTAAATTCAAAGACTTCCCACCCAGAGGTATCATCTGTTAAAAGCTATGCCATATCTTCTTCTCTTTAACTCCAAATAATGAGATTAATTCCTTCTTTTCTGTGTTTTCCTAATTAAAAAGTTTTTTGTTTATTTGTTTATTTATTTATTTTGTTATATCTTTATGTAGTCTTCATCATATTTACATATTTTCACTTCTTGTTTCCTTCTATAATTTTTATGACTTCTATAGATATATCTTCATAATAGAATAATAATATTAGTACTATTAGTATTGTTATTTATTTTCCTTATCCTTTGTTCTAGTATCAAATATTAGACAATAATATTACATATTGAACTGTATGGCTTTATTACTCCAGTTATTTCTCCACAATGGATTTGTCCTTTTCCAATCAATTTCTCCTTCTGTTATTGAATTTCCATTGGATATCTGGGTTAATACATCCATTTTATAATATCATAGTTTATTTTGTGTGGGAAAGACTTACATAAATTATTTTTCAACAAAACTTCAAAAACAGACTGACAATTGATGGTGAAGGAGTGAGAATCTTCAGAGATGTCCCTCAAGAAATTCTGAATAAGAGGAAAGTATCAATTCATAACACAAGTCCTAAGGAAAAAAGGAATCTCATATAAGTGGGAAAGATTAGAAGGAATTTCTTTGACATTCCATCAACAAAGATATATTCTAAACTCAATACTGAAAGCTAAGGACTTCATGCTTAGATTCAGAAGAGAAATGGAAGAAACCTCTCCAGAAAGAGACAAAGAAAGAGACAAAGGAGAAAACAACAACAAGATATTGATATAAAGAGACAAGAAAAAAGAAAATCCAGGCCTAAGCCAGAACACAAACAAGAATACAAACACTAGAAGAAGAAGAGAATAAACAAGGAGAAGAAGAGAGTGAAGATGAGATTTTGCATCAAGAAGAAGACTTAACAGAAGAACAAGAACAAACCAAGAGAGTCAAATCAAGAGAATATTCCCCCTCCTATCCCCCTTTTTTCTTCTTTCTTTTTCTCTCTCTCCCCTCTCAATTGTATATAATTTTTCTTCTTTTTTCTTGCCTTCTCTCTCTCTCTCTCTTTTGTAAATGAATCAAAAAGTACTTACATGGATCATTAAAGGACTGAACTCACCATACAAGAGAAGGAAAGTTTTTAATTATCTTTAGAAAAATACTTTACACATAAGATGCATAAAAGAAACCTACATTAGGAACAAAGATATCAAATTTCTAAAAATATCCAAAATTAGGTAACATTTTCATCCAGCAATGAGAAAAAGGGAAAAAAATGAGTGATGATCTATGTAAACAAAAGATTTTCAAGCTACAGAATTATTCAAAGATAAAGAAGGACACATGCTTGGTATCTAAGTTAAGATATAAGAACTAAATATCCTAATAGTAGGAATATATGCCCCTTTAGATAATCAATATAAATTCTTTAAGAAACTTCAAGAACAAATTTCAGAACAAGATATTGATAACTTGATGCTACTAGGAGATTGGAATAGAGTAATGGACCTAGAATTAGACAGAAACTCAAAAAGTAAAAATAAACAAGGGAAATTAGTAAAAAAAATGTATTTGACCTTATAGAAATCTTTATGTTAATAGATATTTGGAGACTAAAATACCCCCAATAGATTTTACATTTTACTCAGACAGGCACCAATCCTGGTCTAGGCTAGACATGTTCTTTGTTTTGAAAAAATAAATAGAAGAATTAAGAAAATAAAAATACTTCCCAAAATTACTTCTGACCACAACCCTGTAATGCTGAATTTCAATAGTAGAAAACTAGAATTCAATTAGATACTTAATGAAAATTTATTGCTAGAAGATTCAATATTACAATACACAAAAAAACCTGGATTTTTTTTAAAAAATGAAAATTTGGACAAAGGGACCCCAGTATAAACAGTTAGGGAAATCTCTAAAGACTACATGAAAGGCTTTTTTAATACAAAAACAAATAGAAAAGAAAAGAAAAAAGAAAGAAAGAGAATTGAAATTACATGAGGAAATTAGCAATAAAGAAAAAGAGTTGAAAAACAACTCTTACGATGAGAATATCATACAAGAAATTAAAATACTTCAAAAATAATAGATATAGAAGTGTCATTAGAAATTGAAAAAAAAATACCAAACAATTTTTTTGAACATTCAAACAGACCAGGAAAATGGCTAGCTTGCAGACTGAGGAAAGAACAAGAGAAAAAAATGTTATTAAGCATAAAAGAAAAAGGAGAATTAATTACAAGACAAAATAAAACAAAACAGACTTTCCATAATTTTTATTCAAAATTATTTAACAAGGACCTTCTCTGAAAAGAAAAAAAGAAGCAATGATTACTTTCCTGGAAAAAGAAGCGATTCAACAATTAAGAGAATCCCAAAGAAAAGAATTAGACACACCAATCTCAATAAGGGAAATAGTTGAAGCTATTAAAAAAAAAAACAACCTAGGAAAGCCCCTGGCCCGGATGGCCTTGCAGCCAGATATTATAAATTAATGGAAGGCCAACTGATAACACTACATAGGGTAATATCTGATTTAAGCTTGAAATCCAAACCTAGATCATGAGGAGAAGCTCTTATAACAGTCAAACTAAAAGAAGATAAATATACTTTAGAAATTAAAAATTACAGACTGATTTATTTATTAAATCTCAACTATAAAATATATGTGATAATATTAGTAGAAAGAATGTAAAAATACTAAAAGATTGGATCCAAGAAGATCAAGCAGGATTTCTGTCAGGAAGACAAGCAAAAGATAATTTAAGAATTGCACTAAATTTAATAGAATACTATGAAAAACACAATGAAAAAAAATTGGCTATGTTCTTCCTGGATGCCAAAAAAGCCTTTGATAATGTCAATTGGAATTTTATGATTGCAGTACTTGAGAAAATGGGAATAGGGCAAAACTTTACAAACTGGTTTAGAACAATATATAATGACCAAATGGCAAAAATCATCTACATTTAGTATACATAGGAAAAACTCTACATTTAGTATAAGTAAGAGTACCTGACAGGGTTGCCTCCCTCTCCCCCTTACTCTTTCTGGTGGTAATTGAAATATTACTAAGAAAAATAAGAAAAAACAATTTGATAAAAAGCCCCTCAATTAATGGTTTTATTTGTAAAGATAGAGCCTTTGCAGATGATACTGTCATTTTCTTAGAAGACCGAAAATAGAGTTTAGAGAAACTAGATTTAATATTAAAAGAATTTGGAAATTGGTCAGGATTTAAGGTAAACAAAGACAATACAGTTATAATCACCAAAAATATAGAGAGAAAAGAAGAGGAAGAATTAGAACATTTGTCAAAGTATAAAGCCAAAAAAAAATTGTAAAATATCTCAGAATAAATTTAACAAACAAAAATGCAGAACTATTTAGCAATAACTACAAAAAAGGTTGGAATAGAATTTAAAATTATCTAAGGGGCTCTACAGACAGCCCCTAAGGGGCAGCCCTATGCCATGCCTGGGAGTGCCTGAGCAACTGCATGCTTCAGCCCCAATCTGGCACTTTGCTGCTCCAAAAAGCACTGGCAAATGCCACTCCTTTTTGGAGTGGCAAACAGCTGCCTTTGCTGCCGTGACCGTGGCTTTTCTGTGCTCTTTTGGCAGAGCGCATCTAATCGCTGCACCAAGGGGACACCCTGATGCCATCCACCATCTGTTTGGGCAGGTGGCATGAGGATGATGTGGAGGCAGTGTCAAGGCAGCCGACATATGGTCACAACACCCTGACTCCAACCCCATGTCAGTCTGTACTGGCCTTATGAAAATGGGACAAATTAGGACTATCATTACTGGGAAGGATAGCAATGATTAAAATGATTCTACACAAAATGTTATACAATTTACAAAATATACCAATAATAACAAATGAAATACCATATAAGGCTTGGAATAAAGAACTATTGAAATTTATTTGGGCTGGGAAGAAACCAAGAATAAAATGGAAAGTCATGTTTGATTAGAAAGAAAGAGGAGGACTCAGACTTCCCAATTTGAAATTATACTACCAAGCAAGCTGCCTAAATTGGATTTTGGAAGGACTCACACTACAAAATAGAAAACTATTAAACCTAGGCAGCTTCAATACCAGATTTGGATTTCTTGCCTACCAATGGCATGAGAAAACCAAAATCCATAAAGAGTTTTTAGATTATTACATTAGAAAGCCCCTCTTACTGACTTGGCTAAAATATAAAAACAAACTATTTCAACGTATACCACTTTGGGTTTCACCCCATGAGGTATTTCAAAAAGAGAGAAACAATAGGAAAGGAAGGTGGTTACTATATAAAGATTTAATAGAAAATAACAATGCACAATGGCAAATAAGATCAAGAGAGCAACTTTTGCCAAAGGGAATAGTTTGTAATTGGTTTCCACATAGACAACTAATGGAAAGGTTTTAAAAAGATTTAAAATTGGTAGGTTTTTAGTTATCTGAAAGAGAATTTGATGACATATTACAACCAAAGAAAAAGAAAACTCTAGTGAGAATTTATCAAATATTATTAAAATTGTATATGGAACAAGAAGTGAGCAAAACTCACATGGTAAAATGGGCACAAAATATAGGCAATACAATTCTTTTAGATGACTGGGAAAGAGTATGGGCTAAATTCTCAAATAGTAATATACTAAAAGAATTTTTAATAAAATTTATTTATGGTGGTATTTGACTCCTGAAAACATTGCAAAAATTGCTCAGAACTCAAGTGAAAATTGTTGGAGATATAAAAAAAATAGAGGATCACTTTACCATATGTGGTGGCAATGCAAAATAATTTTTAAAAATCTTGGGAAAAGAACATACTTTAATAAAACAAACATTAAACATTGTATATCCCATGAAACCAGAAATATACTTATTAAATATGTTAAATAACCTAGATAAACAAACAGAAAAGAAAAATTGGAGGATATTGTTATATATCATTAGCGGCTAGATTGGTAATAGCAAAAAAATGGAAGATAAGTGAAGGACCAGAATTGGAAGACTGGATATTAACTGATGCTTTTAAACATGCTATTTGTCTGTTAATTGTTGTTATTCCCAGCCTCAATCCATGGGGAGAGGTGAGTAAGGAATTATTATTATTATTATTATTATTATTATTATTATTATTATTATTATTATTATTATTCCTGACAGTAAGGTGCATGAATATCTAATTTAACATTTTATTTCAATTATTTTAGGGATAAGCCCTCTTAAATATCTTAAAAGCACCAGATCCCATCTGATCTTGGAAGCTAAGCAGGGTCAGTCCTGGTTATGTACTTGGGTGGGAGAGTTTCAATGAATACCAAGTGTTTTAGGATAAATTTCAGAGGAAGGAATTGGCAAAAACCACCACTAATTGTTCCTTGTTGAAGAAAATCTTATGAAATTCATTGGGTCACCATAAGTCAACAGATGACTTGAAGGTACACACACACACACACACACACAACTGAAAACTAGTTCAGCATCAGTCACCTCCTCCATTGCTTTATTTACTACTTAGCCTGAGGACATAAGGTCTGGAGGACATGAAAACCTACACACTTTTCTGTGATCTTTGAATTGGCCTAATGATTCAAATTACAGGAAAAGAGATTGCATCTAAACATTAAGAAGAATTTCCTAAAAGTAAGATCTGTTCAACAGTGGAATATGCTGGCTCGAAATGTCATGAAGTCTTTGGAAGTTTTTAAACAGTTTTTAAACAACAGGGGTAGTCCTTGTCTTCCAACTCTGTGACTCCAGCATATTGGGGGGAGGGAGTTTATGTAGTCTTTTCATTCTCAAAAAGAATTCACATATATTTCTCCTCCAACCTCAGAACAGTGAATAGCTTTTACAATTGCTAGTGTGAGGTGCCTCCAATTTTAATCGAAGACAGACAACTTCCCTCTCCCCACATCATTCTCACACACTGTTCCAGCTATGAAAGGTTTGTGAAGCTCCAGTTATTTAATCCACTGTGCTTATTCTTCTACAATCACTGCTATGACAGTTCACTTAATAACTGGCCACATAGATCAAGTATTAAATAAATTATGTATTCCTGCTTTCTATACATTTGAAATGCCCTATGATTCTTCCCCTTCTTGTTTAATCCCCTGTGAACATTAATACATATATCAAGCAATACCCCCATAGTTCTTATTAGTGTGTGTGGCACACACTACTGCCACCTTTCTCCTTTAGCACTTTAATTCTAGTTGGCAGTCCTGTGGGAGCTTGCTATCCCTACCCTTGCCACCTAATGAAGTGTAAGGGACCCACACTGTCTTTTGTATGATGTCCCCCTCTTAATCCTGAAAATTTTAGTAGCATGTTTTGTGACTAACAGAGGAGTAGGCAACCTTTCCCCTTTAAGGGCCGAGGGACTTCAGCTCCCAGAAGCCTCAGCCATGTTGGCCAATAGTCCCATGTTGGCCAATAGCTCCTGGGATTCTGGGAGCTGAAGTCCCTCGGCCCTTAAAGGGGAAAGGTTGCCTACCCCTGGACTAACACATAGGCCAAGTGATGTTAGAACAAGAAGAAAAGTTTATTTTAAATCAGCACGTAATAAATGTAACTTGCTTCAGAACTTGCTACTATAGTCTTTCTTGGTTACAAAATTATAACATTTGTTTCCAATTCACTCACAGTACCTCATCCACACTGGGCTAACAATATCTATCTGGAGACAACACCACAGCAACTCTCTAGTGTTCAGAATCTCTCTTTTCTAGACTGTAACTCCCCAAAATACAGTTCCCTCAGGAATAGCCTAAAACACAGTCCTCTCTCTGGCTTAACTTTCTCAACACTCCACTCATCTCAGCACTAACTCTAACTGTCCACCAACTGTCAGCCTGGGCTTTTTAAATGCTCCCAGCTGGAATCCCATTGGCTGGCTCTCAGCTGCCTCCTGTTTGACCAGCTGGACATTCTATTCACCACAGTGTGGTGTTTGTGAAGTTCAGAGAGGTTTTCTTACATTGTTCATCAACAAGTTACAAAAAGGATAATTATCTTCACAAAAAAGATACATTGAGATTCAGAGAAGATACAGAATGTTTGATGGGACACAATGGGTGGAAGCCTGAATACACTGGTTTCCTTTTTTTTCTTTACTGGAAATCAATTCCAACTGAAGGAAACCCAAGAAGTTTAGGAGTTGTTACCAAAAATCTACAATAAATCACATTACCTGAATACTGTCTTTGGCAGTTATATTCTGAATATTTATAGCAAAACAAGCCCTGGCTACTGGACAATTCTGTGTTGGCAGCATTTGGAACTCCTACTTGGTTTCCACTCATAAATATTAATCTAGTATGAGCCTCCATTTCTTTTAACAGCATTTCTTCAGTAGATTGGTCTGAAGACTGGAGTACAAATCAGCAACCTTATGTAGACTAGAAATAAGTCCTGTTAATATCACCAAGACTTATTTTGGTGCAGGTAATGTATAAGATTACATTATAAGTTTACAATCCTACAAACATCTACTCAGCAAAAAGCCTGACTGATATTAATAGGACTTATTTCTAGGGTGCTCCTAGGAATCCACACTATAGGGCTTGTGTTGTTCAGTCCTTTTTGCAGTGGGATCACACTGTTCAGTTATTTTTCAAATGAAGCTCAGCACAGGGTTGCCAATATTTTACTATTTGACTAGACCTGCTCCTCTGACTTAAACTAAAATGGAGGAAGAGGAGGATATATGATATGTGGATATTTAACAGGAAAAGCTTTGACTGGCATCAAGATGACATGATGACATTTTGCTGGTTGGCCTCTGTATGTTAAGTTTCTGTTAAAGGCCTGTGTATAGGGACAGGGCTGGGGAGCTAACATCTCTACTCATTGAACTGAGTAATCAGCCAGTGGCGATAAAGTGTGTTTTCTTGCCTGACATGCAGCACTGCCTTATCTTTTAACCTTTTTAGTTCTTTGAAAACATTGGGCACTTCATGAATGGATACTGATAGTGATGATGATAATATCTTCTTGGTCTAAAAGCAACTTAGCAGCAGTGAAAAACTGCCACCGTATAGAAACAATGCCCCCAAATTCCCACTTTAACTTACTGTCCAGTATAATTTCCACATTGGAAAACTGTTCCAGCTGTAAAGATTTGGGATTTCTTTAACTCTGAAGACTGGCAATACAAAGAAAGTAGTCCTGCTGATAATTTTCTAATCAAAAGCAGCATGCATCAGCCCACCATAATATCTGGATTATTTTTTTTAAAAAAAGATCTAATTTAACTTGAGTATTTCTTATTATTCCTATTATTAGTATTATCATTCACACACATTATTGATTATGATGGTGATCACCACTGCGACCACGTCATCATGGAACAATGCTTGCAAATACATGCTTGCAAAAAAAATGTTTAATTTATGCTTTGAGAGAAATTCTTTTGGAACATAATCCACTGACAAAATGCCTTCTACAAACCTCATTATTGTAGTATTGTATGTATATTAGCTTACACATTGTAAACTTCTTATAGAGTGCTTAAGTGCACTGGTGGCCATACAGAAATGTACTTGCTATTGCTATGTATTTCAATTGTGTTTGTCAAGTAGAATGTCTCTGTGGACTGTGCTTTTTATTCATGCCTCTTCCAAATACATATGCTGGAATCCATCTATACTACTTAATTTTAGGTTTACTTAGCTAGGTAGCCAAGACACAAAGAAACCCTGTTACTGAATTCCAAAGATGTGTCACAGGACACCAGCAAAAGTGTGCGATATGAAGTGGTGATAGACTTACGTCCCAATTCAATGAGTACCCCATTTTACATTGGTCCCACTATGCACCTGTCCCATTGCTCAATGGTCAGTTTGCCAGTTTTGCCATGTAGTAATATAACAGCAACCTTCCATTAGATATGGATGTTAAAAAACTGCAGACGTAAGTCCAAAGACATAACTCCCTAAAAGGATTCCGGCCACCTATCCTAATTTTTTTGGGTGAACTGGACACTACTAATGTTGGCATTCTAATGGCAGTTAAATTCAGTAAAATGTCTTTGCATAGAAAACATCCCAAATTATGGATATTTTGGTACTGTAAAAAAAAGAAAGAAAGAAAGAAAATGAAATAACATGTAGCAGAAGCCAGAATTTTCTAACTGAAGAGATATTTTAATTGGAATGAGAACAAATGAGTTTGTTTATGGCTCTCTCGCTCTCTCTCTCCTTTTCTTTTCCTACATTCTACCGAACACACACTAAATGCCACTGTTTCTAGTATAACTGACATTTGGAAGGTGCACAGAATCCCTTGTCCTGCATAGAAATACAATAATCTGACTTCACTGTTTAGAAACTGGTATCTATTAATTAAGAGTCCATCATTTGTACTATGTAATTATATTTATTAAACCCTAACTCATATCCTAACTATAATTAGTTCTTGCTAATTAATTTTATCAAATCCCTCTAGATTCATATCTTAAGTAAATATTGAGTAGCCCTACACTAATTAGTTCAATCAACGTGGAGTGCATTTCAATGACTGGGAATCATTCTTGCTAATTTAATATAAAATAAAGTTCCATGCAATAAATTTGCCAAGTAGTGAAGTTGTAAAACAAATCAAAGAACTAAAGTCTAATTTGTCCAAATTTTGCCTGGTTTGCAGTTTCATTTGAGTAAAGACTTCTCATTTGCATTACTAATTTATTTTGTTGTTATTGTATTTTGCTCCTTCATGTTACAAAAAGCATTAATATCTCACCACTTCATTATACAGCTTCAGTCCAGGTTATTAGTAGGACTGTTATCTCCCTATATGCATCCATTAGAATTTTGAGATAATATATAGAGATCCTTCTCTCTGTGCCACCACCTTCTCAGGCATGTTTGGAGGGAACAAGGAAGAGGGCTGTCTTATTGGCTGCTCCCAGACTTTGGAAGTCCCTCCCTAGAGAGGCCAAGCTGCCCCTGTCCTTGCTCTCCTTCCATGAGCAGGTCAAGTTTTTACAAACTGACTAGGGATGGGTTTTGAATGCCATGTGGTGCTGTTTTTAAGGTGTGTGTATTTTTAATATTTTTAATGTTTAATGTTTTAACTTTATAAATTGTTTTTTAATCTTATATTTATACTTTTATTCATGCTTTTGTTTTTTGTTTTTAATTTGTATTGTTTTAAACATGCTTATTAGTCACCTTGAGTCCCATTATTAGGAGAAAGGTGGGACATAAATGAAAGTAGTAGTAGTAGTAGTAGTAATAATAATAATAATAATAATAATAATAATAATAATTTGGTAATAGGAAAGGCTATACCAAAGAACAAATCAAAACTGTGGCCAGTGCACCATACATATTAATAATTCTGTTGTAAAGAATAATGTCCAGCATGCAAACAACTACATAAATTAATACATGGAGTTTATGCAGTTATTGATGTGAAAATCTAATCTTGATTTTAGTACATTTCTCTCAATCCCACTTGCATTTCTTGTCCTATCCTTGGATTATTATTATTATTATTATTATTTTGACACTGAGTTTTTTCTTGAATACCTGTGCTCATTTTGATTTATTTTTCCTAAGGTACACAATTTAGATTTGTAATTTGTAAGTAAACTTGTTTCTTTGTAAGCTTGTTTCTTTTCTTTGTTGGACAGTGTGTGTGTGCATGTGTGTGCTTTGGCATGGGACTGGTTGTTGTTCAGCTTCTACTTTGTCAGTTTGAGTACTCTGCTTGAGAGATCCAGTACTATATTTCACATTTCCAGCAAGCGGTGTACAGCATGAGAGAAGACTTGGACACTGTAAAACACCAATAAATGATTAGAACCCATTCACAATTAAAAGTTCACTATCACAATTAGTGGCTCAAGTGGTTAAGATGCTACTTCTGTTGACTGCAAGATCGGCAGGTTGGTAGTTTGAGGCCCAAGTGCTGCATGATGGGGTGAGCTCCTGTCACTAGTCCCAGCTTCTGCCAACCTAGCAGTTTGAAAGCAAGCAAATGCAAGTAGATAAATAGGTACGACTTTGGTGGAAAGGTAAACAGCATTCTGTGCAATCATGTTGGCTACATGATCACAGAGTAGTCTCTGACAATGCTGGCTCTTTGGCTTAGTAATGGAGATGAGCACTGCCCCCTATGGTTGGACACAACTTGACAACCTTGTCAATGGGGAATATCTTTACCTTTACCTTTATCACAGTCTTAAAGGATATGGAAGTATTTAGCTGTAAAACCATGCTTGCTTACCATTGATATATAGTTTTAATCAGTGAACAAGGAAAGGTTAACTGAAAGGAAGTACTGAAATTAACACACTTCATATATAGATGATGGATGCACCCATTTCTATTAAAATGGAGTATTTTTTATAATTGTCATTTGTACACTCTAAATCAGGGGTAGGCAACCTTTTTGAGCTGGGGGCTGGGTTGCTGTCCCTCAGACAATTGGGGGGCCGAAGCACAAAAAAATAAAAAATAAAAAAAATAAAAAATAAACAATTAAAAAAATATACATGCACACTCTCTCAGCCACAGAAAAGCCATGGCAAAAACCCTGTGGAGATTTTGCCAAGAAAACCCCCAAGAACAAGTAAGAACAACAATAATATCATCATGGCAGGCAGCGGCGGCGGCGGGGGGGAGGCGGGGACGGCGGCAGGACTGGCCTGGGGCTGGTCCAAAGGCTTCAGGGGGCCGCATCCGGCCCCCGGGCCTTGGGTTGCCTACCCCTGCTCTAAATTATTGACTGTTGGAAAATTTATATATTACATTCTCCTTTCCTTCCTTAGATAGACAGGATCTTCCTTCTATCTATCACATTCTATTTAAAAATGTGACTCCTGTCATTCACTTTTGGAGGCTGTTTAACAAACTATCTCTCAATATTCTAAACAGTCTCCTCTCAGTACAGTAACTGTCTCCTCTCAGTTTCAGGTTGAAGTAACAGTCTCTTCTGAGTGAGATTAACAATCTCTTCCTGCTATATTAAAGATGATGAGATTTATTCTCTTTACCCAAACCATCACCAGTCAGATTAAGTTTTAGTTCTTTTATGTAAATATTCATTAAAGGCATTATTGTTTGCTTTTTAAACTACAAACTATATGTTTGTCATTCTTTGGAGTAAATATTTTTAGGAAAGCATATTTAAAATAAATAAGTGGATTCACACTTTTACTGTACTGCTAATGAAAGCTAGACTCTAACAAGTTTAACTTTCATACTTGCATATTTTTGTTTCCTTTAAAAGGGTTAACATCCTGGGAAACTAATTACACCCCACACAGACTTTATCTTAAAATATCAGATAAATCTGAAAGGATTTTTTTAAAGAGAAAATCATCTCTGAAGAAAGCTACTATACTAGAGTGAAGCCTAAGAACTGATAGCTATGGGTTGTGTATTGACACTACAGTTATATCAGTTCCATATCATGATCCCTCTTTCAGGAAATGCCATAGTGCCATCCTAGGGAATATTGAGACTTACAGCTCGTTAGGTACTTAGAATTCTCTTCTAGAGAGTGCCAGTCTTCTCCCCTGAACTATTCTTTTCAGGGTACCCTAAGAGAGAGACAGAGGATTAAATCAGTTTCATTTTGTAGTGTTGAGAAGCTCTTAAATACCTGAACTTAATTAAGGGAGGTAAGTTAAAGTCTCTAACAGTGCCACACTGAATTACAAATCCCTGGATTTCTTAAAATGGACCTACCATAATGAAAGTGATATTATATTTAGTACATATATACCCCAACTTTTAGTTCACATTTAATATTCAACAGATTTGAACTATAATCATGTTTCACAGGTAAATTAGACATGAGTAATAAACCCAAACTTTTGCTAAACAATATCACTGTAGACTCCAAGTGAGGCATCTCATACTTGAATTATCCAGCTTGCAAAATAAAATAATGTCTGCACATTCAAAATCAGGCTTTATAAGAGAAGAGAAAGCTCGGTTTTGGAGGGGGTGTGTGTATGATTTTTTTGTGTATTTGATGTTTTTGTTTATTCAGGTAATGTCCCCTTTCCCACATGCCCACAGTTGGATCTGTGCAGTTAGACACAGTAGAGTTCATCAGACAATACATCCCATGGTCTTGCTTATTTTGCATAGCAAATCTAAGGGGCTAAGCAGACGGGCAGCCGTGGGCCGCCCTGGGAAGGTGCGCTGTGGGACCGAGGCATCCCCATGCCTCGATCCTGCGGCGCACCTTCGCCGCCCCTGAAAGTAGCGCTAAATTACCGCTCCTTTCACACAAGTCAGCGAAAGTGCGCCGCAAAAGGCTGCGGCGCACTTTCACTGACTTTTCAGCTGCAGCGCATGTAAAGGCTGCGGCGGGAGGTCCTCCTCGGAGCGCCGGCCGTGCGGAGGACCGGCTGCTCCGAGGATGACCTCGGGAGGGGGAGGGGGCGCCGAGCGTGCAGCTGCCCCTCCCCTTCCCTGCTCCCAAGACTGCCTTTTAAGCCGTCTGCTTAGACCCTAAGACACAAAAATAGAACTTTAGTATCATCTGACAACTCAAACATAAGATTTTTAAAATATTAATAATCATTGTGTGATGGGTAATTCTGCTGACAAGTCTATGGATTTTCAAGCATATAATGTGCATCAATATATTGTAACATTTTATCTCAGGGACCGCCTCTTCCCGTATGATCTCCCACATGCCCATCGGTCCTCTGGGAGGAATCTGCTACAGCCAATAAAAACCAGTCTGTCTCAGACCTCCCAGAGGGCCTTTTCTGCAACCACTCCCAGACTTTGGAATGGCCTGCCGAACGAGATCCATCTCATTACTACTCTTGCTGCTTTTAAAAAGGCAGTGAAGATGGATCTTTTCCGGCAGGCCTTCCCAGAATAATAGCTGTCCTTAGGGAGATGAGTTTTCATCTTGTTTTTATATCACTGATTCCTGTCTTATTGTTTTATCAGTTATTGTTTTGCAGTATTTTAATTTTTCTTAGTTTAATTCTGTTTTAAGGGGATGGGAGGGTTGGACTGTGGGATGAGGGAATGTTTTAACTTTGTCTGTTTTAAATGTTGTAACCCGCCCCGATTGGGGCGGGCTATAAATAAAAAATTATTATTATTGTTGTTGTTGTTGTTGTTGTTAACATTTCCCCATCATCCACTACAATCAAGAAAAGGCACAGCAGATAAACAAATATAGGATTTATCCTTTCCACACAATTATAGTACTTTGATACTAGTTTAAATGACATAGGGCTATCCTATGAAATCCTGGGATCTGAAGTTTCATGAAGAATCTAGAATTCTTTTCAGAGAGAACTAACACTATAACTCAACCAGGTGCACTAGAGAAGTATAAGCATATCAATAGACTCCAAATCCCAAAATTCCATAGCATGTAACCCTGGCAGTTAAAGTGGTATCAAACTGTTACAACTGCACAGTTGTACACCCCCTGACTCAGCTTCAGAAACATAAAATTGGGTAGATGTTTCATCATAAAAACAACTACTTTAAACCATTTCCCTGAATTTTGCTATGTATTACAGTGGTCTTTACTTTGCTGCTCACAGCAACTTGTCATATCATACCCTGGAGGCACTTAATCTTTGAGGAAATGAATAAGCCTAGTATAATTTGACTGAATATTTAAAACTGGACCTACAATTAGGTCTCCATTTGTGACATGAGAGTGTATACAACTGTAAAGATCATAAAAACATCAGTCAATAGCAGCAGCTTTACCACCATGCTTGCAAACTATCCCCCCCCCCCATCCCAGCAAGCAATTCAAAGAGGTATTATCTACGTGAATTCTGAATCAATGTGCTCCACAGGAGCATGCTAGTAGTTTATCTTTTGGTGTAGCTTCATTAAACAGGCATCAAAACAAAGTGACCTACTGTTGCATCATTTCAGTTTGACGGTTACAAAGTAGCAGCTTTCCTGGGGCTCACAGCTATCCAGACACACAGACATTAATACAAAGAATGTTTTTAAATCACTATGAAACCAAAAAAGCCTGTCCAAAGCCCATGCTCTTTTACAATGGAGAATGGAATTCCTGTTGACCCGAGACAAATTGTAGGGGAGGAAATTACCAGTGGTGGCAACAGACTATACACAAAGGACCAACCTTTCTGAAAGAACCCTTGAGCAGGTCTTGTGAACAGAGTGCATGTAAAGTCAATGTACAATATACCAATGTGTATACAAATGTGTTCTTAACTCTTAATCTCCCTCTATTTCATCCTCATCTATTTTCTCCCTCCCCTACTCACTTAAATGTTCTATTTATCTGCTTTTAAACATTTTAAATTTATCCAAAATATCTCCTCTCTGCTTGTCTCTTTGTTCTGCCTGCTTCAGAAGTAACCAATCTGCTAGTTGTGGAGGCATCACAAAAAGACATCAAGGGAATGGGTTGGTTGTATCTTCATATGTGTGCATATAAGGAGGGGGAGGGGAAAAGAAAAGCTATACTTTTATTTTACAGCTTTGAGGGTGCATGTGCATCTGACTGAATACAAAGACCTGCACACTTTTCTTTGCAGAAGTCTAAATCTATAAACAGTCTGGAGGAAAACAGTATGCAATCAAAATGGTACCTTGCCTACAGCCCACATTTTATCTGCCCATCAAGCTATATTTAATCTTCTATGTCAAGAGAATGACTGGATAACACACTAGCTCTTTGCAGCCTCTTATGTTTATAAAACTTTAATGAACTGAACTTAGTGTTACAAAGAAATACTTAATCTGCAGCACTTGAAGCCCTGGGATAGTATCTCTGAATAATAAAACCCCTCCCTCTAGTGATTTTTCAGCTGCCCTTTTCCATCTTCATCAGAGACAGAGGCAGACACTTTTTAGTACTTTTAACAATCAGTGATCTTCTTTCCTTGCCTACTTCTTAGCATGAGAAGGATGGCATGACAAAAGGCATTGTACAGCAACCCTGGCTAGCAATATATTTAGCTGGTGAAGCAGAGAGTCATTCTTATGGGGGTTCTCTCTCTGTGTGAGCAAAATTAATATCATCCTCTCAAATCTTTCCTCAGCAGTTAGTCATGCCATCTGACAGGCAATATGCCATTGCGCCTTCAGCATCTGCCTGTTTTACCCAGAGGCTCCTCTCTCCTTATATCCATGCTTTTAAAATTGAAATGCAAGTGTAATCAGGAAAGGGGTGAGACAAGTGCCTGCCACTTATGGGGGTGTCTGCTCCTGACCTGTTTCTTCCACTCACCCACTACCTCTCTCACAAACTCACAATTTTCTTTCCTTTCTCCAGTCTGTTAGTCCTGGGATTGTGTGCACTACACAGATGTTTCTCTCATCCTATTGTATGGTTATTTTTCAAATAGTTTCTCAGAGCAGATGCTCCCATGTGTACTCTTCTCCTTTCTGAGCTGAAACATTTCCCCCCCCTTTACAAACAGCAGATTGCATTGCCACAGTTCTTCTGATCTGGGGAGAGAACAAAAATCAATAGCAATGATGTTGTTTTTCTTTTCAGGCTGTTCTGCAATGAAGCACATATTTACGGAATCTCTCCATATTGTCTCACACAAGCACTTCCCTGACATTTTTTTCCATGACTGTATTCTTCTTTTTAAAATACCCACTGGACCATTTATTTGCTGCTCAATGTGTCCAGTTCATTGTTCTATCTGTGTTTCATTTGAAGCTTCACCCAGTAGTTTCTTCTTTTTCCAAAATACCATGAATGCCATAAATGTAATCTAGAATTTGGCCTGTAGAGATATGTGATACAGCTAATAAAATGTCATTCTCTGCCATCTGTCCCTTGCATCTATCTTTATTCTGTAAATCTTAAGTTAACTCTGAATCTAAGGTTGACAGCACTGGCCCATGTGGGCAGACCAAGATTTGAGCAAGTCTGAGTTTTCTTTTCTTATTTAAAAAAATACCTATTTCACTTTGCCTCATATCAGAGTCCAAATATTCTCTTACTAATTGTACCTAATTGTACTTAATTGTTTTTCTCTATATATCAATCTATCAATATCTTTTAAAAGACAGCCCATGTGCATCCACTTGTCTGTAATATGTAACATATCCAGTTCATAGACTCAGAAGTTTTAAAGGTGAAATCCTAAAATATTTGAACCTGGGAATATGTTTGTCATTAGGCCACAGTTGCATGTAATAATACAAAGAATTGCTCTGTAAATCCACATACCTTGTATGTGGATTTACAAAGCAACTCTTCGGGGGGTTGCAGACTGCCAGAAATAGTGCAAATTGAGTCCACTTTTAGGGTTTAGGGTTAAGGTTAGGGAATCATGGGAACTATATTTTATTGTGGCACCAGAGCTCTCTGACAGAGAAGGTTCAATGTGTCAGAAAAAAAAACCAATTCCCATGATTCCCTAGCACTAACCCTAACTCTAAAAGTGGACTCAATTTGCACTATTTCTGGCAGTCTGCAACCCCCCTTTGTATCATCACTAACTTCAGCTGGGGCCTAGTGATAGATTAAAACTGTACAAAGTCATTAAGAAAAGTAAAAATATAAGAGTTGTTTAAAAAGCAGTTAAAATTTTTATAAAATTAAAACATTAAACAGTATGAACATTAAAATTTATTAAAAGACCTTATACAAATCTTAAAAAGAGCACAGCAGAGCATTAAATCTCTGGCCCAGTCACTTTAAAAAAGCCTGACAGCATAAACATGTTTTGACTTGCTGACAGAAGGAGACTATCCTGGCCTCTGGGGCGGGGGGGGGGGGAGAATTCCAAGTTCTGGAGCAGCCACCAAGCAGGCCCTCTCCTGTACTCCCACCAGACAACCTGAAAAAGTGGTGGCATAGAGAGAAGAACTACTCCAGATAATCTTTGAATCATATAGAATCATAGAGTTGGAAGAGACCACAAGGGCCATCCAGTCCAACCCTCTGCCATGCAGGAACTCTCAATTAATGCATACTTGACAGATGGCCATCCAGCCTTTGTTTAAAGACCTCCAAAGAAGGAGACTCCACCACTCTCCAAGGAAGTGTGTTCTACTGTTGAACAGCCCTTACTGTCAGGGAGTGCCTCCAAATGTCGAGGTGGAATCTCTTTTCCTGTAGCTTGCTGTTCCAGCTCTTGCTCTCTGGAGCAGCAGAAAACAAGCTTGCTCCCTCTTCACTATGACATCCCTTCAAATACTTAAACAGTGCTATCATATCACCTCTTAACTGTCTCTTCTCCAAGTTGAACATACCCAGTTCCCTAAGACGTTCTTTATAGGGCATGGTTTCCAGACCCTTCACCATTTTAGTTGCCCTCCTTTGGACACGCTCCAGTTTCTCAACATCTTTTTTTGAATTGTGGTGCCCAGAACTGGACACAGTATTCCAGGTGAGGCCTGACCAGAGCAGAATACAGTGGCAGTATTACTTCCCTTGATCTAGACGGTATACTTCTACTGATACAGCCTAAAATCACATTGGCCTTTTTAACTGCTGCGTCACATTGTTGACTCATGTTCAACTTGCGGTATACTAGGACTCCTAGATCCCTTTCACATGTAGTCTCATTAATCCAGGTGTCCCTCATCTTATATCTATGCCTTTCATTTTTCCACCCTAAGTGCAGTACCTTACATTTCTCTGTATTGAAATTCATTTTGGGTCTGAACAGACTGGCACAAAGAACTGGCCTGGGGGCAGAGTGGGGGCATGACAACTGCATGCCAGCCACCCTGACTCTGCCCCCATGCCGGCTTCATACCACGTGCCCCACCGCATGGTGGGAGGTGTCAGGGCACTCCCTTGACACAGTGTCCACACACACTGCACCAAAGGAATGCAGAAAAGCAGCTGCAGTGCCGGAAAGGGTGCCCTTTCTGTGACACACACAAAAAAGCCGCTTTTTGTGGCTTCTTTTTAAGCCACAAAAACACCAGATCGGGGCCACAGTGTGCGGTTGCTGTGGCCCCAAGGAAAGGGGTGGTGTCCCACTGCCCCTTAGGGGCAGTCTGTGGAGCTCCTTTTTAGCTTTGACCCAGCTTTCTAATCTATTTACATCATTTTGAATTTTCATCCTGTCCTCTGGGGTATTAGCTACTCCTCCTAATTTGGTGTCATCTGCAAATTTGATAAGTATTCCCTCTATTCTTTCATCCAAGTCATTGATAAAGATGTTGAATAGCAGTGGGCCCAGGACAAAACCATGTAGCACCCCATTGGTCACTTCTCTCCAGGATGAAAAGGAGCCATTGTTGAGCACCTTTTGATTCAGCCAGTCAACCAGTTACAAATTCATGTAACAGTTACCTTGTTACCCACTCAAGGGCACATAAAGGGAGATACAGTCCTTCAAATAACCTGGACCCAAGCCATTTAGGCCTTTATAGGTCAATACCAGCATTTTGAATTGTGCCCAATGAAGATGGTCAATGAAGCTGTTGCAACAAGGGAGGTGTGTTCTCCCACATGAGACCAGCAGAATTTCAGATATTATATTTGAGTATTTTTGATATTTTTCTTTCTATAGTAGTAGAGAGGAGTTTAGGGGGCTATTATTGTCAGTTAGATAGAAAAATAATAATCTCCAAATGTAAGCATAGAATAAGCCAGCAATGGCAAACCTTTTAGAGATCAAGTACCAAAACTGCAACCCAAAACCCACTTATTTATCATAAAGTGCCGTGTCCCTCTGGCTTTCTAGTAATGAACTCTGGTGAACTCTGTGCTGGGGTGACAGCGCACATGCCCACAGAGAGGACTCTGAGTGTCACCTCTGGCATGCATGTCATAGGTTTGCCACCACTGGAATAAGCAAAGTCCCACCCCATAAATTCATGGGCCTTATCTTGAGTTGTTCATAATCCAAAACATACTTGTATCCAGTTTTATTTGACCACCCCTCTCACACAATTTCATTTTAGGCCTGTTCAGGCTTCCCAGGAGACTAGCCTTGATGAAATCCAGAACCAGTATCTTCCCACACACATCTGTTCATTCTCTAGCAAGGCAATTATTTCTTCTTTGAGCAAACACTATAACTCCCATCAGCTGCACGACCTAATATATCCAGCATATTGCTAACCTGTCTATATTTTTTAAAAAAACAACAACAAATCTATAAAGAATACATACAGAAATGCAAGAGAAAAGAAAATCAGCAAGCAATAAAACAGCAAACCACTTTTTATGGTGGAATCCCCCAGATTCCTGACATTGTGTCAAGAAGCAATGAACAAATGCCTTAAAACAGCAAATTAAATAAATAAATAAATAAATAAAGTGCAATTCCTCATAATCCTCATTGTATTTTAGTCAGTTAACACAAACAAGTCCAAAAATGATGGGTGGGTTAAGACAGCCCTGGGATATAATATGTGAGAGCCAGTGTGGCATAGTGGTTTGAGCATTGAACTACGACTCTGGAGACCAGAATTCAAATCCCTACTCAAGCATAAAAACTCACTGGATGACCTTGGGCAAGTTGCACTCTCTCAGACTCAGAGGCTGGCAATGGCCAGCCCTCCATGAAGAAACTTTCAAAGAAAACCCTGTGATATGATCACCTTAGGGTCTCCATAAGCTGGAAATGACTTGGAGGCACACAACAAAAGCAAAGTATATAATAGGAAAGAACTATATTATGATCAATTAAAAAAAAGATGGGTAGACCTTATTTGACATTGTGTCTAAAAGCCAAAGTTGTAATAGAAGAAACTTACAACTCAGAACTCTCCCATCATTTCATTCTGTGGCCTGTGAAACACCTGTCTTTTAGTGTAGCATCACTCTACCATCTGCAACTTGAGGATTTTATATAGAACAGCCATGCATTCTTTTTGTATAGAACAAAGCATAATAAAAGCAAAATGCTTTCAACACTAAACCACTATATAAATATTAAGCATTAATGTTATGCCATAGAGCTCATTGTAGTATTGTAGGAACAATAACAATTTCTCAGAAAAAGTGGTCATTGATTGTTTCCTACCAATTTCATGAAGCTGTAAGACAAGTCTAGCCATGTGTACTCAAATGTATGTCTCATTAATTTCAGTTGAAGGCACACATAAATTGGTCAAAGATGCTATCCTGTCATTTCTTCCATCACTGCAATATTGTAAATTCTTGTATGCTACTCAGTGAAGCTGGGTGGGTCCTGTATATCCAATTTCCAGTTACCTTGGTAGAAGTTAATAAGTTAGAAATGAGTTCTATGAATTTTTTGACCTTCTCTTTCAAATATCCTAGGAGAATAATTATTAAATCCAGTAGGATATCATATCCAACCATTTCTTTGATGGCTTTAATATGATAGAATTGCTATCTATGTGAACAATTCCACACAACTGTAGATAAACTCACCTCCTAAATTCCATCACCAGATATTTGTTGTGATTTAATTTACACCTTTTTAATTTAAAGGGTATTGGATTGAAGTGAAATAGAATTTTCTACCTTTCTATTAGCCATACCTCTCTGCTGCTTTTCATTACTTGAAACTTTCCACCATTTGCACCCTATCCATTTAGACAGGAATGACACTGTAATGCTTAGTGAATGACATATAATTTCAGACCCAGTCTCATCCACAAGTCATTTAATCTGGAGCACTTCTATTCAAACCTACTTCATCCTACTGAAGTCAAACGGATGACTTCCTTAAATCCAATTTAAATGGTAGATTGGGCTAAGAGTGTTTTAACAAGATAGAAAGCAACCTTTCACAGACCTATGCCTTTTTTCCCTCCAGGCACATGCATCATAACCAAAATGTCATGTCATAAGAAAAAATGAGCTAAATATACATCTCAGTAATTGTTTGCTAATTTGCAGGACAGAAATAGTAGTTGCAAATTTGTTATAAATGGTTGATCATGGGGTATTGGTAATGGAAACTCTGACAGACTTTTAATGATTACAACATTAGGGAGCACCTCTATAATTAGTTTGCTACAAAGACCACAAAGTGCTTTGCACTAAATTTATTAGCTGAACATACAGTAATGTCAGACAGCCAGAGTGTTTTTAAGCATCCACAGATTAGGAAAGTAAGCAGGTTACCACCATAGATTTATTGTAGGCTTCATCAGACCATTACTATTATATCACAGATAATGACAGGATGAAAAAAAACCCTGTCATTCAGTTGATGTAAACAAATAAATAAATAATGCTTTTGGGAAAGCTTTTATAAAAACAATGATAAGTAAGGATGCATTCTGTAAATTTCAAGGGCCTAGATAAAACGCTGATTTTACTCCCTGTGTTGGCATGAGGGTTTCTGGTGTTAATTCTTGGGATATCTATATCTATAATGGCTTTGGAAAGTATAGACCTGAACCCTGTTGATAGTTTCAACCAGAGTACACTCAATTAATCAGTGTGATTTATTAGGTTTGGACTCACCATTTAACAATTCATTTAGTGGGATTTGTCTAATAAGATCTCTCTACCTATAGGATTGAGGCCATGATGTAATCGGTGCTATGCACGATAAACTCACATACCCATACTGATTAAAATAATTAATCAAGTTCAATCGCACACTCAGACTCCTTAAACATAATCGAGATATAGCAAAATCAGTAAATCATCCAACATAATCTCCAAAGTGCCTACAAAACACATATACAGTGGGATTCTCTCCCAAATATGTGAGGATAGGATTGCATCCTTACAAATTTTACTTAAAACCCAACCCACACCAGCATGATGTAGTGGTTTGAATGTTGGATTACAACTCTGGAGACCAGGATTCATATCCCTGCTTGGCTGTGGAAACTCACTTTGTGATCTTGGGCAAGTCACACTTTCTGTCTAAGAGGAAGACAAAGGCAATCCCACTCTGAACAAATAGTGATAGGTTCACCTTATGGTCACCATAAGTCAGAAATGATGTGAAGGCACACAACAACAACCACACCCCATTTTTAATTTTTATTTTTAAAAATATATTTTTTCTCTTGCTTTTGACCTTTTCCCAAGTAGTTTATGGCTCTGCTCAGTCCAAGGCAAACAGAGTATCAATTTAAAAAGTAAACAACAAACAACTTAAATGAGAATCTTTTAATGTTACACTTTTGAATGCTGTTAATTCAAAGTTCACTTCACTGTAACACATCAATAAACCCTGTAACACATCAAAAGGAGCGTTCAAGAAAGCCTAGATATACATGGTTCATTAATGACTGGGTGTGGACACAAAACATGATTTTAAGTCTGTTTACTGTGATGTGAACTCGATTAAGTTCAATGGTAATCTAAGCTGTCCAGTCAGAAAACATTCATTGGAATTGCATTCATACTCTTGCCCAGTTTAAAGGATGAGGGGCACATATACTGTTGGGATATTTAGTCAGAGTGGAAATGTACAGATGTGGGAAAGTCTTTGCTTGCAGGTGTAGTACAAAAAAACTTAGAGAAACACAGCCAAGGTCATTGTTTCTGGGAACACAGAAGACAAGAGGAAAAACAAATTAGATCATCAGGGATTGTGAGTACCATTACCCACGTGACTATGAGTCACCAGAAGAGGCTGGTCTTTGAGGCTGTTTACAAATGTCCACAAATCAATTGAGTCCTCAGCTTGTGGGGGGTGGGGTGGAGCTGTGTTCTTTTTTCTTATGCTGGTTAACTGGTTAGTTTGAGGAGATTCCTTTGTTTTCTGCCTGCTGGTGGACTAATTTCCTTTGTAAATATTGCTATGTATTTACTGCAATTAAAGAAATAAAATGTGCTTCTTGAGAGCCAGCTTCTGCCTCCGGTCTGGAATTCAAGCTGAACGCTGCAGGCTGCATTCCTAAGTGGTGAGATGAAAGGAGGAAGAGATGCTGCTCACAGTGACTTCAACAAAGATTTATTGCTTTGCTCATCTTTACAAAAATGACAATGGGTTATGGGATGCCCATCGCTTCCGTGCTGCACTGCTGGAAGACGCAGGAGGCTTCTGGAATTCATCAGCCGTGAGTAAAGGGCACTAGTTCTGCTGTTTATTTTTAAGCTATCTGAAGCTGGAAGGCAGATGTGATAAGAACAAAGGTCTGTGATTTGTGTCTTAATACTCTATAGACAGTGGAATCTGGGAAGGCTGCCGGGACTCTCTTGAGTACTAATAGATTAATTATGGAGGTGACTAAGGGCCTCTGCAGACAGGTCCTTTGCAGCATGTTGGAGGCAGGGAAGGGGAGGGGCAGCCACATGCCAGCCAACCCAACCCCTCCCTGAAGACATCCTGACACACAGTGCATGGCATCAGGATGTCCTGGCATAGCGTCACCACGTGCTATGCCGGAAGAGGCAGAGAAGAGCCATGCGGCAGCTCTTGGGGCTGGCCTTTTGCTGCCTCTAATAGGAGCAGCATTTTGCCGCTCTTTTAAGAAGTGGCAAATGGGAGAATCAGGGCCACTGTGTGTGCTAGCAGCGGCCCCAATCCTCTGCTTCCCGGGGCAGCCCAGGGCTGCATCCACCCTAAGTTTCCCAAATTGGATGATATGAACTGCAGTGCCTGGAAAACATATGCAGTATCATTGTTGGTTCGGGAAAGCTTGTGGGCCATAGTTCAAGTGGGAATCCAAGCTGGAGCTGCTGCAGCAGATCTGGAAAAGGACCAAAAAGCCAAAGCTACTATCTTGTTATCAGTTTCTCCAAATCAGATAAATTATGTCAGAGATAAAACTACTGCCAAAGAAGTCTGGGACACTCTTAAAGATATAAATCAATCCAGCACAGCCTTGTCAAAGATGATTTGGTGCAGGCGACTTTATGTATGCAAGATACAGCATGGTCAGTCTCTGGAAAAGCACCTGGAGAGCATCCAAGATTTGTTTAATTAGGTCCAGGTGAGAGGTGTTCAACTCTCAAGGGAACAACAGCCTTATATTCTGCTGGGGAGTCTCTCAAAGGATTGTGAGCATGTGCTGTATGGTCTTCAAGGAGTTCCTGAAGCACAACTCACAATGGAATTAGTGGCTTCTCGAGTTTTGGAGGAAAGCCAGAGATGCCAGTTCAAGGCAGGACTTCAGAGGAAGCCGCAAGCAGCGCCAAGGTCCAAGCATGCACCTGAGGGTTCTAGGGAGCTGCAGTCAGAGAAGGCAGCTTTGTCCAAGGAGAGGAAATGTTTTTATTGTGGCAAAGCTGGTCATCTGAAGAAAGATTGTAGAAAATTTGCAGCAGCCAAGCAAAAGCAACAACCCAAAGACTCGGGGACCAGAAAGGGTGTTGTAGCTGTGACAAAAGGCAGTGATAGTGTGACCCACCAAGAAGTCAAGCCTAATCCAGACTGGATTCTTGATTCAGCATCCACAGGACATATGGTAAACACTCCTGAGCTTCTCAAAAGTAAGAAACCCTCCAATGTGGCTTCTGTTGCTTTGGCAGATGGAGCGTCAAGAGAAATCAAAGAAATGGGAACTGTTTTCATCCCAGGGTTTGGAAAAGACTTTGATAATGTATTGTATGTATAATAATAATAATAATAAAATTTTATTTATACCCCGCCCCTCTGCAAAGCAATCGGGGCGGTTTACAACAATTTAAAATACAACAGTTAAAACATTCCAAATTCCTACAACCCCCCCCCCCATCCACAACCCACTCCCCTTAAAATAGAATTAAACTAATGAATTTTTAAAATCAACACATAGCTAAAATGGAATAACAACAGTGGCCAGTATATGTAACAATTTGGCCACACAAGGGAGGGACGTAGGGCAAAACAGATCCAAGTACGCTATGCTGACCCTGCAAGGATATTAATCTGGGAAGGCCTGCCGGAAGAGATCCGTCTTGACTGCTTTCTTAAAGGCCGTCAAGGATGTACTAAGACGGATCTGATCCGGCAGGCCATTCCACAGTCTAGGGGCAGCAGCGGAAAATGCCCTCTGGGAAGTCTGCCTGAACTTTACCTTAGGCTGATAAAGCAGATTCTTCCCCGTTGAACGAAGGGCACGAGGGGGCTCATATGGGAGAAGGCGGTCCCTGAGATAGGATGGACCCAAGCCATGTAGGGCTTTATAGGTCAAAACCAACACCTTGTACTGAGCCCGGAAACTAATTGGCAGCCAGTGGAGGGATTTAAGCACAGGAGATATGGACTCCCTCCTGGATGTTCCGGTGATTAATCTGGCTGCCATGTTTTGCACTAACTGAAGTTTCCGGGTTAGGCACAAGGGTAGCCCCATGTAGAGTGCATTGCAGTAATCTAGACGTGAGGTTACCAGCGCGTGGACCACAGTTTCCAGGTCTTTCCTGTCCAGGTATGGGCGCAGCTGGCGTATCAGCCGAAGCTGATAACAAGCACTCCTGACTGTCGCATTCACCTGATTAGTCATGTGAAGTGACGAGTCAAGGAGTACCCCCAGGCTGCGCACATGGTCCTTGGAGGAGAGTGTGACCCCATCCAGGACTGGGGGCTGTAATCCCGACCCCGGATTTGGACCTGAAACCGTGAGCACCTCCGTTTTGTCTGGATTCAACTTCAATTTGTTTTTCCTCATCCAATCCATTACCGCTCTAAGACAGTCATTGAGAGGAGAGGCGCCATCAGAAGTCTGAAACGATGATTTGGTCATGGAGAAATAAATCTGGGTGTCATCAGCATACTGAAGACACCGTGCTCCATGCCTCCGAATGATCTCCCCCAGCGGCTTCATATAAATGTTAAATAACATCGGGGACAGGATGGCGCCCTGAGGGACGCCACAATTAAGCTCTATTTTAGAAGAGCAGCTGTCCCCGAGCCTCACCCTCTGGGATCTGCCAGAGAGAAAGGAACGAAACCACTGCAAAGCAGTGCCTCCAATTCCTAACTCCCTCAGCCGATCTAAGAGAATGGCATGATCTATAGTATCAAAGGCCGCTGAGAGGTCCAAGAGCACCAGCAGGGTCACACTTCCCCTGTCGATGCTCAAGCGGAGGTCATCGGTCAGAGCAACCATGGCAGTCTCAACCCCAAATCCTGTCCTAAAGCCAGTTTGAAATGGATCGAGATAATCGGTTTCATCCAAGATAGCTTGAAGCTTGAAGTTGGGAGGCAACTGCCCTCTCGATTACCTTGCTTAAAAATGGCAGTAAAGAGACTGGTCTATAGTTGCCTCTGTCCAGGGGATCCAGGGAAGGCTTTTTTAGGAGGGGCCTGACTGCCGCCTCTTTTAAACAAGAAGGTATACTGCCCTCCCTGAGGGATGTACCTAAATTGCAAAACTGTTTAGTTAGTGTGTCTGCTTTGACTGAGGGGTATGCATTGGATTTTAAGGGGGAGGAGTGTGTGATCACCATAAATGATGAGGTTTGTGCAAAAGCTGTGAAGAGGGACAAAATGTATTACACGGTTGATAAGGCAGAATGTGCAGTAGTCAATAATGTGCCTTTACATTCAGACTGTGCATATTACTACCACAGAGTTTCAATAGTCTTGGGAAACTGGGGGAGGTGTGCCCAGAATTCAAGATGTCTCCTTGTTCAAATCACTTGGAATGCTCAGTTTGCAGCAGGATAAAGTTGAAAGCTTTTCCTGTGGCAAAACACAGTAAGTGCACAACAAAACAACCTTTTGAATGTGTGCATGCAGATCTTGCAAGGCCTATATTTATTATTATTATTATTATTATTAGGTGTAAAACTCTGGGAAACAACAAGTATTTTATGGTAATTGTGGATCATTTTACCAGGTACTCTTATGTGATGCTCTTGAAGGAAAAGAGTAAAGCAGCAGAGTGTTCCAAAGATTGGGTTAACATGATTGAAAGGGAGTTTGAGTACAAAGTGGGGTCTTTGATCACAGACCGGGGTGGAGAATTCTTGTCAAATTCATTGAAAAACTGGTTGAGAAAGAAGAGAATTCATCAGAACCCCACCCAACCCTGCGTTTCTGTGAGAGGATGGTTTGGCAGAAAGAAGGATAGGTGTCCTAAAGCAAATGAAAGATTGCATGATACTAAATGCAGAGGCATCTGACCAACTGTGGGGGGAGGCAATTCTTACAGCAAACTATATTGCAAATTATGTCTGGAATTCCACTGTAAAGAAAACCCCATTTCATATGCTTTATGGAAGACCATCTAACCTGAAATACCTGAGAGTGTGAAGTCGTAGGCTTTCATGGCCGGCATCCATAGTTTTTTTTTTGTGGGTTTTTTTTTTCGGGCTGTGTGGCCATGTTCTGAAAGAGTTTCTTTCTGACGTTTCGCCAGCATCTGTGGCTAGCATCTTCAGAGAAAAAACGAAATGTCAGAAAGAAACTCTTTCAGAACATGGCCACACAGCCCGAAAAAAAAAACCCACAAAAAAAATACCTGAGAGTGTTTGGGCAGTATGCAAATGTGTATGTGCCTGCAAGTTTCAGGAAGAAGGGTGAGCCCAAGTGGTGCAGGTTGATGTTTGTGGGATATTCTGGGAATAGCTGCAGGTTTCATCTTGGTTATGGGGAAATCTTGCTATCCAGAAGTGCCAACTTTGAAAACCACTCAGTTTGGGAGAAGTTGCATTCCAACAAAGAGATTTTTCTTAAGTTGGGGCAGTTGGATATGAGTACTAGAAATGGAGGGGTGGTAAAACAAGAATCAGCATCCTCAGACAGTGAGTCTAGTACTTCAGAACAGCTTACACAGACACAACCAACTACAACTAGAAAGTCGGAGACAAAGAGAAAAAGAGATACAGAGGTTCAAATGAGTTCTGACAGTGAGGATGAGAGAGGTAAAACAAAGGTGATCTTGTCTAGGAGGACTCAGATAATGAGAAAGCCTCCAGAGCATTTTGTAGTGCAAAGTTCAAGAGCCAGTACAGTGGTGGCTGACGAGCCTGAGAGTTTTAAGAATTTGCAAAGTTTTTCTGAGGAGGAGAAGGAGAAGTGGTTTTCTGCAATGAATCAGGAGTACATGTCATTGGTAGATAAGGAAATGTTTGAAGTTGTTGAGAGACCTAAGAATCACAAGGTGATAGGTTGCAGATGGGTTTTCAAGAGGAAAGAAATGCTAGATGGTACCCATAGATATAAGGCTAGGCTGGTGGCAAAAGGTTTTGCCCAGCAGAAGTTTGAGAACTTTGACAAAACGTTTTCTCCTACAGGTAAGCTAGAGAGCCTGAGATTGGTTTTGGCTTTAGCAGCAAGGAAAGGCCAGTTGGTAAGACATTTTGATTTCAAAACTGCTTATTTGAATGATTGTCTTGAGGAAGATGTGTTCATGGAACAACATTTGGGTTTTGAACAGGACAGTGATAGAAAAGTGTACAAGTTGAAAAAGGCTTTATATGGTTTGAAGCAGAGTGCAAGGCGTTGGAATCATTGTATTCATCAAGAGTTTGTTAAATTGGGATACAAATGCAGATTTGCTGATGCATGTGTTTACACAAAGGGTGATGTTACATTGGTGATTTACGTTGATGACCTGTGTGTGGCTGGAAAGTCAGAATGAGAAATTCAAGCAGTGCAGAAAGAATTGGCAAAGAAATTTGTGATTAAAGATTTGGGTTCTCTCAGAGCCTACCTTGGGATTCAGGTAGAGTGGACTGAGGATGGTAGATATTTGTTGAGTAAACAGAAGAAGATAGAAAGGCTGATTGAGAAATGTGGACTGCAAAATGCTAAGATATTGAAAAGTCCTATGACTCCTGGTTATGCCAATAGTGAGTCAACAAAGGAGTTTGACAATTCAGAATTGTTTATAAGTGTTGTTGGAAGCTTGATGTTCATTGCAAACAACACAAGGCCAGATATTGCATTTGCAGTTGGCATGCTTAGCAGAAAAGTGAGCAATCCAAAAGTTGAGGACTGGACTGCATTGAAACATGTGTTGAGGTACCTGAAAGGTAGCAAAGACAGGAAGCTTGTGATACAGGGCAGCATGGTTCAACTTGAATGTTTTGTGGATACTTCATTTGCTTCAGAGTTACATGACCGAAAATCAGTGACTGGTTTATTGATAAAGTTTGTGTTAAGGAAAAAGCAACATGGGATATACAGTAATAGAAATAAAAATATGTATGTGAATGTCAAAGTGACTAAGCAGGAGCAATCAGGAAGATACACAGGTGAAAAAGATAATATAATTAAGAAGCCTTGAGAGCCAAGGACAAAGTTATAGAAGGTATATTGAGAACACCTGTGATAGATTGCAAACACCTGAGACTCATTAAGTGGTCAAGGTAAAGTGATGAAACACTTGGGTTGGTCTTAGGTATGGGATGATCTATGTGGACCAATCAAGATGTATGTACACACCCACTGGGTGGAAACTGACTGGTGGGTGGTGTCTAACAATGGCTATAAATTGCAATGTTTGCTAATGTACATTGTGGAGTAGTGTGGAGTAGTTTGGAGATATTGTGAAGTGTAGAGATTGTGATTTGTAGGGCATATAGTATTTATGTATATAGTAGAATAAAGTAGATCTTTTATATAAGACTACTGAGTTGTCTGGTGTCTTGAGGGAAGATACAAGAGCCAGAGGAATCCTGGAGAAGTTTGGAGACATCTCAGGAAGAAGAGTGAGAAGGCTTGGAGAGTTTGTCAGGGTCTTCAGCCTATTCTCTGAAACTCTGCTGCTTGGGAAAGAAGCATCAACCACTGATCAAAGCTGGTCAGCTCTGCTGCATAACAAGGTGGTGAGTTAGAGCCAGAGGTGAAGAGCTACAACTCCCATCATCCCTGACAGTTTGGAGAAAGTAAGTTGGTGCAGCAGTAAGCAGAACTGTGTAGCGTTGAGTACAACTGAGGCAGAATTTGGAGCATTGTCAGAGATGGTTAATGAGATAAAGTGGATACGAAAGTTGCTTGAAGATTTAGGTGAGAGATGTACAGAACCTACTTTGGTTCATGAGGATTCGCAATCATGCATTGCAATGTCAGAAGCTGAGAATTTGAAGTGCAGAACAAAGTACATAGGTGTGAGGTATCAGAATGTTAGGGAGATGATTCAGAACAAAATTTTGCATTTGCAATACATAGACACAAGGAACAATATAGCTGATGGTTTTACAAAAACATTGCCAATTGAAAAACATGAATAGCTAACATGTGTGGTGGGCATGGAACCTTATATGCACAATCCTCACTGTTGAGCTAAAATACAAATTATGTAAATAACATGACACACACACATCTATACATTTCGGAGGAGAATGTTGGGATATGTAGTCAGAGTGGAAATGTACAGATATGGGAAAGTTTTTGCTTACAGGTGTAGTACAAAAACAACTTAGAGAAACACAGCCAAGGTCATTGTTTCTGGGAACACAGAAAGCAAGAGGAAAAACAAATTAGATCATCAGGGATTGTGAGTACCATTGAGGCTGTTTACAAATGTCCACAAATCAATTGAGCCCTCAGCTTCGGGGGTGGAGCTGTGTTCTTTTTTCTTATGCTGGTTAACTGGTTAGTTTGAGGAGATTCCTTTGTTTTCTGTCTGCTGGTGGACTAATTTCCTTTGTAAACAGTTACTATGTATTTGCTGCAATTAAAGAAATCAAGTGTGCTTCTTGAGAGCCAACTTCTGCCTCCAGTCTGGAATTCAAGCCAAACACTGAAGGCTGCATTTCTAAGTGGTGAGACAAAAGGAGGGGGAGATGTTGCTCACAGCGACTTCAACAAAGATTTATTGCTCTGCTCATCTTTACAAAAATAACAAATACAATAAACAATACTACTCAGAATATAAGTCTAGCAGCAATATTTTGGTCATTAACATGATGATGTGTAGACTGCCTAATATTGTAAACAGTAGTGGCTTGTGGATCGTGTGTGTGTGTGTGTGTGTGTAGGAAGCTTCACCTCTAAATGTAAAGATGTAAAGATACAAATGGAAGAGAGGCATTAGTTCTTTGGAAATGTAGCAAAATCTATTCATTTTTGTGCATTAATCACCTAAAGAAGTTTTGAAATATTCAAATCCTTCTGAGGGTAGATCTATGGATGCATGAATCTATCTATTTCTAGTCCGTATTGTATTTGCATGTTTTCATCCATAATTCTGTTCTATTCCATTTATGTATTAATATGCATTTTTGCAAAATGTCAAATGCATACCAAACCATAGATTAGCATATGTTTGAATGTGTCTTTCACCTCAAAGCACATATTTAAACACAATTTTTTATATACAGTCTTAAACAAACTTATAGTACCTAGGAGTAAGATTTCCTGAAATCACTCAAGATTATTTCTGAGCAGAGATGTGTAGGCTTGCACTGTGAATGTCACATAATTGGGCTGAAAAGTTCAGAGACCAATGAAACCAGATAGGTAAATTGTCATCTCCATATTAATTCAAGTGAGGCAGGTCAGAGTTTTCCAAAACTGAATTCCTCAAGCATCACTAGTTGGAACTAGTAGGCTTGCATGTTATAAAAGCTTGGCGGTACCATGCTCCTTTTCTTTACCTCCAGTCTACCTCCTCCTTTTGTCACAATATCAGGTTGCTGCCACACTGCAGAATTTAACTTCCACTTTAACTTCCATGGTTCAATCCTATGAAATCCTTAGATTTGTAGTTTGTTGTGGCACCAGAGTTCTCTAACAGAGAAGACTAAATATCTCACAAAACTACACAAAAATCCCAAAATTCCATAGCATTGTGCCATGGCAGTTAAAGTGGTGTTGAAGTGCATTGGCAGTGTAGATGCAGCCTCATTCTGCTGAACAGTCTCTCACTGTGTAATGATAAGGTGAAGCTGAGGATAGGGAAATGCAAAGCATAATAATGTCCAGACATGAGATAAATTGTACTTCATGTTATGAAGGGTACAGAGAACTTAAACATAGGAGCTGCCAATTTGGATAGGACTCCTCCTGAATAATGGGTAATTTCAGCCTTGTAGTGGTGGAAGAGTTCTGTCATAAAGAAGAAAAATGAAAGAAGTATAATATTGGGCCAATTGTTCCCAAAGGATTGTATTGAGAAAAATGACCATTAAGATTTCTTATCCTGAGACAGCTCCATATACCCTTCACTGGTAGTGAAAGCCATAGTACTAGATTCATTCACTTAGTCAAGACAATATATAATGTTTTTTTGGTACAGAATGGAATTTAATACAGCTCTTATTGTTCTATATTCTGTTTCTCCCACAAATACTCCTATCTGTTCCTTCTGTGTTTGTCCATGCAGATGCTTTTACTGATCTGATAGTATTCTGCTGTGATGAGAAATAGACTGGCAACTAGAATATATCCCAGGTGTTTGCATGTATGGTATCTTATACAGTGATGGAAAAGACACTGTTTTGGTAACAAATAAAAATAGGACCAAATATCTACATTATAGAATAATATCCAGTAGTGTTCATATTATTCTTTTCATAATGTAAGCTCTCTGCATATGTGAAAGAGCTCATAAGTTCTGCTTGGCTGAGCTTTTTGGAGGCTTGCTTAGCAGTTCTTTTCTTTTCCTTTTCATCCTTCATTCCCTCTGCCCTCCTTTTTTTGGTTCTAACAGGGCCCTGTGATGACCTGAGAAACTTACTGCATTACAAAGGTGTATCAACACTCAATGGCAGAGAAGTGGCTTTCTGCTTATGTCTCTGCATAACATCACAGCATTTCTGTGCTCCTTCCAGAGGGAGACAGTTGTAAAAACATGCCTTTCATTAAAGAGATTTTGCCAAGGCTACAAAAGGCATGCTTTTATGACTATCTCCCTTGGGAATAGAAAGGATGTATTTTGAAGTCATGTGGAGAGGGAAACAGAAAGCTCCTTCTCTGTTTCTCCATCTCAGCTTAATTTTGTAATGTACTATTCTAAATCACTGACTTGGGGGCTATGCAGATGGGCAAAAAGGGGTGCTTTGAGGGTGACTTGTAGGCATGGCCTTTAGATGACACATGCCTAAAAGTCTCCAGGAAAGCACCCTCTAGATGTCGTATGCCTAGAAAAGGTACTCCAAAAAGGAGCTGCTTTTTCCCCGCTCCTTCGAAAAAGATGCACACCTTTGCATGTATGTATGTATGTATGTATGTATGTATGCAGGGACACTGATGCACCAGAAAATGGCCATATCAATGCACTATCGCACGTGCAGCAGAAATTGATTCAGTGATCCAGAGCATGAGCCCTACGATGCAAGCTTTAATTTAAAGCACCCTATACTTCCAGGTGTGGATGCACTGGTGCAGGTGTACTTGAATATTAGAACCCTAACCCTAACTCTAATTGTAACCCTAACCCTAATTGTAACCCTACACATGCACCCTAGCAACTGTCCTCTGTTATGACAATAAATGCATTCTGTTGCATGTACGCTTGCTGTCAGCATGCACAGCAGTTTGCAGGAAAGAGCCTTTTGTGACCACTTCTGTGCAGATGTTCAGGTGTGCATAAGACCTGCACACTACTTCCTGGAATAATGGGGGGGGGGGAGCTTCTGGAGTAATGTTTGTCTGTGTGTCCTTTTGACCATCTCCCTTACATGACCACCAGCAGCATGCATCAAGTATGACCACAAAAACCTGTTCGGTTTTGGTGGAGTAGTGTATTTGTAAATCCAGCAGAATCAGGAAGCAAAAATCCAAGCTTCTAAAAGTTGAGCTTTATTGTTGAAAGAATAATAACAACATGCAAAGTAAAACACAGTCCACTAAAGGATCACATCTTGCAGATGTGGCTAAACAGGAACAAAACTACAGATCCATGATTGCAGATCTTAAGGCTACATTGTGAAGCAATATAAACATATTATAGATCCATTGCGAAGTAAAGAGAAGAAAAAGTGTGATCCAAAAGAAGCAAATAATAATAATATCAATGCCTAACACAAAGTTTCTCAGCCCAGCCCCTCTCCACCTTTTGAGTGTTAACCTTCAGGTTGATTGGATGATCTGTATGTGACATATGCTAACCCAACCTCTTGTTCATCTTCCACCATGTGATCTACTTTCCCATAACAACTTTTATTATTGTTTCCTTATGTAAACAAGGATTTACAATGCATGACCACCAGCAGCATGCATCAAGTATGTCCACACAAACCTCCCTTGCATGTCAATCAATCAATCAATTTATTGAATAAGTCTCCAGACCATTTCAAATGTAAACAAATATGTTAAAAATTATAAAATAATGAAGTAATGAAATAATAAAATAAAGATTAAAAGATGAGAAATAAAATAAAGATAAAAGAAAGTATTTATATACATAGTTTGTATTCAAACCAAATTACACCCTTGTAGAATTTTCACAACAATATAATTAAGATCTTTGGCTACCTCATGCCTGCATAAAGTGACATATTTTCTGGCATATAAGAGGACTGGGAGTATAAAACCACCCCCTACTTTTCCAGTTAAAAATATAGAGTTTGGGATATACTTGCCATATAAGACGACCCCTCTTCCAATGGGGGAAAATGAGAAAGTGTTTGGGGGAAGGACTGCCAATATACTAGGTGATGCATTCTGGGGTATGTACAATTTGCGGCCAAGTAAGTGACCCTGGGCATGTCACACATTCTCACCCTCAGGGGATGGTAATGGCAACCCCCATTTGAAGAAACATGCCAAGAAAAACCCATGATAAGATTGCCTTAGGGTTGCCATGAGTTGGAAAGGACTTGAAGACGCACAAGAACAACAAAAAAGTCTGCAGTTGTTTCATAGGTAGTACATGGGATTAGGAGCCAGCATGGTGTAGTGGTTTGAGTGTTGGACTACCACTCTGGAGACCTGGGTTTGATTCCCCACTCTGCCATGAAACCCACTGGATGAACTTGGACAAGTCACCCACTCTCAGCCTCAGAGGAAGGCAATGGCAAACCTCCTCTGAACCAGTCTTGCCAAGAAA